>OU015744.1:77557601-77571262 GCA_907169655.1 Acomys percivali
GTGTGTGTGTGTGTGTGTGTGTGTGTGTGTGTGTGTGTGTGTGTGTGATTCCTTTCTGTTGGTTTTATGGATGTGGTGTTATTTATATCCCGTGTTTTTCTGGATGTAGTTAGCCTCCTTGGGTCAGAGTTTTCCTTCTAGTATCTTCTCTAGGGCTGGATTTGTGGATAGGTATTGTTTAAACTTGGTTTTGTCATGGAATAGCTTGTTTTCTCCATCTAAGGGGATGAAAATTTTTGCTAGTTTGGTAGTCTGGCTGAACTCTGTGGCATCTTAGTGTCTGCATGACATATGTTCAGGCCCATCTGGCTTTCCGAGTCTCTGTTGAGAAGTCTAGTGTAATTCTGGAAGCTTTGCCTTTATACGTGACTTGGATTTTTTCTCTTGCAAACGTTAATATTCTTTTTTTGTTGTGTAGTTTTAGTGTTTTGGTTATTATGTGGCAGGAGGATTTTTTGGTCCAATCTATTTGGTGTCCTTGTATGTTCATAGGCAGTTTTCTTTAATCAGGAGACGTTTACTTCTATTATCTTGTTGAAAATATTTTTTGAGCTGTGGAGCTGGGAGTCTCTCCTTTTATTCCTAAGATTCTTAGGTTTTGCCTTTTTATAGTGTCTCAGATTTCTTAGATGTTTTGTGTCAGGACTTTTTTAGATTTAACATTTTCTTTGACTGTTGTATTGATTTCTTCAATCCTATCATCCACATGAAATTCTCTCTTCCATCTCTTGTATTATGTTGGTGATGCTTGTTTCTTTATTTCCTGTTCTCTTCCCTAAATTTCCTGTCTCCAAGATTGCCTCAGATTGTGTTTTCCTTACAGCTTTTATTTCTATTTTTAGGTCTTGAACAGTTTTATTCATTTTCTTCTCCCATTTGATTGTATTTTCCTGCATTTCTTTAAGAGATTTATTCAATTTCTTTATCTGTTTAAATATATTTTCCTATATTTCCTTGAGGAATTTCTTTTCCTCCTTTAAGGTCTCTATCATTCTCATAGGCTCAAATTTATGCTTGTTCTCTTGTCTTTCAGGCATAATAGTATCTTCCGGGCTTGCTGTTTTAGATAGCTGATTTCTAGTGGTGTCATACTGCTCTGGTATTTTTTTTGTTTGTGTTCTTAAGCTGACATATAGGCATCTGGTTGTCTCTGGTATTAGCAGGCCTGTTTGACTCTCTGTTAGCTTTGTCAGTCTCTGCTGGCTCTCCTTGCTTTCTGATGTCTCTGTACCAGGTGGTTCAGGCAGATGAAATCAGTAGTGAAGAGTTCTCTAAGCTGAATATTGCTCGGGTCAGACACAGGCTTCCTCAGGATGGAGGAAGATGTGGCTTGGGTTGCCAAAACAGCTCACCTCTGCTGGCACTCTGCTGTTTCTGCTGCATCTTTGCTGTCTGTGTCCCTGGTGAGTCAGACAGATGGAGTTAGCACCAGAGAAGGCTATAAGTTGAATAATACTTAAGCCAAACACAGGCATCCCCTGGGATGATTGGGGTTGGGTCCCTAAAACAGTTCACTTCTGTTGGCTCTGCTGGATCTCTGCTGTCTGTGTCCCAGCTGGGTCAGGAAGATAGAATCAGCAGCACAGACACAGGCCTCCCCAGGATGGAGGATGATGGAGGTTGGGTTCTGTCAACAGCATACCCCTGTTGGCTTGCTGCTCTCTATGTCCCAAGTGTGTCATGCAGATGAAGTCAGCAGCAGAGAAGGTCCTAAGCTGAATGTTGCTGGGGCCAGACATAGTACTCTTCTGGATGGAGGACAATGGGGTTGGGCCCCCAAAATAGTTCACCTCTACTGGCTCTGCTGGCTCACTGTTGTGTTCTAGGTGGGTCAGGCAGATGGAGACAGCAGTAGAGAGAGTACTAAGATGAATGTTTCTCAGGCCAGACACAAGCTTCCTTGGAATCCAATAATCATTCATCTTTCAATGATGCTTCCCAGTGAGAAATATGGACTAAGAACGATGCCTTTGTCAAATAGAGGATTTATGCTATGATACAATCATACCCCCTATCTAAGCACTTTACTCAACACTAACTAAGGTCTAAATAAATTTTTATCTTCCAAATTAATGGGTCAAAATTCAGACCCCACAGAAGATGGTATTAGAACATAAGGCTTTGGGAAAATATAAATCATCACATCAAAGCCCTCCTTAATGAAATTAGTATTTAAAAAAAAAATAGACCACAGAGAGGTAATTAGTCTCCTTCCACTAGTTAGCTCTAGCGGGAGAGAAAAGGTGCCATCTCTAAGAAATACATCCTCATCATTTGATCTCCTTTGGTGTCTTGACCTTAGGCTCCACTAATTATATGACTTTTTATTGTTGCTAGTCTGAACTAAAACATACTCAGACCCCCTATGCCCTGTGTGAGGTATAAACTTTTCAACTACAATGCCAACAATCTTTAACATGAGTGATTATCAGGAGATGGGATAGACAAAAAAAACCTTCAGAACCATGGACCATAGTCTATATTTTTCATTCTTGAAAATAAAATTCCTTGCCATTACAAAAGCACTCAAGGTATTGGATTCTTTATAGATTCACTTTAATATCCAAAATAACCATTTAAAGTATACCCTGCCTTTTGCCCCCAAGAAAACTAAAGCACAAAACAATCTTTCTTAATGTTATAAATAAGATAAGGAATCTTAAATCAAAATTACCAAACCCACAAAGCTCCCCCATTCTTTTTTTCTGACTCATGGATTCTCTGTTTAACAGAGCGCTGGCTGTTCTGGACTTTCTTTGTAGAGCAGGCTAGCCTTGAACTCACAGAGGTCCACCTGCCTCTACCTTTTGAGTGTTGGGATTAAAGGAATATAACACTATGTCTGGACAAAGTTCATCTTTCTTTCTTTCTTTCTTTCTTTCTTTCTTTCTTTCTTTCTTTCTCATCTTTCTTTTTTTTGTGAAAGGATGGGTTTCTTATATATTTATTTATTTATTCACTTCACATCCTGGCCATAGCCCATACCTCCTCTCCTCCCAGTTCCACCCTCTCTCCATCTCTCCCTATCTCCCCTCTCCGATTACTCAGATAAGGGGAGCCCCCATTCCCATCCATCCCAGCTCCTCAATTTGCTTCAGGATTGAGTGAGTCCTCTTTACTATGGCTTGGCAAGGCAGTCCCTTCATGGAGGAGTGTTCAAAAAGCAGGCAACAGAGTCCACATCAGAAACAGTCTTTGTTCCTCCTACTAGGGGACCCACATGAAGCCTGAGCTGCCCATTAGTTCCATCTGTATAGGGGGCCGAGCTCCAGTCTATGCATGTTCCTTTAGTCTCAGCAATCTTCTCTAGGCTCTGGTTAGTTGGCTCTGTTCATCTTTAAACACCATCAAACAAAGCCCACCTTTTTAAGCATTGCATTTCACTCCCCTCTGTCTGCTGAGTGGCTTCATGGATACTGATGCAGCACCCCATAGATGCTATGTTGTATGACTCTTTCCTTAACAGTAGAAAGTCACAGCCTTATACAAATAAAAAAATATCTAGGATGGAAACCACTTCTCTGCTAACATTTTAAAATTGAAGTCAAGATAACTACTACTTATTAGTATTTGAAATAGCTTTCTAAACGTGATAGTCTTTGAATTAAATTTGTCATCACATTAATAGAGGTTAACACTACTTAACATTTGACAAAAACTTAGGATATAATTGACATTCATTTTATTAATAAGATGTATTAATTTAATAATTTAATTTCAAATTACTTGGTCTGCATATTGAAAATTATTACTTCCTTTTCACTTTTGAATTTTGTGAGAGCTGCTAGTAGTGTTAGGAATTGGTTGTTCTGATTCAGAAACTAAATGTTAGAGACTGTCAGATTCCTTGATGAAGTCAATGGCAGGAAGCACAATATTTTAATAAAAATAATAATTTTTATTATTTTAATTTGTATGTCAGTGTTTGGGTATGGCCAGAAACAGTAGATTTCAAAATAATCCATCTATTATTGAAATCACAAATATCCTGATTTAAAAAACATAAAAGAACTAAGGTGTGGGTGGTTGGCTAACCCACATTACTTTGATATCCAGTTTACTATTATGTTTTGCTCTTGTTGGAGGGGGAATGGAATAAAAATAAAGCAATACTCCTAATTGCATGCCCACATAAGGATATACATATATAAGGACATTGTGATCAACACCATGGTTAAATGCCATTTGTGGTGATGAAGGGTTTATTTGGCTTACATGTTGCAGTCTGTAATCCAGAAAAGCCAGGACAGGAACCAACAACAGAAGCTTGAACCACAGGAATGCTTACTCAGTCAGCTTTCTTATGCAACCCTGGATGATCTGTGCAAGAGTGACATCACCCGTAGTGAGGTGAGCCCTCTAACACCAATCATTAAGAATGAAGATCTACCACAGACTTGCCAAGAGGTAAAGTGATGGAAATATTTCTCGATGGAGCATACCATATGTCTCTAGTACATGTCAAATTGACAGAAACCAACCAGCACACAGGTTATCAATCTGAATTTTAGCTTGTGTCTGTCCTTTTTATAGCATTTGTAAATTGTTAATGAATGCATAATGAACAGATGTATATCTTATATCTATAAACATTTAAGTTGATAAGTATACACATGTAATTATGATATAGATGTCCTGCAAGTTACTTAGAAATATTCTGACTAAATAAACATATTAAATATAAACACATAAAAAGCAGATTTAAAGCCTTTCACATTTTGGGGAAAAGGTTATAGTTTATATTAAATATAAATATTTAATTAATCTCCAAGTGTTCTGGTCCACATGGGAAAATTTTTACTTGGTTAAAATAATGTAAGAAAATAGTTAAAAATCAATATCTTTATTAAAATTGTTAATATATGTAAGGAAAAATGAATCCCTAATGTCAGCTTCCTTAGCAGAAAAATCCATGTATCAGCAACCTAAAGTGAAAACATGTAACTTTTTATTAAATACATAATTCTTCACCCACAGTTTGTAGCCTAAAAAATTCTAAAGTCTAGTATTTTCTCACCTAACTCTTATGCTCAACTAAAGTTAAGTCATGAGGTTTATGGTATACTATTAATATATTTGATTATACAATATAATCCAGATTATCCTTGTGTGATTATACAATATCTGTCTTATACATGCATTCTCTTCCAAAAACAGGACATTCTCCACAGTTGAGTGGAGAGTGGGGTCTGACTTTCACACGTACTCTGGTGCCTCATATTTGACCAAATCCCTGGAGGGGGAGACCTGGTGGCACTCAGAGGAAGGATAGCAGGTTACCGAGAAGAGACTTGATACCCTATGAGCATATACAGGGGGAGGAAGTCCCCCTCAGGAACAGTCATAGGGGAGGGGAGTAAGGGGAAAATGGAAGGGAGGGAAGAATGGGAGGATACAAGGCAGGGGATAACCATTGAGATGTAATATGAATAAATTAATAAAATAAAATTTTAAAAAACCAAAATGAAAAGTTCAACATTATAAATTAATGTGTATTGGGTTACAATATCAATTATATTCATATAGATATATTGAAGTAACCCTTTATAAACAACATGTTCTCTGTGTATGTGTTTGTATAAGTGTTAATAAGTATAGAGAACTGCTTTTTGAAGATAGTCTATTATACAATTTTCTATTCTCATCATTAAAATATTTAACTTAACTGTTTTTCTGAATTTCAGAATCATGTTTAGGTATTGATGAAGATTTGACACCATGCTATAAGGCACCTTTGTGACCCATAATGGACACAACACTGTTTGACCACATCCAAGTTCCTAGATTCACCATGGCCTAGCTCCACATGTTCAGTTTAAAAAAAAACTTTATATTACCCTGAAAGCATTACTAATCTGTTTTATACACCAGTAATTCCATGTAATTAGTCCTTTCCTTATACAGCTGATTCTTATGTAGAGGAATTTTAATCCAGCAACATGACTGCTCTGGCAAGGGCTCACAGACTAAGGCACTAGCCAAGGACAATACAGGTGGTAAAATTTAAACCCCTATCCAGATCTAGCCCATGGACAGGAAAGTCTCCACACTTGAGTGGAGAGTGGGATATGACCTTCTCACATACTCTGGTGCTGCACATTTGACCATGTCCCCTGGAGGGGGAGACCTGGTGGCACTCAGAGGAAGGACAGCAGGTTACCAAGAAGAGACTTGATACCCTATGAGCATATACAGGGGGAGGAAGTCCCCCTCAGGAACAGTCATAGGGGAGGGGAGTAAGGGGAAAATGGAAGGGAGGGAAGAATGGGAGGATACAAGGGATGGGATAACCATTGAGATGTAACAAGAATAAATTAATAAAAAATAAATAAATAAATAAAAAATGAGCACAAAAAAAAAAAAAGAAAGAAAAGAGGTTTTGTTTAAAGCAGGACAGTTTTACAGAGACATGTTGCAGAGAGATGAAGACAAAATGAACCAGAAAATGAGAAGGAGCCAGAATATTAAAACATATTGCCAGAATTAGTTTCAGCCCAGGCAGAGCAATTCATTCAGAAGCCAAGACAAGCCAGCTTGGATCAATCAGCTTGGCAAGGAGTTTCGAACAGAACAGCTGAGTTGAATGGGTCAGAGAGAGTTCAGAAAGAGCTAGGAAATCTTGGGATGGCTCTCATTCTATCCCCTCATCTGAGGAAATAA
Source organism: Acomys percivali (assembly GCA_907169655.1). Classification (NCBI taxonomy): domain Eukaryota; kingdom Metazoa; phylum Chordata; class Mammalia; order Rodentia; family Muridae; genus Acomys; species Acomys percivali. Next base: position 77,564,262 of record OU015744.1, read on the forward strand.
AAACATTATCCACATTATTTGCAGTGTTTGACACCAACTCCGTGTTAGTTGGAAAGGGAGATATTACTATAGCAAAATTAGGGATACACTTCTCTGCAAGTCGCTGACTCTCTTCCATCCTCCATCTCAAACCCAATAGCACTCGCTGTAATTTCCATCTTTACCACACTTGATAAGATTACTACTTGAATCACACATGCAACTCAAAACAAGAAGATAAAAATTAAACAACATTCAAGAAATGTCTAGCTCTTTTAATAATAATGAATTGGCACTTAATTGAGCATAGTCAACTCACATGATTTCATCTGTCCCTACCAAAAATTGTATGAATTATGCATGCAATCCTGACTATAGATAAGTTCAAAAGTATATGTAAATGTTTATGCTTGCCACCTTTGATATATAATGATTCTGCAACATCGTTGATGCTCATCAATTTAATAGGATTTTGAAGCACCATGGAACTAATCCGATGGCCATGCCGGTGAGTGAGTTTCTAGATTACATTAATCAAGGTGAACCATTACCTGTCTGGGGTCCTGGGTGTCTCATAAGGGAGAAAAAGAGCTTATCATCAGCATTTACACTTCTCTACTTCCTGACTGTGGCTTTAGTGTGCCAAGCTGCCTCAAACTCCTACCATTATCATGTCCCCGGAATGATGAACGGTGCTCTGAAAATATGAAGCAAAATAAATCCTTAAGTCATTTTTGTCAGGTACATTTTTGTTACAAAAATTTTTCTGAGCATTGTGTCAGGACGTCATACTTACTCGGTAGTGGAATCTCACACATAATATAAATAGCACATGGTGGTGTTTTCACATAGGTAGGTACTACAGCTGAATATCTGGACAGAAAAGCGACTTTAGAGTGATCTGCAGCAAGCACCTGGATAGAAGGGAACATAGGATGTGACACAGAAAACTCAGACCCTTTCTTATGAAACAAGATATATAAGTAACTCCTAGCTGCACTTCTTCAAATCCTGTATCTGTATTGATTGCTTTCCTTCAAACCTCCTCTGACAAAAACTGATCTTTGGCTGCAGCGTTTTATATCATCTTAGTGACTTCTATGTTTGGATGTTGAAGTATACTAGGGATTTGTCAATCCTCAGCAATGACTCTTCTACTAAGCAACACCTCCAGTCTCCTAACTTATAAATACTGCCTGTATACCCGGTTTGTTTATGCATTGCCTGTATACCTTGTTTGTCGGCTCATTGTCTGTTTTCCTGGTTTGTCAACACACAGCATGTATTCCTCGTGTGTCTACCCATTGCCTGTATGCCTGCTTTGTCTACTTTCCTTATAAGTTTATTTCTCTTTTATGAACCAACGCTATCTTTGCAGGGAAGACTCTATATCTCCTCTTACCTAGGCTCACTATTTATGGCTGTCAATTGTATATTAGTTTCCACAACAAAACTATGCTTCAGTAGCAGCTGTGTGATTCCTGGTAGGTCAACTACTCCATTAAAATATTTTGATACCTAGTTCCTGCATATTCCTTCAACACATCTTTATCTTCAGTGCTTTTCCTTGAACTTAATGAGGTTTACCTGATGCCAGAATTCAAAACCAGAAACCGGAGCCATTAACTAAAATGTCAGAATAGGAAGAAGAAAATATTGATCAAGTCATACAGTGCTTGGAAGGTGAGGCCACACCACTCACCTAAAAGCCATTCATGTAACTTAGTAAAAGAAGATACTTTACTAAGCTCTCACGTTTCTTAATACACATCATGATCTGAATAGATTTATTTGGGTTGAAACAGCAGAATGATATATCTCCTCCCTAGGTATTCATTCCACTGGAATGCATTTATTCTGAAGGAAGGTCTATTATTATGAAAAGTCTATAAAATGATTTTCAAGCATAAAATTATTAATTTCATAAAGATAGTTTTTGCATTGATTATTATGAATGCAGGAGTGTTCAGAACTGTCTTCTGTATCATGTTATGTCTTCTAAGCCTTATACCACATACATAGTCATCAGTATTTCTTTTAGTATCTGAAGATAAATGTGTAGTTAAAATTTGTCAATGCCCTTGAATGCTACTTAAATAATAGTTTAAAGGTTTTTAGTAGCCTTCTCCCTGTCTGAGAACTCTTAATCCTACAAAAACATATATAGAAACATTAGCTAGCAATAATCTGGTAAGAGAAGTCATATTTTATTAACTAAAATGGAAGGTTTATTCTGATTAATTTGAAATGCAAATCTGCATATATTTTTCTGAAATTATCTGAAATCAATCTACCCTAATTCAGAAAAGAAGTTTATGATAAAGGGCTCTTGTGTCATTTAAAAAAAATAAATGGAATGGCTTTTACATACTGAATATTGTCTACTATTAGCAGGCATTCATTATATATTTTAAAGACATTAAAAGAAAATTTATTCACTCAGGACTGCCCAGCTTAGAGTTGAAATGACCCAAAGTCGAAGTTAAATCTGTCCAGCCCCAAAGCCTAAATTTCTGCAATAACACTATACTGTCTCCCAGAATCGAATAAACACAAATGTTCATTATAAACTTTTGTAAAACTTTGCGAAGATACATTTATATACATATATACATAATAATATGCAATATTTAATATATGTATTTATATTTTCTCTGACTATATGCAAATGAATTTCTTTAAATTATCACAGATGTAGATTAATTCATAGCCATGGGTATTGTATAATGTAACTTTAGCATTATATACATAAGTAGTATGTCATTTTCTAAAAACTTTTATAGGAGCTCAATCATAAGAAAAGACAGTGCACATGAGTTGCGTTCCTAAAACTTATACCGGTCAGCCTACTATCACCTGTAAGCCAGGTCCTAGGGAATCCACCAACCTCTTCTGACCTCTGTTGGTGCTTGCATGCACATGCTACATGAGCATAAACTGAATAATATGCATATACATAGAATTTTTGTGAATATGTTTTTATGTATCATGTATAAACATTGTGTGTATAAGTGTATAAAACATTGTATAATGTTAGTTTTAATTGTATAATATATAAAGCATTGAAACAACTCAATTATTTCTCTTGGATCCTGACCGAGTTGTATTTCTTTAAAATCACTACCTAGGAAGTGTCAAAACCAGATATTAAAGTCAGTTATTTTGTCTTTAGACTTTTTCTAAGACTATAATGCTTTCTCTCTACACAGTATCAATTCACAGAGAGGTTGCTGAGATTGGAAACTTGCCAGTCTCTACTGGACATGGCCTTATTAGGCACAGTTTAGGACCTTGTACAATTTCCCATAATGTTATACCTACCAGAAGCAACATGCTGTTGGTTACTTTTCCTATTTTAGTCAGCATCTTTTTATAATAGCCTCCCATAGTCCTGATTTTAAAATATCTGCTACCAATTCTCTGTTGGCTTTAAATTCAATCATTAAATATTTAAATTAAGGATGTCTAGGATATAAGAACTCATTTTAACATAAAGAATATAAACTCGTCTTTTATAGGAGATAATAGTTTACCTTTGTATTTTTCTAACTATAAAATTACTATATGCTTATTTTCAATATTCACAAAGTCTAGGAGGTTAAGTATGAAGAATAAATATAGTATTCTTAACATCATCTGAAAAAACAACATCTTACTATGTTGCCATGGAGTTTATTTATTTGTTAATGTGGTTATCATTAATTTTAAGGTAGCCACCCAGTCCCTACATTTTCATATTTTTAAAAATGTGACAGCTTGTATCTTATTTTATTCTTCAGCCAGGGCTTCTCTACACCTCTTGCTAGCCTGGACCTCACAGCCACACTCCTGTCTAAGCCTCCCAAAGTTCTAGGGTTCCAGGAATGAGTCCTCCTGACTTCCTCTATTTTTACTTGCTACATAAGTTAAACTATTTGATGGGATGGTAAATGACTTTTAAACACATGGACCTCGATTTTCACATAAACTTCATGATGTAAATATTCCATAACATTATTTCCCCTTTGTTCCAAGTAATATTACTATTGTTTCCATGTGGGGACATAATTACATGAAAATCACTTTTGATCAATCAGAATTTTGACTTAGATTTCCACTTGTGAACTCAAGAATATGGAAAGTTTAGGCTCTGCATATACATAACCCATTCTAAATAGTTTTGTAATGTCCTCTCGTGCACATTAAATGAGCTGTAGCCTGGCAGTTTCCTTCCCTTGCTCAGAACAGGCTAGGTGGTTTTACTCCAAGCATTTCAAGATGAAGTTAAAGTCTGAAGAGTATGGAATATAGCAGAAATTGGATGAAAGCTTTTCATCTTACTCCTGGTGCTGTCATCTTCCTTTAAATCCTGTTTGTGGTCGTGGTGGTGTGGTTGAAACAGCCTCTGTGTGTGCAGCACAGACTGTCTTTGAACTTGCAATTTTCCTTCCGGAGTCTCTAGAGTGCTCAGGTTGTTGGTCTTGTCTTTCATGTGAGGGAATACATGCACTGAGTCACAAACTACCCAAGGCCTGTTCTGAAAGTTACCTTGAACGCAGTTGGGAGCAGCTCACAGAAGCATCTGCAGTCTTCCCCATTTCCCCCCTTTGGTTCTATAAATAATGCAAAAACACCTGTTGGATATTAAATAATAATTTGTAACTGTGAAGAATATAAAATTAATTTCTTCATGTTGTTAGTAAATCTGTAGGAATAGTGATTAAAACTATCATTAACTAAAATCATTTTATTTTAATGAATTTTTAATTGAAAATAGATTCCTCTCTCAAGCAATATATCCAGACCACAGTTTCCCCTCCCTCCCTTCCTCCCAGATCTCCTCCACCTTCCATCTTCCCCACATATACTCTCTTCCCCAATTTCTGTTTAGAAAAGAGCAGGACCCCCAAGGGACAGCAACCAAACATGACAAAACAAGATAAAATAAGACAGGCCAACCACCCTCATATCAAAATGGGACAAAACAAACCAAGATGAAGGAAAAAGTCTCAAGAGCAAGAAAAAGTCAGACACTAAAGAAAAAGTTTTAAAATTGAGACATCTAGGTATTCTTCACTGTACACCTGAGGCTCCCTGTAACACGGCACATTATTTGAGAAGTTTGTACTTCCTAATTTATTACATAATTGTAGGAGGGAGGACGTTTATGTGCTTCAAGGTATACAAAGAAGTCAAAGAATGAAGACCATTCTTATACTGTGTTAGGTTCTGTAGTAAGGAGGATGTGTCTCACCAGCATTCAAAGGGACCTTCATTCAGTGGACCCAATGCTTAGACTATTTCAGCCTCTGACCTACTAGAGTCATTGAATGAAATGAACCCCCAAAATTGAGAAAATCTAGTTAACAAAGCAGTAAAAATTGACATCTATTTCTCAATGATAATCTTCATCTCCATCCATTCAAAATTTCAAATCCCTATCTGTGGCTTCATATATACAACCTACTTCCATGTTGGAATTAATTTCTCTACATGACTTCAAAGCTGACTTAGTGACCTTAGACTTCATTAGACTATGAATAATACGTATTTATTCAGATAATCCCTAGGCTTTTTCTTTCTCTTAGGAAGTCTTTCTGTTTCTTACTTCTAACTTTCATCTGCTGGCTTGAATTTGTCATTAGTTTTCTTGAAGCCTTAATTTCTCTATTAGACCATTACACACAGGATTGTCGCCTCTTCTCCTGTGTTCATCATCTACCTTTTCTGATTACACTGATGCTCATGGACCAAAAGGTCAACTCACATCATTATCCTGGTTCTTTGAGCTCATTAACCAGCTGTAGTATTTCTATATAATAAATTCTACCTTTATAGTCACACTTCTCCTACAGCAGTGTTCTCAACCTCCCTTATGCTGTGACTTTGTAATATAATTCCTCATGTTATGTTGACCCCCAACCACAAGATTATTTTTGCTGCTTCTCCATAACTGTAATTTTGCTACACTTACCATTCATAATCTAAATATCTATGTTTTCCAATGGTCTTAAGAGACCTCTGTCAAAGGGTAGGTCAACACCAAAAGTTCACAATTCACAGACTGAGAGCCTCTGTCCTATAGAGACCATAAATACTTGAGGGTAGAGAAGCAGGATTGCGATCTCACACTGCATATATTTATTTTGTTTTAGAGGTATCTTACTACCGATAATGAAATTGATGCAGCTCCAGGAATATTTTTATGACATGATCTTACTATTAAGTGAAGTCAAGATAGAAAACTTAAAAACTGTCAGTACAAATCATCTACTCACCTTTTAAAAAAAAACTTTATTAATTTATTCTTGTTACATCTCAATGGTTATCCCATCCCTTATATCCTCTTATTCTTCCCTCCCTCCCATTTTCCTCTTATTTCCCTCCCCTATGAGGGGGAATTCCTCCTCCTGTATATGCTCATAGGGTATCAAGTCTCTTCTCTGTAATCTGCTGTCCTTCCTCTGAGTGTCACCAGGTCTCCCTCTCCAGGGGACATGGTCAAATATGAGGCACCAGAGTACATGAGAAAGTCATACCCCACTCTCCACTCAACTGTGGAGAATGTTCTGCCCATTGGATAGATCAGGGTAGGGGTTTAAACTTTACTGTCTGTATTGTCCTTGGCTGGTGCCTTAGTTTGAGCAGGACCCGTGGGCCCAAATCTGCCTATCATAATGTTCTACTTGTAGATTTCAAGGACCCTCTGGATCCTTCTACTTTGCTATTCTCCCATGTTTCTCTCATCTAGAGTCCCAATAGAATATACCCAGAATATGCTCCAGCACAAAACAAGAAAATTTGCTCAATCATTTTCATAGCAGCCTTATTCATAATAGCCAGAACATGGAAACAGCCTAAGTGTCCCTCAGTAGAAGAATGGATAAAGAAACTGTGGTACATATACACTATGGAATACTACTCAGTGTTGGCTCTGTTTCTTAACAATTAAACTTTATTATACAACCCAACTAGCTTACACAAGAAGGAAAAAACGTTAAAGGGATAAAAGAGTGAACCTTCCGGTATCCATTCCACGGGAT
>OU015744.1:77571272-77592183 GCA_907169655.1 Acomys percivali
TCCTTAGGTGTCTCTCTGGCCCGCGTGATAGTCCAGCCTGTTCGCTTGCTCCACACGCTCTCCCAAACCCCTGGCTGAATCTGTTGTTTTTCTCTTCCCCACCTGCCTGAGTCACATGGGAAGGGCGGTCTCCTTCTCCCGTTGAGGGTCCATTAGGAAAACAATAGCCCAGGTGGGGTTCCCAGGTCTGCTTCCTGAATTCCAGGCCCAGACTGGCTCCTCTCAGTCTATCACAAGGTATTCATGGGGTGCCCCAAGGGTAAAGCCCGCCAAGACTGCTTCCACCTGTGACAAAGCTTAATCTTTCCCACAACTCAGCTGTTAAAAACAAGGAATTCCCTAAATTTGTGGACAAATGGATTGAGCTAGAAATGATCATAATGAGTGAGTTAACCAAGAAGCAGAAAGACTCAAATGGTATATACTCACTTATATCTGCATACTAGCCCAAGGGGCATGTCCCACGAAAGCCTCCACTTACTCACTTTAAAAAAAAAAATTTATATAGGTTTACTTTATCTGATGAAGGTATGTATGCGTACCATGTAAGTGCAGTATTCTTGAGGACAGAATAAGGCATCAGATTCCTTGGCCCTGCAGTCAAATATGGTTGTTCGCTACCATACGGGTGCTAGGAACCAATCAAATTCCTCTGGAAGAGCAGCCAATGTTCTTACCCACTAAGCCATATCTCCAGCCAGACTTACTCTTAAGATCCATGTAAATTATGTTTCTTCCTCAAGTATAGTATGATTTTACTCACATTGTACATATTTTTATTTCAGCGTATAGAGTATCTCCTTTATTTTCCCTTACCTTTAATACCTACATACATACCTTTGGTAGATAAAATGAAAATATCCCATCTCCTAGTCCCATATCATACCTGTGATTGGTATTTGTAGATAAATTTAATGTTAGTAAGTTAGGAGAACTTCTCTGTGGACACTAGAGAAGAAGTATGGAAGCAAATGTTCCCTTAACAAATGTCAGTTAGAAATGGAAAAGGATTTTGTTCTGAGTTTGGATGTGTGTATGTGAGTGGATGGGTAAGAACATAATGCCTTGCATCAGAGTCTTCGCATGGAAAAGATTTAACTGTGCTATAGGCATGTAGCATAGTTGTTAGAGTGCCACCTGGTATAAACCATGGGTTAGATACCAGAAATGCTTAAGTCCAGTGTGGTGGTGCAGGTGTGTGATTTCAGGAATTGGGAAATGGAGGCAGGAAGATCAAGGCCATCATTGACTATTTAGTGAGTGTAGGGCTAGCCTGGGGTAATGGAAATCCTGGAACAACAGAGACCCAAGTAATCTAAAATCTCATTAGCTACTCTTCCCAGTTCCTAGGTAAGCATGGCAGCTATACTATGTTAACAAGACACTTACATTTCAAGCAGCCTGCAAAGAATGCTTGTGACACTGAAGTAAACAGCAGATGATGTGGAAAACAGTATTGTTTTCAAGCAAGTACTAAAGGCAGTGTAGTTTTTCTCTGGATTACTCTGGAAAAACATGGGCTAATTTTTGCTTTTTCCTTTATTTAAATTCCTGTGAAAAGTAAGAAAAGAAATTGACAGGCTTTGGTATTTTTACATTGACTCACAGGCAACAGCTTTCAATTAAAATCAAGTACTTCAGTTTCCATTCTCTGAAAACGGTTCCTGTATTTTGCAATGAGTCTTGCTCTGAATAATTTTGGTATAGTATGTTGATTTCTAATGGTGTTACTGGCAACCATCACTCAGCCTACAAGACACAGCCTCCTAATTCTGAATAGAACTTTTACATTATCTCCCTCGATCTTTTCTTCAGGGCCTCATTACCATCTTTCCATATACTTCAAATCTTCCTCTCAAGAAATTTACCTTGTTTTAAAAATGCACATTTCTTGATATTGCTTCTGTTAGTGGAATGTTAAAACTCATTGTTAGTGATACAAGAAGACTGGTCAAAAGCTTAACTTTTGTAGAAGTGGACTCAAATTACTCAATTAACCTTAATATCTCACAAATGGCAGAAGCATAAATGCTGAACCCTATTAAACTATGTGGAAGCTAGAATAAGGGAGTCCATGAAATATTTGCTAGTTTCCGTTACTGCAGTTTCTTTTTTTTTTTTCTTTCTATTTTTTCTTTTTATTTTTTTTAATTTTTTATTAATTTATTCTTGTTACATCTCAATGGCTATCCCATCCCTTGTATCCTCCCATTCTTCCCTCACTCCCATTTTCCTCTTATTCCCCTTCCCTATGACTGTGACTGAGGGGGACTTCCTCCCCCTGTATATGCTCATAGGGTATCAAGTCTCTTCTTAGCAACCTGTTATACTTCCTCTGAGTGCCACCAGGTCTCCCGCTCCAGGGGACATGGTCAAATATGAGACTCCAGAGTACGGATAAAAGTCATATCCCACTCTCCACTCAACTGTGGAGAATGTTCTGCCCATTGGCTAGATCTGGGTATGGGTTTAGAGTTTACCACCTGTATTGTCCTTGGCTGGTGCCTTAGTTTGAGCGCGACCCCTGGGCCCAGATCTGCCTATGATAATGTTCTACTTGCAGGTTTCTAGGACCCTCTGGATCCTTCTACTTTGCTATTCTCCCATGATTCTCTCATCTAGAGTCCCAATAGGATGTCCTCCCCTCTGTCCCAATTGCCTGGTAAGTGAAGGCTTTCGTGGGACATGCTCCTTGGGCTAGTATACAGATATAAGTGAGTATATACCATTTGAGTCTTTCTGCTTCTGGGTTAACTTACTCATTATGATCATTTCTAGCTCAATCCATTTATCCACAAATTTCAAAAATTCCTTGTTTTTAATAGCTGAGTAATATTCCATAGTGTAATATGTACCACAGTTTCTTTATCCATTCTTCTACTGAGGAACACTTAGGCTGTTTCCATGATCTGGCTATTATGAATAAGGCTGCTATGAACATGGTTGAGCAAATTTTCTTGTTGTGTGCTGGAGCATCTTCTGGGTATATTCCAAGGAGTGGAATAGCTGGGTCTTGAGGAAGCCCTATTCCCAGTTTTCTGAGATAGCACCAGATTGATTTCCAAAGTGGCTGTACTAGTTTGCATTCCCACCAGCAATGAAGGAGTGTTCCTCTCTCCCCACATCCTCGCCAGCATGTGGTGTTGCTTGAATTTTTGATCTTAGCCATTCTAATGGGTGTAAGATGGAATCTCAGAGTTGTTTTGATTTGCATTTCCCTCATGACTAAGGAGGTTGAGCATTTCTTTAAGTGTTTCTCAGCCATTTGATATTCCTCTGTTGAGAATTCCTTGTTTAGTTCCAAGCCCCATTTCTCAATGGGTTATTTGGTTTGGTAGCGTTTAATTTCTTGAGTTCTTTATATGTTTTGGATATTAGACCTTTGTCAGATGTAGGGTACAGTTTCTTCTTCCTACATGCACATAGAGATTTATATCACCACTGTGACATCTAATTGTTTTGAATGAAAGAAGAGGAATGAAAATGTTTTTTACAACAAACAAAATATAAGAAGAAACAAGAGTGGCACACAACCACTTACGCGGGTCTCAAATGTTAAGCACTCTCTATGTTGAGTCAAAGATGAACAAAATGACTGAAACAGTGTCTCATTGCCTTTAGGCAAAATGGCAGCATTCCGGGGGATAGCTGGGAATTGAGGACTTTGGACTTTTGTAGGGACACTGCCACACTCTCAGTAGAACAGATGTCAGTAGAACCCCATCTCCCCACTTTGCATGCCATGCAGTACATCACACCGACACTGAGCTTTTAACATTCCACCATGCCACTCCGTGGAGCAGAGGCCAATAATGTATAGGAATAAAGGTTGTAGGACCTCAGTTTACCAAAGAATCATTTACAAAATTCCTGTTTTGCATATGTGAACTCCTTTCCTCATGACAACAGTCTTAGTACTTTTAGATCAAGCTCAAATCCTTTTCTTCCTAGGAGTCCTAACATTTTCATTAGCCATTCGCCTGTCTCTCACTGCTCTCCATAGCAACCCTCAGCCCTTCTGTCTCATTCTAAATTTGTTTTTTTCCTTTTTTACACATCTTTTACCTCTTCTACTAAAAGCCTATTCCCTAAACTCATTTGCACAGAAATGCTCCAGCTTCTTATGTCCTCCCTCTGGTGTCCAGGAGGAAGCCTACCTTCTAAGAATAGTTTGTGTACCTGCATTCCCAGGACCTGACCTGACCTGATCTATCAGTTTGTTCAGTATACAGCTTCCTGTCAGTCCTAGGCACCCTTTGTCAATGAGGCGTCGGAAGGCTCAGCTGCGTGTCATGTAACCTTTGCCTCAGTTTACTTGCAGATTGAAATTGGGCAATGAAAAGTACCTCTTTAAGCTACTCCTTCAACAACAAGTTGCCCTGATTTGTGCAGAGATGCTTCTAGCTTTCATAAGAAAAACAAAACAAATCTGAAGAAATTTTAGATAGAATGAGAAGGGCTATGGGAGCTACAAATGTAGGGTAGAGGGTCACACAAAATTAATTTGAACGTTTAGTGGTTCAGGAATAGAGAATGCTCATTATTTCAGTTCCTCTGGTGGAACATCATTTTAGAGAGAGTCATTTATCTTTCTCTTCATCATTTCCTTGTTATAATTTGTCAATTTCTTCCTATATTTCTCTTTATTCCTCCTGTTTATTCATTATTCTCTTTCTCCTCTGCTTTTTTTTTCTTTTTCACTTCTTTCGATTTCTTTGTGTCTTCAAATAATTTGTGGTTTCAATAACTACAATAACTATCACTCATTAGAGAGGATTACCATAATTAAATCAGGTCCCAAGTCTGAACAGAGCAGTACTGGGAAATGAAAGTATTAATTCAATATCTCAATCTTACCAAGTAACCTTATCATCAAAAGCAATAGTTGACACGTGGAAAGTTTCAAGGATCAGGACCTACTTGGAAAGCCATGTGCATCCCTCATACAAGTGAGCATTAAGCCTTGTCCTTGCTTCCAGTCACTGCGCTTTTCTGGGATAATCACTTTGAGACTCTGTTTTGTCTTTTCTTGCTTTAAGAAATGAATCTTTTTAAAAAAAACATTATTCAGTGTTGGATTTACTCTTCCATTATAACACAAATTGAAACCTTATCTGAGACCATAGAAATCTATAATTAGTCTTCTCCTTTATCCTAACATCTGCCACTATCCTTTTCATCCAATCCACAAGTATATCCATTTCTGCCCTAACCTTCAACTTTGTACTTACATGTTCCATACTCAGGTAAATCTCAGGGACTCAGGTAAGTCCCTCTCAGGGTATGATATAGGCTCCAATTTCTGAGGTTATTCACCCTTCATCAATGTGCCCTGGCACTGTCAACAGCTGTCCAGCTGTGGCTCATGTTGCCTTGGCATTTTGATATCTTCAGAAACAATTTGAAGATGAATCCTCACTTTGTCTCAAGCTCCCTGGTATTGATTTAAAAAATAAAAACTTCCATCAAGTCTTCCCCTGCCCCTGCAGGTGATATGACTCTTCCCTTAAACGTTACAGAATTTTGTGAATTGTCTCCATTTATTTTTGACCATTTTCAAACTGAACCCTTTTTTTTTGCTGTGAAGTTTGAAAGTTTGTATATTGTCTTGATTATCTTTGTCTTTAGATTTCCAATATTTGAAAATGATATGTTGTATGTATAACACCATTAGATTATTGTGTATGAAATTTGCTCAGATTCTTCAAACAAAATATTTATATCTCTAGATAAATTGGGATAATTTAGCCATTATTTTATTTCATTTCTTTACTCTTATCATTCCTCTGCCTTTTTCAGGACTAAAAATCTTGAAATACTTCATATTCTTGCACATAACCCAGGGTGTTTCAAACATTTCTTTTTGCTCTCTCTTGTTCCAATTTGATGGATTCAACTCTACTTTCCCTCACTATAATATTATTTTGCTTTATTGTTCTTTTAAGCCCATCCATTGAAATTGGTGTTTCAGATTTCAATTTCAAATTTTTTTACTTGCTTAGCTTCTGTACCTTCATTTATCTTCATGATAACTTTACCATTCCTTCTTAGACTTACTACTTTCCTTTATTTTAAACATATTCTCAATTATTCATTAAAATGGGTTTTCATAATTAAGTTCATTCACGTAAAAACATTAATGCTGTTATTATGTGAGAGTGTCTTGACTCTCTTTTCCTTCTCACAGTGAGATTTTCTTTGATAGTCATATAATTAGTGCTTGTGGGCAGATAATGAGGACATTGGAAACATTTATGACTTTGAAGCTTATTAAGACATTCTACCTTTGGCTGAGTTCTTCTGATGCCACTACATTAGAACCTGTGGGGGGGGAGTATGATGCAACATCTTTATTTCCAGATAAAGACTGAACTAGAACCTTTCCATATGTTTTCACTGACACATCATTGGCTGGGAGAGTAAGATTAGAGGAACTTCATATCTGTTTTCATTTGGCCTCCTCTGACACAATGGAGAAGTAGGACAAACAGTGACAACAGTTTGGTTGAAAAATTAGTGAAAATGTTTTTCTTCATGACGTCTCTTCTGACATCAAATCAGAAGCATGAAAAAAAAAATCTATATATACATGGCCAGCTTAATTATAGTTTCTGACCAGGATAGCTCACTGCTCTTTGGTATTTTTCTAGTCGACAATGGATTTTAAATAATTATAAATTGAAATGTAATTTCTTTTTCTGAACAGTGCCTTATTGTAATTTCTTCCTGTTAGGAAATTTTAAAATTGATCTAGCTTCTGAATATGCTATGTAGTTTGAGTGTCATAATGGTACAAACATGTGGGAGTAACCAACTACTTCTTGATTGTATTTAAGTCCCACTCCACAAGATAAACCAATACCTGACACCATTACTGGGCCAAGAATCTGTTGATAGACACATCATAGCCCTATAGGACTGCATACTGCTGTTATTCCAGTAAATGGAAATACAATTAAGCTGATATCTAATGAATTATTGCTATACTTGTAGATATATTATGAATCACTTAATTTTAACCAGAGAAGCTTCTAATTACCTTAGATGATGATTAACAGAGAACCACAACTGGTCCATGTGTAGAGAATAAAAGACTTTTGAATGCTCAGCCCTAACTAGGACAACTATACCTCAGAACCTACTCATAAGGCTTAGTGATCGTTGCAGAAAAGGAGCTGTAAGAGTATAGATGTAAGAGTACAGATGACTACAAGAAAAATGAATGGTCTGAAAGAGCAAGGTAGATCCACAAATGAATTAAAATGGTTATGACTGCATGTAAAAGACCCATTTAAGCTCAAGTCAGAATAAATTCTAGCATGGAAATGGGAGGTGAGTATGAAGTCCCTCCCCTAGCCAAGGAGATTTTGGCATTGGATTGTGGCTGGAAGAGACATATTCAATTTTTTCTAAGAGTATAGATCCTAGTAAATCAAGTATATGCCAGTGGAAGGGCACATATCCAAGAATGTGTGGACAGTACAAATTGGACTTTGTGGATGTAAAAATAATAAATAGAATGTAAAAGGTAATGATACAATTGAAAAAAATTCTCTGTAGTACCAGAGACTTACATCAATAAGTCAGTATATTTTGCAAGGGAACACAGTAGTGAAGACATGGAATACATTAGCTATAAAAATAAAAACTAATGCTGTAATCTGCTCTTATTTAAATTATCTGCTCTAAGTAAAACTTATCCCTGTTTCTATGAAACCAAAACAAAAATAATACTTATCAGGAATAAACTATTCTTTTTACTGCATTTGCTAAATTATAAACAGGGTCTTGTCCAAAGAATACATCTAAAATTGTTCATTTGTGATGAAGAAAATCATTCAGTTTCTAAATGGTGTATCAGTGAAGTCCTAACACACTGAATAATCTATTAGGAGAACGAGTTCTGAGAGAAGCTGAGGAATTACTCCTCTGGGGAGTCTGCTGTTTTCCTGTTTGTTTCTAGTTCGGAGGTTGATCTAGAATAAATGGAGTCAGTGTTTTACTAACACTAATGCTTTAGATACTGAAATAAAGACTTATAAACATACCAATGAAGTACCAGTCACATGGCTAGAGGATTGTCTTAGACATTGTTTTAAGGATAATAAAATGTTTATAGGTAGAGTATTAGCTTCCTTCCAATTTCCCCTCACCCCCTCATTGTTTGAGATGGGATCTCTTCCAGTTCACCCTCATCTTGAACTCACTATATAGGTGAGGCTGACCATGACTCCTGCTTTTCTTGCTCCAGCTTGTGGACTAATATGATTTTAAACATAAGCCATTATTACCATCTTAGATTAATTATTTTTAAACATTAGCTCCAAGGTTCTCCCCAAACAAAACAATGTGGGAGAAGGAAGAATTAGTTTAAAACTATGGGCTAACAAACCTATAGTGAATGACAGGTAAACATTTATAGGGAAGGCTGGTGAATTAAAACTAACACAGAATTTCTCTGTTTAGAGTCTTGAGGCAAAATCACTTCTGAAAAATCTCACATTTTCTTTCTAACGTCATCAAATGAGCAGATGAGGCCTATCCCATTACTGAGGGAAACACCAAGATCAACTGATTTCAAGTGTTAATCAGCTTTACAAAACCTTCAGGGTAAAATAAAGATTAGTGTTTGACCAAAGAATTGAGCATGATAGCATAAGATCTGTTCTCATAAGAAGCAAATTATTATGCATGCAAATTATGGTCCCTGTTTCTTAGCACATAAAACACATCATACATTATTAGTAGTTTAGAGAACAACTAAAGGGGAGCATCCTTTATAGTATCTCACATTTTCAATGGTTTAGTCCATGTTTGTTAGTCCATCATGCTAGTGCTCTCATGATCATATCATGCCTGAAGCTGCCTTATCAGACACATGCGGTGTGTGCTTCACTAATCTTCTATGTACTTGACAATTGTGCTGAAAATCAAGAAAAATATCATTTATTCCTAGATATGTATATAACCTACATAAGCTACTTTAAGCCTTCCCTAACAAGCCAAGAGATGGAAACAATAATGATAAATGCTCCCCACCCACCAAAAAAAAAAAAACCCAAAAAAACAAAAAACAAAGAAATACCTCATGACTAAATGGATTCAAGTCAGAATTTTGAAAGAAATAGATAATATCTATTAATTATTAACTTTGGAGCCTGAGCTCTTGGTGTTCTGTTCAGAAACCTCATGAAACTCAAAATTCTTCTGTAAGGCAAAAGACACTATCAATAGAACAAAATGACAGCCCATAAACTAAGAAAGGATTTTTGCTCAACCCTACATTTGACAAAGGGCTATTACCCAAAATATATAAAGAAATAAAAAAATTAAACACCACCAAGCCAAATAATCCAATTAAAAATGGAGTACAGAGCTAAACAGATAATTCTCAACAGAAGAATATCAAATGGATGAGAAACACTTAAAGAAGCACTCAAATTCCTTAGCCACCAGGGAAATGCAAATCAAAATGACTCTGAGATTCCAGCTTTATACCTATCAGAATGCTTAAGATAAAAAACTCAAGTGACAGCACATGTTGGAGAGGATGTAAAGAAAGAACACTCCTCCATTGGTGGCGGTAGAGCAAATTTGTACAACCACTTTGGAAATCTATCTGGAGCTTTCTCAGAAAATTGGGAAGAATTCTACCTCAAGACCCAGCTATACCCTTCCTGGGCATGTACCCAAAAGATGCTCTACCATACAACAAGGACACTTGCTCAATTATCCTCATAGCAGCCTTATTTGTAGTAGCCAGAGGGGCACACAGAGGATGGGGATGCAGCCTATCCTGATGCGACCTGATAGACTGTGATCAGTCAGTGGGGGAGACTACTGCACACAGAGGTCTAGGGAGGGGAATAGGGTGGAAGATGGAGGGAGGGTGGGAACTGGAAGATAAGAATAAAGCAATAACAATCGAGAAATAATGTGAACAAATTATAATAAATAAATGTAAAAAATAGCAACAAAAGAGATAACATCAATATTTCTCAAGTGGTGGCAAAGAATCATATCAAGCTCATTATTAGAAACCAGTATAGCCATGTCAATACACACACGTGCCACACACACACACACACACACAGTAGCAGATAGATACACAGGCATAGACACACACACAAAAGAAAACTATGAACCAAGTATCCTGAGAGAGGAGCACTCTTTCATTGCTGGTGGGAATGCAAACTAGTACAACCACTTTGGAAAGCTATCTGGTACTTTCTCAGAAAAATGGGAATAGCGCTTCCTCAAGACCCAGCTATCCCACTCCTTGGAGTATACCCAGAAAATGCCCTATCAAACAACAGCGACATATGCTCAACCATGTTCATAGCTGCTTTATTCATAATAGCCAGAACATGGAAACAGCCTAAGTGTCCCTCAGTAGAAGAATGGACTAAGAAACTGTGGTACACTTACACTATGGAATACTACTCGGCTATTAAAAACAAGGAATTCCCAAAATTTGTGGACAAATAGATTGAACTAGAAATTATCATAATGAGTTCACCCAGAAGCAAAAAGGGACAAACGGTATATACTTACTTATATTGAGACACTAGTCCAAGGGATATGTCCCACGAAAAACTTTACTTACCAGGAAAGTGGGTCAGAGAGGACATCCTATTGAGACTTTAGGTGAGAGTAGCATGGAAGAATGGGGAAATAGAAGGATCCAGAGGGTTCTGGAAACCTACAAGAAAAACTTTATGACAGGCGGATCTGGATCCTGGGGTCCTCCTCAAACTAAGACACCAGCTAAGGAGAATACAGGCAGTAAACTTCGAACCGCTACCCAGACCTAGCCGATGAACAGGATAGTCTCCACCATTGAGTGGAGAGTGAGATCTGACTCTCACATGAACTCTGGGGCCCCCTTTTCTGACCATGTCCCCTGGATGGGGAGGCCTGACAGCACTCAGAGGAAGGATAGCAAGTTACCAAAAAGAGACTCAATAATCTAAGAGCATATACAGGGGGAGGAGGTCTCCCTCAATCACAGACATAGGGGAGGGGAGAAGGGGGTAAGCGGGAGGGAGGGAGGAATAGGAGGATACAAGGGAAGGGCTAACAATTGAGATGTAATATGAATAAATTAATTTTAAAAATTTTAAAAACACAGATACAAATTTTCTTAATAAAATATTTGAAGCTGGGTGGGGGTGAAGTGCACCTTTATTACCAGTACTGAGGAAGCAGAGGCAGAGATTGGCAGATCTCCATGAGTTTAAAGCCAGCCTAGTCTACAGAATGACTTGCAGGAAATACATGGCTACACAGAGACATCTTTCTCAAAAAAAAAAAAAATGAAATGAAATACTGCACATCAAATTGAAGAACATAGTACAACATCAAATGTGGACAAATAGGTTTTATATCTGGCATGCAAGTTTGGTTCAATATATACAAGTCAGTAAGTGCAGTGCAACAAACAGGTATACTAAAGGAAAAAAGTTACAGGATAATTAGAGTCTTTTGGCAAGTTATAAAAAGCCATCAATAAAAGTTCTGAAAAAAAAGTTAGAATGTATCTGTGTATAATATATAGTATATGTGTCCAAACTACAGGCAACATTAAATAAAATGGGGAAAAATAATGAAGGTTTTCCTCAAATCTTCAACAAGACAAGGCTGTCAATATTCTTGCTTTTGTTCAACATAATTCTTAGATTTTTAGTGATAGCAGAAAGACAAAGGAAAGAAATGAAAGGTATTATAAATAAGGAATGAAGAAGTCAAAGTACCCTTCCTTTCAAATGACATGTTCCTGAACATAAAAGACCAAAAACTACTTGAAAATTTTTATACAAGATAAACACTTACAGCAAAGTAGTGGAATATAAAATAATACACAGAGATCAGCAGCCATTCTATACAGTAATTATGTACTTACTAAGAAAGAAATCAGAGACAAACCCACTCACAATATTTTCAAAAAGCATAAAAAGGAAAATGGAAAGTGTAGGAATAAACCTAACCAAAAGGTAAAAGACCTCTACAGTAAAAAGAGGAAAGCCTTAAAACACTGACTGTTTATAGGGAAGGGGAATGGGATGAAAGCGGGAGGGAGGGAGGAAAGGGAGGATGCACGGGATGGGATAGCAATTGAGATGTAATATGAATGATTTTATTTTTAATAAAAAAAGAAAAAAACCCACTGACTGTAAAAAGAAGAGACTAGAAGACTAGCCTCTGTTGTGGTTGGTGTTAACAATGGCAGGATGTGGAAACACTTAAGGAAATTACCTCCAGACACTCCAGTGAGGAAATATTTACTTCACTTCTGAGCATCCCTCTGAGGGAGTATCTTGATTTGATTAATCCAAGTAGAAAGATTCTCTCTAAAAGTGGGTGATAGCCTTGGGGTTTGCATCTGAGGCTACTTCAAAGGGAAAATGCCAGTAGAAGACTAACCATCTTTGCTCTCTCTTCTTTATTGCAGAAACATTGTCACCAGCTACTTCAAGCTCTTTCTGCTCTGATTTTTCTACCATGATGGACCTTAGGACTTTGAAGTAAAATAAATCATTCTTTCTTCCTTTTGTTGTTGGTTTTACAAGATATTTTTCTCTTGAGGAGATAAAATATCCCATGTTCATAGACTGGCAGAATTAATATTGTACTAATGACAAATTTACCAAAAAATGTTATATAAATTCAATGAAATTCCAATTAAAATCCTAAGCACATTCTTCAGAACATTAAAAAGAAAGAAATCTAAATTTCATGTACAACCATAATAGGCACCCAAATGAAAAAAAAATGATAAAACATCACATTGCACTTTCTGACTCCCATAGGCTTGTAGTCATAACATATTAAAAAATACATTAAGCCAACTTCAAAAGTCTCCATAGTTTATCACAGTCCCAAAAATGTTTATAAGTTCCAAAGGTAGGGTCTCAGTGCTGAGATGAAATACCTGATAGGAAAACTTTTCCAAAAAAAAAAAATGTTTATTTTGGCTCATAGTTTGAAGGTACAACTGATCATAGTTCAGAATACATGTCATGGGAAACTCTGGACATTTTGTACATGATCAGGAAATGGAGAAAGACGTATGTTTCTGTTCAGCTTTTTTCTCCCTTTTTATTCACTCTGGAAAACCAGCCTGGTATGGTGCTTCCCACAATCTTTATATCCTTTTTCTAATCTATAGTTCTTCATAGTCATTCTCAGAAATTTGCATCTACGGTGATTCCAAACCATGCCAATTTGAAATCCAGACTAATCATCATGCCAACCAAGATAATACGAATCTATGAATTAGAAAGAAATCCCAAGGTTTTGTTATGCTTACAAGCCTTTCTGCCTATACTTGCTTGCATTATAATGAAACAAAATGCAATTTAATAGGAAAAGCAACCCAAGAACTGAAGCAAACTGTGAGAAAAAACTGCTG
Source organism: Acomys percivali (assembly GCA_907169655.1). NCBI lineage: Eukaryota > Metazoa > Chordata > Mammalia > Rodentia > Muridae > Acomys > Acomys percivali. The sequence goes on from OU015744.1 coordinate 77,584,684, forward strand.
CCAGATGGTGAAGTCTGCAGCACTTCAGCAGTGCTGCTCTTCTCCCTAGGTGTCCTGGCAGAGCATCAACTTACTTCAGTAACAGAAAGCGAGTTCTTAACACTATTGGCTGCTCCTGAACCAATGCAGTTATGAAAGAGAAAGCTGGGTTCCTTCTGACTCAAACATCAACAACACTGCCAGCTATGTGCCATTTGTAGCATCTTTGTTACTGCTGATGATGTCAGAGCCAAAATAGCACAACCTAGTTAATAAATGACAACGAATTTTACTTTAGTACACCAGCAGCTAAAAATGGTCTTTTGGTTGCTAAACCAATGACATTCAAAGTAAAAATCACTGAGAATGAAAAAAAATATTTTAAAAGCCCCAAAAGATCATATAAGAAATCATTATTCGATTTGTAATTAAAATTTAAATCATTGAAAAGTTCTTGTTCTTGCTGTTTAGAGTATGGTTTTTGTTCACATTAGACCACATGCTTTTCTTAGTGAAATCTGTCACAAGACCCTCTGTTTGTCATCATGAATACCTTATGTTCATTCCAAAAGAACAGAAAGGGAATGTATGTGATCATTGAAGTTAGAACACACATTTTATTATTAAAAAATGTGAATTCTCAAAGTCCATCCACCTTAATGTTTGTAGTTAGAATTCTTATTTTCTCAGAAATTATCATTTTTAAAGTTATAAAAATTATTTTATTTATGTATGTACTATTTTTACGAGTACTCTGTCTGCATGTACACCTCCATGCCAGAGGAGGGCATCAAATCCCATTAGAGATGGTTCTCAGCAACCACGTCGTTTCTGGGAATTGAACTCAGGACCCCTGGGAGAGCAGCCACTGATCTTAACGGCTGAGCCATCTCACCAGCCATCATTTTAAAAGTTACATGAAACAGATTCCAGCTTTTATCCAGACTTTTGCATCTACTCTTTTTTAATAAGTGTGTTTATTTTTAATTTGCTCACGTTACATCCTGATTGTAGCCACCTCCCTCATCTCCTCCCAGTCCCATCTTCCCTTTGTCTTCCCCCTTCTCCCTACCCCTAGTATTCAGAGAGGGGAGCCCTGCTCTCCTACCATCTGAACTCAGCCTATCAATTCTCATCAGGACTGCCTGCATCTTTTTCCTTTGTGGGCTGACATTTCTGTCCTGCCAGGGGGAGGTGATCAGTGAGTGGGCAGAAGGGTCCATGTCAGAGTCAGCTCCTATTCCCATTATTAAGGTGGCTCACATGGAGACTATGCTGCCTGTCTACTACATCTGAGCTGGCGGTCTAGTTTCTCTCCATGCATGGTCCTTGGTTGGTACTTTATTCTCTGTAGGTCCCCCAGGTCCCAGATTTTTTAGCTCTGTTGTTCTCTTTGTGGATCTCCTGTCCCTGCAGATCCTTCTATTCCACAACTCTTCCTTAAGTCATGCTGCACTTTGGCACAAGGTTTGCCTGTGAGATCTTGCTTTGATATCTACTTTGATATCTTGCAGAGTGGATTCTTTCAGAGGAACTCTATGGTAGGATCCCATTCTGTTCCCCCTCTTCAAGCACTTCTGGTATCTATTCTAGTGGCCCCTCTGAGCATTGATCATACCCCCTAGGGTCCTCCTTGTTATATAACTTCTTTAGATCTGTGTACTGTAGTGTGTTTATCCTATATTATGTGGGTAATATCAGCTTACAAGTGAGTATATACCATGCTTGTATTTCTGGATATGGGTTACTTCACTCAAGATGATCTGTTCTAGTCCCATCCATTTGTTCGCAAATTTCAAGATTTCTTTGTTTTTAATAGCTAATTTGTATCCCGTTGTGTAAATGCACCACAATTTATTTATCTATTCTTTGGTTGAGGGACACCTAGGTTATTTCCAGATTCTGGCTATTATGAACAAAGAATGTTATGAACATAGTTGAGCAAATGTCCTTGCTGTTTGATGGAGCATCTTTCCAGTATGTGCACAGGAATAGTATAGCTGGATCTTGAGGTAACACTATTCCCAATTTTCTGAGAAAGTTGATTTTTAAAGTGATTGTACAAATTTGCACTCCCAGCAGTAATAGAAGAGTGTTCTCATTTTGCCATATCCTCGACATCATGTGCTGACCCTTGAGTGTTTGATCTTAGATTGAGTCTCAGAGTTATTTTGATTTGCTTTTCCCTGACAACTAAGGACATTGAGAAGTTCTTTAGGTACTTCTCGGCCATTCTCTGTTCAGCTCTCTCTGTACACCATTTTTAATTGGATTATTTTGTTTAGTAGTGTTTAATTTTTGAGTTCATTATTTTTTGGATATTAGCCCTTTGTCAGATATAGGTTGGCGAATGTCTTTTCCCAGTCCTTGGGCTGTTGTTTTGGTCTATTGTCGATGTCCTTTGCCTTACAGAAGACTTTCAGTTTCATGAGGTCCCATTTATTAATTGTTGATCTTAGAGCCTGGGCTGTTGGTGTTATGTTCAAGAAGTTGTCTCCTGTGTCAATGAGTTCAAGGCTCTTCCTCCACTTTTTCTTCTAACAGATTTATTATGTCTGGTTTTATGTTGAGATCTTTAATCCACTTGGAGTTCAATTTTCTGCACAGTGATATGTATCAATCTAATTGAATTTTTTTTCTTTACGTGTAAAAATCCATTTGGACCAGCACTATTTGTTGAAGATTCTGTCTTGTTTCCATTGTATGATTTTTGCTTCTTTGTCAAAATTTAAGTGTCCATAGGTGTGTAAGTTTATTTTGGGGTCTTTGATTCAATTTCATTATTCCACTTGTCTGTTTCTATGCCAGTACAGAGCAGTTTTTATTACTGTTGTTCTATAATACAGTTTGAGATCAGGGATGGAGATACTTTAAGATCTTTAAATGTACAGGATTGTCTTGGCTATTTGAGATTTTTTTTTCCATCTGAGGTTGAGAATTGTGTGGGCATTTTGATTGTAATCTCATTGAATCAGTAGGTTGCTTTTGGTAAAATGGTCATCTTCCCTATGTTAATCTTACCAACCCATGATCATGGAAGATTGTTCTATCTTCTGATAGCTTCTTCAGTTTCTTTCTTCTGAGGCCTGACTTTTTTTTCCATATAAGTCTTTCAATTGCTTGGTTAGAGTTATGCCAAGATTCTTTTTAAATGTTTTTTTGTTGCTATTGTAAATAGTGTTGTTTCCCTAGTTTTTTTCTCAGAAGGGCTACTGATTTTTTGGGTTAATTTTGTATCTTACCACTTTGCTGAAGGTATTTTGTCATCTCTATGAGTTCCCTGGTACAATTGTTGGCAGTCAGTTATGTATACTATCATATCTGCCTCAAAGGGTGATACTTTGACTTCATCCTTTACGATTTGTATCCCCTTGATCTCTTTTAGTTAGCCTCTTGCTCTAGGTAGGATTTCAAATACTTTATTGAAGAGATGTGGAGAAAGCAGACAGCCCTGTCTTCTTTCTAATTTCAGTGGAGTTTATTTAAGTTTTCTCTATCTAGCTTGTTGTTGTCTATAGGCTCCTGTATGTTCCCTTTACTATGATTAAGTGTGTGTCTTCTATCCCTGTCTCTCAAAGCCTTTTAACATGGATGGTTCTGATCACATGTTATTGTTGTTGTTTTCAGTTTGTTTATATAGTAGATTACATTGATGGATTTCCATATATTGAATCACCTCTGCATTTCTGGGATGAAGCCTACTTGGTCATGGTAGGTGATATTTTTGATGTGTTCTTGGATTCAGTTTCTGATATTTTATTGAATATTTTTGCATCAATGTTCATAAGGGAAAATAGTCTCAAATTCTCTTTCTTTGTTGGGTCTTTGTGTGGTTTAGGGATGAAGGTGACCGTGGCTTCATAGAGTGAGTTTGGTAATTTTTCTTCTGTTTCTATTTTGTGGAATAACTGAGGAATAATGGTGTTAGCTCTTCTTTGAAGGTCTGGTAGAATTATACCATCTGCTCTTGGGCTATTTTTGGTTGGGAAACGTTTTATGGCTGCTTTTATTTCCGTAGGGGTTATAGCACTATTTAAATTGTTTATCTGATCTTGATTCAATTTTGGTAAGTGGAATTTATCAAGAAAATTATTCATATCATTTACATTTTTAAATTTTGTGGCATATTGGCTTTTGGAGTAAGAGTAAATGATTATTTGATTTTCTCAGTATCTGTGGTTATGTCTCCTTTTCATTTCTGATTTTGTTGATTTGGATACACTCCCTTTGCCTTTTAGTTAGTTTGGCTAATCATTTGTTTATATAGTTGGCTTTGTCAAAGAACAGCTCTTGGTGTCATTAATTCTTTGAACTTTTTTCTTTACTTTTAATTTATTAATTACAGCCCTGTGCTTGATTATTCCCAACTCTCTGCTCCCCTTGGGTGTGTCCACTGTTTTTTTCCTAGGGCTTTTAGGTATTCTGCTAATTTGCTTGTATGAGAAGGCTTCAGTTTCTTTATGAAGGCCCTCAATGCTAGGAACTTTCCTCTTTGCGCTGCTTTCATTGTGTCCCAAGGGTTTGGGTATGTTATCCCTTCATTTGTATTGAATTCTAGAATGTCTTTAATTTCTTCTTTTTATTTTATTTTATCCCTGATCCAGTTGTCATTGAGTACAGAATTTCTCTCTTTCTATGTGTTTGTAGACTTTTTACTATTTCTTTTTATTTTATTTTATTAATTTATTCTTGTTACATCGCAATGGTTATCCAATCCCTGCATCCTCCCATTCCTCCCTCCCTCCCATTTTCCCCTTATTCCCCTCCCCTTGACTGTTTCTGAAGGGGATTTCCTCCCCCTGTATATATACTCATAGAGGAAGGACAGCAGGTTGCCAAGAAGAGACTTTTTACTATTTCTACTGCTGTTAGCATTCAGCTTCAGTTTATGGTGGTCTGACAAGATACAAGGGATCATTTTACTTTTCTTGCATCTGTTGAGGCTTGATTTGTGAATGACTGTATGCTCAGTTTTGGAGAAGGTTTCATGAGGTGATGAGAAGAATCTGTATTCTTTTTTGTTTTGGTGAAAAGCTCTGCAGATATATGTTAGGACCATTTGACCCATGATATGTTATTTTCATTATATTTCTCTGTTTAGTTTCTTTCTGGATTAGCAGTTTATTGGTGAGAGTTGGGCGATGAAGCCTCCCACTATTATAGTGTGGGATTCGATGTGTGATTTAAGCTTTAGTAATATTTCTTTTATGAATTGTGGGTGCCCTTGCATTTGGAGCATAGATGTCCAAAATTGAGATGTCATCTCAGTGGAATTTTCCTTTAAAGAGTATGAAATGTCCTTCCTTATCTTTGATTAATTTTAAAGTCTATTTTATTAGATATTAGAATGGCAACTCCATATTGCTTCTTGAGTCCATTTGTTTGGAAATCCTTTTTCCAGCCATTTACTCTCAGGGAATATCTATCTCTATGGCAAGGTGTATTTTTTATATGCAATAGAATGATGGGTTCTGAATCCATTCTGTTAGTTTGAGTCTTTTTACTGGAAAGTTGAGATCATTGGCGTTGAGAGATACTATGGACCAGTGATGTTAGAACCTTTTATTTTGATGTTGGTTGTGGAACTGTATTTCTTTGCTTGTCTGCTTTTCATTTTGCTATAGTAAAGTTATTTATATCCGTGTTTTCTTGTCTAGTTAATCTTCTCGGGTTGGAATTTTCATCCAGTGTCTTATGTAGTGCTGTGTTTGAGGATAGGTATTTTTAAAATCTGGTTCTCTTGTGGAATATCTTGTTCTATCCATCTATGGTAAATGAAAGTTTTGCTGGGTATGGTAATCTGTCTGGCATCTGTGCTCTCTTAGGGCTTTGCTTGTAAGATGTCTGCCAGGCCCCCCCTGGCTTTTATGATCTCTGCTGAGAAGTCAGGTGTGATTCTGATAGTTTTGCTATTATATGCTACTTGGCCTTTTTCCCTTGCAGCTTTTCATATTTCTTCTTTGTTCTGTACATGCAGAGTTTTGATTTTCATGTGGTGGGAGGATTTTCCTTTCTGTTCTACTCTAGTTGGTGTTCTGTAGGCCTCTTGTATGATTATAGTCATCTCTTTCTTTAAATTAAGGAAGTTTTCTTCTATGATTTTGTTGAAAATATTTTCTGGGCCTTGGAACTGGGAGTCTTCTCTTTCCTCAACTCCTAATATTCTTAGTTATCATCTTTCATGGAGTCCTTGATTTTTTTGATGCTTTGTGTCAGGAATGTTTTAGATTTAACATTTTCTTTGATGGATGCATCAATTTTTCTATTGCTTCTTCTACACCTGACATAATTTCCTCCATCTCTTTCAGTCTTTTTTACCTCTTATTCGCCTTCTCCAATATTTCCAGAGTGTGTGATTTTTTTATTGTTTCCATTTCCAGCTTTACATCTTGAACCTTTTTTATTGATTTGTTTCATTGCTGGTATTTTCCTGTAATTCTATAAGTGATTTATTCATTTCCTTTCTAAAAGTCTCAAACTGTTTTCTTGTAGCTTCTTGTATTTATTTAAGGATTTTTTTGTTTCCTCCATTTTTCAAAGTATAGATTTAATGTGAATTTCCTGAATTTCAGTTGTGTTAGGGGATCAAGGGCTGCTTTCCATAAGATAACTTGGATCTAAAGATCCCTTATTTCTCTGGATTATGTTTATTGTGCTTTTTGGAAAGAGTCCCGTACAGGAAGTTGGATGTTCCTTCTAAGATTAATGGGAATAGTTCTGGACTGGTTGGTGGTTTTCATGGACTTTCTAGGGTCTCTCCTCAGCTGTATGATTCTGGGGATCAAGTGGGCTCCTTGGAGGCCCTGGCCCTTCTCTTGAGAAGGGCAATCTCAGAATTGGCTGCCCTGCTACAGGCTTTCTTGATACAAGGTTAATGAGGTCCCAGTGTCCAACTACTGTACTTGGTCAATGTGCTCAGAGATTGTGTTCACTGAGTTGGGGATCCCTGGGTTGGACGTGTCTTCCCAGGTATCAGAAGATATCCACCCCATGGGAAGGGCCAAGGTTGGGCCTTAAGCCACAGGACCCTGAAATTTTCTACTGTGGACTTGAGTTTGGGCACCTGGGAGCCACGTGCCCCCAACCCGGAAGGGAACCACTTCATAGGAGGGTCTGAGGTTGGGGCCGCAAGACACAGTCTCTAGAAAGTCCTTACTTAGTGAGAGTGGGAGCGCTCTGTTGGAGCTGCTCTGGCCAGGAACCAGAAGGTCTGAAGCTGAGGCAGCATGGGCTGGAGCCTGGGAGTTTTCCTGGGCTTTAGCCAGATGCCCTGGGGTTGGAACGGTGAGTTTACCACACTGTGGGCTCTTGTCTCACCTGAGAAAGATAGACATTTATGGTTTTCGGGTCCACCGCAGGCCTGTCAGTTGCTCTGCTTTCACTTTTGTGGTGCTGTTCAGATACAGTGCAAACTGGGTGTCACCATCTTGGATCTCTCTATATCTACTGTTAACATGTACAATTTCGCATTTTACTATCTGGCTTTTAGTCACTCCCTGACCCAGAAGGCTCAGAAAAAAA
>OU015744.1:77592193-77668015 GCA_907169655.1 Acomys percivali
AGAGAGAGAGAGAGAGAGAGAGAGAGAGAGAGAGAGAGAGAGAGAGAAAGATTTGTCCTCAAATCTATAGATGCAATAGTTTGCTTGCTTTTTATTCTTATTCTCTATAGTTACTCCAAATTTTAAAGGTACATAGCCAAGAATAGTATGCCTGAATTTCCCATTTCTGATTATTTATTCAAAGGCATAGCAGGTATCCTTCTCAGGGAGTTAACTGACTTGAACTTACAAGAGATTTGAGTTTATGTTCAATTATCTCAAGTTAATTTTGAGGCACTCTCCTGCTAAGTTAATATGACATCAATTTTAGCCTTTGCGGGGAATGGATTTGTGCTGATTCCTAATGCCTCAGATGTGTCAAGGCTTGTGGTAGATAATATATTGTGAAGATTAAAAGGCAGGCACAGGCTGTCTTCAACCCATCTATCCATAAGTCAGCAGAGCTATAGATCTCTCTCTAAACATGACCTTCAGGTCCAACACCTTCTTGTACTGTAGTCCAGGCAGCCCATAAGAATATGACTGATAAATCCTACCAGATCACAGACACTGCATTTTGCCACTTCCTCGGTACCTCCTAGAGTGAATCTCTCTTAGAGTTTCTGTTATTTGAGTAACACCCTGAAGCTGAGTAAGACTTCATTTGTAGCACCTGTTTATGTCTGTGACATAAGCTCTTATACCATAGCAAATTTCACGCTGTCTGTGTAAAGTCAGTGAGCACAGGTGGTGCACAATCAGCTCTTGAGATGGCTATGAACTAGATCCATCGTGTCACTGTGTCCATGCCGTATTAGTCCATAACTGTTTTCTCACTCTTTCATATGCATGTTTACAATTTTCAGGAAGCCTGTCTTAGCAATAGTTTCCCTGATGGATATTGGATCTTTGGCATTTTTGTCAAAAAATCATCGTTATATCTAAGTCATATAGTTTATTTTTTCAGTTATCTTTCAGTAACTTTACAATTTTAAAAGGTCTACACTGGGTTTAGTGACCATTTTTTCTTAATTTGTATGAAGATAGAAGGCCTGTGAGTGTCTAGTTGCCTATCTTTGTGTTTTAAAGACTATCTTCCCCCCAGTGTGTTGCTTTGCTCCTTTAGGAAAGGTTAGTTAACTATATTTATGTGAGCCTGTATATGTGCATTTTAGTTTGTTTCGTTGAGTTACATGTTCTTTTACCAGAATGACATATTTCTAATTTCTATTTTTCTTCTTTATATTTTAGAACATTAAACTCAACACACCCCATCCCATGATTATGTTTGCTTCGTAAGTTGCTCATGAAATATCATTTTTAAAAAATACTATTAAAGCTAACTACACATCTTCATTCAAAAGCATATGCATAACATTTGACATTGATAGCAAACATGCAAATGTGTTCTTGACAATACAGTCTACATAGCCAATATTTTATCTAAGGTCTGTTTCTTTTTCATGATTTCAATTAGTTCAGAGAAGTTTTTGGTACAGGACTTTATAATATTAGGAGTAAATAGGAATATAGACCAAGAAATCGTAAATCCCATCAATACTTTTGCAATGATTCTCTACTGTGGCTGTTTTCGTTCTCTCACTTCCTGAATCTGCTTGCTGCTACTGTATCCTTTCATCCATCACATTTCATTGTGTGTGGACTATGGTACTAAGAGAAATTTGAAAATTCTTCTAACAGAGTTTTAGGGAGTCTTTTCAAAAGTTTTGTGTAGGTCTTAATAATTGCCATGAGAATTAAAAGAAGATGAAGAGCTAAAAATTCAATCTGGAGGCACAGGATTTGCTAATAATTTTATATATCCTGAAAATGTCTAAACATTCCTAAATATACTTCAGAATGAATTTTAACAAGTCATGCTTATTTTTCATGCTTCTGTTAATTGTAGAAGATCTTATATGGATTATTAATGGAAAATATATATAAATACATTTCAGAATTATCATGCAAGTGTTAGCAATTGATTGTAATCACAAATTCATAGAAATTATATTATCTATTCAATCATGTATAAATTATTAATGATATGATATTTGGCCATACTTTAAGATTTTTTAAAATACATTATTGTTTATACAAGAAACAACTGCTGGCAAGAGGGATTACTACACGAAAGTGGTCCCGTGGGGACTCTTTTAAGCTCCACAAATATTCTCCCATTCCAAGAGAATTTCTGAAGCACAGAATATATTATATACATGAGGTGATTATTTTCCCTCAAGTGACATATATTGAAATTTAAATAATTCCTCTGAATTCATGAAAATTAGAGAATATTTTATTAACAGACAAATTGTTTAATAAAGTTCTGTATATGATGATCTGTATATCTTGTGAACACAAAATTGTCTAATTAATGTTACTATCATCTTCTAGGTAACCTGCCCAATTATTAGGTGCCAAATGTGATTAGATTCTACATTTTTTCCAGTTTGTCAAAAAAAAAAAAAAGAAAAATGTTAATTTTCTCTTTCATCTCCAATGGCTAAGAGTTCTCCTGCTTCTTCTCTGTGCAGACTCTGTCCTTTTGACACTACTGCAGACTCTCCTCTGTTTCCACAACTCAGAACTCAGGTTTCCTCCTTCCCTTTTCCTGAGCAATTCACACACACACACACACACACACACACACACACACACACACACACACACACAAACAGACCCAGATTTATCATTTTCCTCTTTAAAACAATCCTCACTCACTATCTTCGTATTTTCTTTTTTAACTTGAGACTTTTTTAGACTTCTTTTTAATTGAAAATAGATTCTTCTCTCACACAGTACATCCCAAGCACAGTTTTCTCCTAAGGGCTCCAACATCTTCCCTCCACAGATACACAGGCCTCCATTTTCCTTCAGAAAGCATCAAGCCTCACAACAACCAAATTTAACAAAACAAAATGCAATAAAACAAGGCAAATGCCCTCATACCAATGCTGCAAAATGTAAACTTATAGGAGGAATATACTCTAAAGAGCAGGTAAAAGAGTCAGAGACACACCTGACCTTATTTAACTTTTTATTTAAATTTTTTATCCATAACTCCTTATGCAGACCAAGTGGCCTGTATCTCACCTTCCTTGGCAATTACTAGTTCCTTAAAATAATGCAAAGTCAAATTTTTTTTTTTGTCTCTGAGTGATGGTTTGCATTTTACTGTTCAAATGTATTCTAAACTTGTGAATTCATGCAGAGAAGTTAAAAGGATCCAAAAACTCGCCATGAAGAGTGTTAGATAAACAGGGTTATTGTTAGCCAGAGCTTTTGTCCTGCTAGACCTGTCAAGCTAGGCATGGCCACTCATTCTTGATAACTGAGTTAAAGGTGCAGTATTGAAAACCAAAAGGAAAATTTTATTCCAATTGACCACACTTGAAGGGGGGACAAAGAAGTTCAAGGTCCTCCAAGGCCTGTGCTTAGATCTTCAGGATATTAATATGAAGCTTATACTTAGACAGAGACCCAGAGGTATTCATAACTCAGCACTGCAGATCAAGGTTTCATTCTGCTCATCACTGTGGTCTCAGTTCCAATCTCTCCTGTTGGGTTTCATTTGTGTGAGTGTTATTTGATATTTTTTAAGCTTTTTATTGATTCTTTGTGAGTATCACATCATACATCCCAGTCGTCCTTATCTCACCATCCCTCATACCTGTTTTCTGTTCTTGCAACTTCCCCCCCGAAACAGCATACACACAACAACAAAAGCATAGAAAAGATAGAAAAGCATCTCCTCGTGAAATGTGTAGTACATCACAGTATGTCCACAGTATCCCTCTGCCCACACATCTTCACTTACAAACATTCATTGAAATGAGTCGTTGGTTCTGTTCGAGGTCTCTAGCATCTGTGACACCGTCAACCCTGTATCCTCACCTAGACTCCTCCCAGCTGTCCTGCTGTTGGCCTCTGACATGGAGATCGTGTAGCTCTGGATCCCCAGGACTGGCCTGTCCATGGTCTCAACCATTAGCAGGTGATATAGATTGAGGAGTGGGCCAACTCAAAGCCCTGGATCTAAGCCTGGGCTATTAGGCTATCCCTCATCTGCACCACCAGCACAAGCTCTCAAAACGGCTCTGGCTATTGCACCAAATGCCATCATTTGCAGGACACGGGGTCCACTCTTCTACTCTCATGTCCTCAGGGAGGCTCACCTACACCTATGCCTCCAGAACCAACTCCACTCTGCTGTCCAGTCAAGGTACAAAGGCCCACTTTTCCAAGTTCTGCACTCTGAGAGGGGCTGGGATGGTCTCCTGATCTCATGCCTTTAGGCATGGCTCACCCTTGCCTTCAAAATCTTGGCCAGCTCCCCTGTGCTACCTGGGAAAATCACAGGGCCCATTTTCCCAAGTGCTACCATAGGTGAGAGGTAAGGCTGGCTCTATAGTGTGCATCTGGACATCCATTACCAAATGGCAGCTGTCAAAATAGTTGCAATCAATTTGCTGTGCTATGGAGAAGAGAGGATAAGTGTTAACTTTCAAGACAATAACATAAGCACTGTTAGCTGCATTTTAATATTTGAAAGGGGTCAAGTCGAAAACACAGAAGACAGCAAATGAGTTATAGCAATTCTCTGTCTCTGTCCTGAGATCTGCTTAATCCCAAAAAGCAGCATTAATTAACTATATCATCATCATCATCATCATCAACAACAACATCATCATCATCATCATTAGCCTCCTATGCACATTCTGCAGTACTCTACCACTGAGCCACACTCTCAATCCCAAACTAATTTTAACTTGCTTTGTAAGAAAAAAATCAATTTATTATAGCCTACTCCCTTGAGCAGAATTTTTGAATCCTCATTCCTCTGTAACAGTTTAAGATTGCTTACTCATAAGAACAGATGGACTTAGAAGGGTATAAGGAACAAGGCCAACTCTTAAATTCCAAACTGACTCATTCAAAATGAACGATGTGTCCTCAGCACCATGAGCCGAGCTGCCAGTTGTTAATTTGTTAAAGCCACCACAAGTAATGTTCCCTCCTTGGCTAAAAGGCACACATAGTTTAAATAAGTCTTTCAGTATTAAGATTTGATAAAATTATTTTTTGGTGAGATTTGTATTGGTAAGCACATGTGTATGAATTTAATTCCTATGGTATTTTTTAAAACATTGCTTTAAAATATCATCAGATTTTAAAACATTGTTTTAATATACCATCAAATAAAGCACGTTCTCTCTGGGGAATATGAATCCAAGGAAACTGATGTGCGTTTTCTTGGTCTGTGCTCCTATGCACCTTTCCAAGGTCTTCTAGTAAAATTCAGTTTAGGAGATTAATGGCACTATATTCTCATGACATCTATAGTGCAGAATTAGCCTCTATAATGGCACTTATGTACCTTGGTCATAAAATTCAACACTATAAACTCTCTGCTTCAGGTTCCTCGATGGCCTCTATATTGTCCACTAAAATTATTTCCACACTGATAAATTCTCCTTTGACCTAAACTTGTCAAAAGCCTTACAAAGCTCCCTCAAAGTCAGAGAAAGCTTCCAGAAAGATATTGCTTTTTTCTTAAACAATTCTTTGTGTTCTGGTGTATATAAGTAAACATTTAACATGAGATTATCAATAGAGGTTAACCAAAGCAACCAAGAAGAAATATGTCCATTTTCTTTTGTTTTGTTTGGATCAATGTCTGGAAGACTTTATTCCTATCATGTTCAAGTTACACATAATAAATCTAATATTTGCATGGGCTTGCCTGGCATTCAATCTGTCTTAAAAACAGAAAAAAATGCTCTAAAATTAATTATTTTTAATTCTACATGATATGTGTGTTCTTTGTATGGTGAATATAATTGTTATAGTGTGTGTGTGTGTGATTGTGTGTATGTAGTTGAATATGTATACACATGTGTAGAGGTCAGCGGTTGACATGGAATTAACTAGACCACCCTCCACCTTTATATTTTAAGAAAGGGTCACTCAGTGAACCCAAAGTCTTCAACTTAGCCAAACTGGGTTGCCAGTGAACTTCAGGAATCTCTCTTTGTCCTCTTTCAGCTCCTGGCTTGGGATTAGAGGCACACGCCACATTGTCAGCATTTTTATCTGAGTTCCATGAACCCAGAGTGTTTGAGCCATAGGTATGTTATAAATTTATCCATCTTCGAAGTCCCTGGATTTGTCTGTTTTGTGATAACATTGCATTTGTAATAGGATGTTTTCTCTTTACTTTCACATTATCATCTTCAAAATAAACTAAACATCTCACTGTCAAATTCACTCATATACTAAACATTTTATGAGCTTCTGTAATTATTTTGTTCATTCAAAAACTGTGTATTGAAAGAATAAAATTGTAACTCAATAGTGGAAGGGCTCAAAAGGTTATAGAGTAATTCTTAAACAAACCAAATATACCTGTATGACATTTTTTTTTTTTAGTATTTGTTCAACTTAATATATTACTCAATCTGTCACTGCTCACTTGATCTGAGCACCTCCACATTGGCAGTTCTATTAGAATGTTCTTTCTCCTCTAAAATCTCCCTGCATTTGAATAAAATCACTGGCTTCCTTCTTAACTCCTCTGTCTGTGCGTAAATCATCCATGGCACAGCAAGAAATCCTCTTCTTTTTGCATACTCACATTGTCTCAGGGTAGGGTGCTATTCTGGGCATCTTTCTTGAAGAACTTTTCCAAAATAATAATAATAATTTTCCTCATGAGACTATATCTTAGAAACTCAAACTTTGCTGGTAGGTTGTTACATACGTCCTTTCTTTTGGTCAATAAATATTTCTGTTCCTCAAGCTTCAGTCAGAGAAGGATGTGAGCAGAGGTCAAGGATATGCACAGCATTAAGTTCTATGACTATCAATATTTCAGAGTAAAGAAATCGAACAGCTCTCACAACAGTATTTACCATATCATTCACACTCCTAGTATAAAGATGAGACTTAGCACAATGCCATAAGTAAGTAATGAGAAAGGACTGCCTGGACTGCAAGCTTCTATTAGATGTATTTGAAAGTAAGTATGCTGTACAATAGAAACAATCATAGAAACACATTCGACCTGTGCTAAGCTCCTTCAGAATTGTCAAACAAGATATATTATACTCAGAGAGAGCATCAATATTTGAAATTAAAATAATCCCCATGTCATCTACAACATTTAGCAGAACCAGAGACCTGATTAAGTGCTTATTCATTGCATATTTATATGGAGGCTTTTTAATTAAAGGAAAACCATATCACTAATAATTAGATTTTTAAATTAAAACCTATGACTAATGTAAAAATCATAAACAATGGCATTAATTCATTTAACAAACCTAGAAAGTAATGATTTGGTGTTTGGTGACTTGGTCAACTTTACTGGATTTATTTGTTGATATTTAAAAGAGGGAAAATACATCACCTCTACTTCAAAGAAAAATTAATCAGAGTTTAAAATATAAGCAATAAACCAAAAATTGTATTAATGCAGTACTGTGACTCAGGTATAAGGCGTAAATGATAAGAGTAGTGGTCAAGCACGGTCTTATATATTAGGCTTCAAGTTGCTATTGATTAAAAATTGTGAGTGCTTGGCCTATTTCCACACATCTCAGTTAGCATAGGAACTGAGCTCTCCTGACGCTGCCTCTGCTGCATATGATTTGTGTGTTGAACTCTCAGGTTAATTCTGGAAGGAAACACTAATCCTAAAGTGGTACTCAGTGTAGGGAGTCCAAAGCCTATTCAGACAAGATTTCTGGGATGAGAACTGACAGTGCACCCTTAAATCTCATGTTCACCGATGGTGGGAAGAAAGAAAATGGAAATATGAAGCTGAATTTAGGTCTCCTAACCACATCTAAAACAACATTTTCAATTCCAGATAAAACTAACACGTAAGAAAACCGTGCAAGTCAGTGATGGAGAAAATAAACCAACTATATCATAAACAAATGGTAATCTAGGAAACTGGACAGGAAAACAGAAAATAAGACATAGGTATACAAATTAATTATCAGACATGGAATAGATATCTGTGTAGAATGTTGCAGCTCTTGCATTGACTATAACAGAAGTTATATAATAATCCTATTATAAACTGAATACAAGAAAAATTGGTATGAGGAATTTTAAGCCATCAACAATTCACCCTTGCTCCTCTCTTCTCCTCTTCCACTTCTTTTTCTCTTTTCCTCACTTCTAGCTCGTTCTCCTGTTGACCACCCTCACTGACCACTCAGCTTCAACTAGGATCTTTAGGTTATTGATTGACATGAAAATTACTTATATTTTTTACATAAATTATTACATGATAGAAAGGTTGGACAATGTATAACAAATGAATTAAATATGTAACTGAGTTGACTTAAGTTCTGCTACAGATAGTATGGGAGGAAAGAGACATTGCAGGTTATCATAGAAGGATCATTCCTAAATATTTAATCAATAGACTGGTACTTAAATATTTGTGATTATACTAATTTTCCTTAAGTATAAAAATATTTCAGAGGAAAAGACATTTATTCTACATTTTAAAAACTTAGTAATAAACTTTAAAAGTAGTTCTATTTCTTATATCTATCTGCATACTAGCCCAATGGGCATGTCCCACGAAAGCCTTCCCTTACCAGGAAACTGGGACAGAGGGGAGGACATCCTATTGGGACTCTAGATGAGAGAACCATGGGTGAATAGCAATGTAGAAGGATCCAGTGGGTCCTAGAAACCTACAAGTAAAACATTATGATAGGCAGATTTGGGCCAAGGGGTCCCGCTCAAACTAAGGCACTAGCCAAGGACAATACAGGTGGTAAAATTTAAACCCCTACCCAGATCTAGCCAATGGTCAGGGCAGTCTCCACACTCGAGTGGAGAGTGGGATATGACTTTCTCACGTACTCTGGTGCCTCACATTTGACCATGTCCCCTGGAGGGGGAGACCTGGTGGCACTCAGAGGAAGGACATCAGGTTACTGAGAAGAGACTTGATACCCTATGAGCATATACAGGGGGAGGTAATCCCTCTCAGGAACAGTCATAGGGGAGGGAAATAAGGGGAAAATGGGAGGGAGGGGAGAATGGGAGGATACAAGGGATGGGATAACCATAGAGATGTAACAAGAATAAATTAATAAAAAAAATAGTTCTATTTGACAAAATTCTAAAACCTAGCTGTTTCAACTAAAATATTCAATGAGCTAAAAATCCGCCAGCCAGATTTAGGGTTAACATCAAAGTACTTAATATAAAAGAAGTGATCTCTTCCCAAAGTCCAGTGAGGTAAACAGAATAAACTCTAGCCTGTCCTTGTTTAACCTATGCAAGTATTATGATCTAGAAACACTACATGGTTTTCATAGGAAGAATAGAGGGAGACATCATTTTCTCTCATGTCCAGAGGCTGCAGCCAATGCCATGTTAGGAGCCTTTAAAACTAATTTGTCATGATAACGTAACATAATTATCGATATACTATCTACCACCTGCTGTAACAAGAAATAACATTCTCATGACTGAAAATATGCAGGGGGGGCTCTTTTGTAATGAGGCCGACCTACTTGTTATCCTGCCATTGCATTCAGGTTTTTATTTACCTTAATTAGAATTTGAATACTCAAAAATATTTAGTAGTTTGCTCTCATAATCTAGCATGATTGCCACGATACACACTCTACATATGTGCAGTATCTCATAAATTACACAAGCAGATGAAAGGCCTTGAAACAAAATACAAAAACAAAGTGAGTTATTTGCTGCATGTATGCTATTCTTGCTAATAACTCTTATCAAAATATAGTTTCAGGACACTGAAAAGAAACAGAATCTGTTGATGGTTGAAAGACTATGGTGCTTATTGCATAAACGTGTACAAGATTTCTTGTCTTCCCATTCCTCATAGAAATAATTAATTATGTAGCCTGTAGTACATGGCCGTTAGTGTATAATATCTACTAAGAGAATAAGAATTATCTACATATTACCATCGGCAATAGTTCCAAAGGCAAAAGAATGCTGTAATATATGCAGAAGCAGCATTATTTCTACTCATTTTAATCCTAT
This sequence comes from Acomys percivali, assembly GCA_907169655.1. NCBI lineage: Eukaryota > Metazoa > Chordata > Mammalia > Rodentia > Muridae > Acomys > Acomys percivali. The sequence goes on from OU015744.1 coordinate 77,602,223, forward strand.
TTGAGACCATAGAGACATTAAATTTTATTTAACTATTGTAGAATGTGGAGGAACATTATCATGATAGCTTTTTTGAGAATGTGAACTGAAAGATGGTAGAATTTTCTTTTATGTCTATACTAAGATGTTATAAGTCAGTATTGTTATTGACAGGAGTCACAAAAGGAATGGTATTGATTGTGGAACTACCCAGAGTTAGCAAGATGCTTTCATGTTGGAGCACAAGAATCAATTCTACAGCCCTGCTCTTAATTTCAATTCTTAAAATTGGATAAGTACCAGTGACACATTATTTAAATTTAAAATATATTACACAATTTACACTTGTTATATCTCTTTTCATTGTCATCAGTAAAATTTATTTCAAAAAAGATATTATTTGTCACATGAAGTTTCTCATGGAAAATATTAATAAACCCTATTGGGCCTAAATACTATGACTAGTAAATTACAAGACAATTCATAATGAAGATGAAATAGCCTGGTTAATAGACTATAATGATTAATTTTAATTTTCAACAAAATCCATATTAGCCCATGAAAAAGACTCACTGAGAATTTCTCAAGATCAGGTTGGCCTAAACCAGAGGTTTTCAACCTGTGGGTCATGATCTTTTGGGAGGTGTTGAATCACCCTTTGACAAGGGTTGCCTAAGACAATTGGAAAACACAGATATTTACATTGCAATTCATAACAGTAGCAAAATTACAACAATGAAACAGCAACAAAAAGAATTTATTGTTGGAGGTCACCATAGCATGAGGAACTGAATTAATGGGTCTCAGCATTAGAAAGGTTGAGAACAATTGGCCTGATCATGTGACTTTGGAAGTTTGTCTTGATTATGAACACTGACATGGAGAGCTCCAGCTGACAGACACTACATGATACCACTTGCTAGACTGTAATCCTGAACTGTACAGGAGTGAATAAGGGGAGCTTGGTAGTAGGTATTCCTTTCTCTCTGTTTTGTACTGTGACGTAATAAAATTGGCTGTTCATGTTGTCTTTATTTCATGATGGACTCAAGCCAAGAATTGTGATCTTTATAAATCCTTTGATCCTTTCAGTTAACTTTTTCATAGGGGTATTTTTATCACAACAACAAAATGAAACTATGACAAAAACAAAAAGAAGGCATTCCAGTTCTTAAACAGGTAGGCACATAGGACAATAAGTTATCATCAGCAATTTCTGGAGTATAAATTATTATTCATCAAGAATTGTAATAAAGGAAAAACTCAGAGAATTATTGGACAAAATAATGGAGGGACTAATTTATTCTAATTTTTTTCCATCTTGGCATTACTTGGTTCTATGAAAAGTTATATAAATCAAAAGCTTGGAGGGGTGCTTGGTTTGGAAGCCTCATGTTGTGGCAACTCTCTAGATCTTCAACCCTAGTGAAGACTCCCAGGAATGAGGGACATGTAGCCTGGCCATCTTCTAGAACCAGGCAATACTTCCTGAGGTGGAACTGGGAAACCAACCTAGTCACAGAACCTTTGATCTACAATCTGTCCTGCCTCCAAGACATATTGTGGTAATGATGACTCTGAACTATTGGGAGTGGCCAACCAATGACTAGTTGAACTTGAGGCCCATACCACAAGAGGGCTATTACACATGACACTGCCTGGATAGTCAGGAACCATGGTATCCAGGTTTTCTGGACAATCCAGAAAAAGAGGATAGAAACAGGCATGACCAGAGTAAAACATTCAATGAAATAATTGCTAATGATATTCTGCTATAATCATAGATCAGTGCCTATCTCAGTAAGGTATCATCCACTAGGCAGAGCCAGGGAAACCCACAGAAAATGGGAGGGGGAAGGATTGCAGAAGCCAGGAGTGCCAAGGACACCATGAAAACACAGCTCACATAATCAACTAAGCAGGGCTCATAGGGGATCACAGAGACTGAAGTGGCAATCACAAACCCTGTATGAGCCTGATCTATGTCCTTATCATATATGTTATGGTTATGTAGCTGAGTTTTATGGGATTCCTAATAGTGAGAGTTAGAGGTGTCTCTGTTTCTTTTGGGACCCTTTTTCTCTTACTGAGTTACTTCATCCAGTCTTGATATGAGGGTTTGTGCCTAGTTTTATTGTAACTTGTTATGCCATGTGCAACTGGTAGCCCTAGGAAGCCTGCTTTCTTAAAAAAGGGAAACAAAGGAGGTGTGGCTCTGAGAAAGAGTGGAGATGGAGTAGAGATTGACTAGGAAGAAAAAAAGGAGGGGAAAGTGTAGTCAAGATGTAATGTGTGTGAAAAGAATAAAAGAAAAACACTTGAGATTATTCTAAAGTCCTGAGAATTTGTGGTCCACAAAGTTTATTAAATTAAAAAATGAATTTGTTATGTATGCATATATCTATAAAGTACATCTTTTAATTTTCTCAATGAGACTATAAGTTAAATATGATTCTTCTTCTAGCCTTTTATTACCGGTAATATTGATTATCTTTTTTTTTTTTTTTTTTAACAAAACCATGCAATGAAGTGTCTGGCATTACTGTGAAAATTTATCTACCTTATGTAAACTGATATGCAAAGATGTGTCCTAATAGTAAGTGGAATTATTACATAGGCTGGAGGTACAGAATGAATAAAAGAAAGAAAGTGAGCTAAGCATGGATGTTCATCACTCTCTACTTTCTAATGGAAGTCCCAGTGTGACCTCCTGCCTCATTGACACACTGTATCCACAAACTGTGAGCCAAGGCAGCCTTTTTCCCTGTGTGCCTCTGTAAGGCATTTTGTCATAGCCATGAGCATAATAAGTAAAAAATAAAGTGAGTATTAGGAATGGACCTACTGCTGTGATAAACCTGACCATAGAATTATCAGTTACTTAACTGGTTTGGAGAAAGGAAGTAGAAAACATAGGAACTTTGGGTTAGTAGAGTTCTTGAATAATGCACGCATACCTTAATGGTCCTTTTTGGTGAGAGTTTGTAAAAACAGACTATAAAACAAAACATGCATAGTGAGGTCCTAGATCAGAATATTAAAGAAAACAAGAATTCTTATCAGAAATGATGCTAGGGCCCATTCATGTGGTATTCTGGCAAAAAATCTTGCTTTATTCCACCCATATCCTGAGAACTTGAGTGATAGTAAATGCAAGAGTAATGAATAAATATGTCTCACCAAGAATGTTACAGATAGGACAGAATACAAACTGTGAAGAGAATACTCCTTACTTCTCTAATTTATATCTATACTGGGAGAGAGAAAAGATTAGAGAAAGGGATTTGAAAAAAATGAAGTTTGGTGAGGAAGATTGTAAATGTCTCTAATCTTACAGAAAAGGCAGATGTAAGAGCATTTGTAAATTTTAAAGAGATAAGTACCAGAAGGTGCCATGTGAGCTTCCAAAAGAGGGAGTAACTAATAGTTATACCCAGCTATGATGCCTATGGTTCACATCAATGATGAGCATGGCACAATAATGCTAAGGGTGCAGGAATGGCACACATAACTTACAGGGACCAGCAGGTCTCTGATTTAATTATGGTCCAATCAATAAGAAGGCGACTACGCCTGATAATAGACATCTAGTCAACTCCTCAGTGCTAGTGAAATTGTGGTTATTGGAGGAGAACCTAAAACCACTAATTTATTAGACCAGCATAATCCTTAGCAACAATATATAAGCATTCATTCTTTTACTCACAGATAAATATAGTCATTATGTTTCATTAAAGAAAATCCTTTCTACCACAGATGCCATTACAGAAAACCACAACAAATCAAAGTGCAGAGGCATGGAGCCCTGTCCAAACTGATACAACTACCAAAAACTCTTGGAGCTGAGGATCAGAGAACACTGTAGGAATGGGGATGGAAAGAGTATACAAGCCAAAGGATCAAGGGTCAACTTTGTCTCCTAATAATATAATAAGCTACTCAAAAAAAAAAAAAACCTTATCTATATGACCTCCCATATTGTAGATAAACAAGGTTGACACCAATGAGCATGCCAATCTAGACACAGAAAAGGCCTGGAGGTCTCAACCCTACACAAAAATCTATAGACAACTGAAGAAAGCCAGAGATGGAAAAGGTGGCCTACTCCATGGAAGAGCATAATAATTGGTTGTCAAGAGGAAAATGGTCATCCCTGGAAACATATGCACACCTAGCATTATGTATTCTGATCAGGTTGTACCTGTGAATATGAATAGGTATGTGTGTAGACATGTATACACACACATGCTTGTAATAACAATTAATGAATAAATGGGATGAAGAAATTGAAGGAGAGAAGTGAAAGGTCTATCAAAGTATTTAGAAGTAGGATGTGGAAGAGAGAAATGTTGTAATTATAATCTCAAAAAAAAAAAAAAAACCACAGTCACTATGGAGATTACTGGCATTCTGCACTGAAACAGCAGAAAAAGTGCCCTAACGACAACACTTTACCCACCAAAAGCATCATTTGCTGAAAATGCAATTCACTAGAAAGGAGATTCTAAGTTTACTTACAGGGATCCTTGCTCAAAAACAACTGCCAACAAAAGTGCTTACCTAGGATCTGTATCAAAGTCAGATGGAAATGTGACCCAACATAGCCAGATTCAGCTGAAGATGGCAGCACAATTTGGCCACATCTTCCCAATGGTACTAATTTTGAAGATGTAAAAAAAATGCAAGATTTAGGGAGACAGAGTCTTGTTTGACTGTCCTAGATAGCTATATCCAGGCTGTGTGATAAAGTAGACATCTCAACAAGAAGTCCTATAATAGCTTCTGTATAAAACTGTGAAGATGAAGGCTAAATTTTAATGGAGATCCTAGAGTACTGAAAATGTCAGAACTACTGGATTTATGTCAAAATTCTGCAGTCAAGAAATAGGAGCTTTCTTGGGAGAAGCTGACAGTGTCACAAGGCACAGGGCTCTTGTGGTAGAGATGTGTAAGTCCTCTAGAGCCCAGATGATTGCACCATGAGCCTATACCCTACATGACATTGCAGAATTTGCTGTTCTTACTATTTAATTTAGTCTGATATGTCCTTCGTATGGCCTTATGCCTTTATTTTATAATTAGAATGCTTACTCAGTTTCATTTTATGCTGATTATATATAACATGATATTTTGGTTGTATAATTGCTCATAGTGAAGTGATTGCCCCCGTTTCAGGAGAGTCCTTATACTTACACTTTTGTGTAAGAAGTGTTAGAGGTATATATAGGGATTATGAAATTGAACTGAATGCATTCTGCACTGTGTGAGTGCCACAAGATTGGGGGTGACAACAAACAGAAGATTAGAGCTTCAAAGTAATAGGTTTAGGAATTGAGTTTTCAAGGGGTGAACTTCTGATTGTTGACACTGATTATCAACCCGATATGGCTTAGGGTCACCATGGAAAGAAGCAACTGGACATATCTGTGAGGTTAGATGATTAGAAGACCCCTTCGCCCACAAATGTATGTAGAACCATCCTATGGTCCGATGTCACAGAGTATAAAGGAGAAAATGAGCTGACCACAGGCACTCACTGGTCTCTGTTTCCTAAGTATGGATGCAGTGTGTGACCAGGTGCCTCAAACTCCTCCAATCACAGCAACCCAGTTTGGGCTATAGTCAAAAGAAGCTCAACTCTGAGAAGACTCAGACTTATGTAAGAGAGGCCACCACTGACCTCACACCATCCAAAAGCACATCATGACTGTTTCATACTCTCTTAAACTCTCTCTTCAAAGTTCCTTGCAATTTCTCCTTACTGTATTCTTGACCACATTTCACACATTTTCAACGGAGACTGGACTCTGAGCCTATGACCACAGTGAGATCCAGCGAGAGCCGGAAAGCCTATGTACTTTGCCAATATTCTTTCAGTATTCAAAATCCTCCGTGGACTCCTCTAATTATTTCTAAAATATGTAGTGCTAACCCTATTAAACACTATTATACAGGTGAACCATTGGAGGAAAATCTATCTGAATAGATCGGCTGAGGCAAAGTGCCAAAAATAAAATGTCAGTACCCAGATTAAACATTCAGCTAAGTCAATTCATTCTAGTGACATCTCTTAAGGAGTAGTTCTAGATAGTTATTCCCCCAAGACACAGCAGAGGCAGTGTATCAGGGCACACAGAGGCCTCAGTCTAGTCACGGGGCCACACAGCAGAGGCAGTGTATCAGGGCACACAGAGGCCTCTGTCTAGTCACGGGGCCACACAGCAGAGGCAGTGTATCAGGGCACACAGAGGCCTCAGTCTAGTCACGGGGCCAATTCTAACTCTCTTACAGAAATGAGGAACCCACTGCACTGGAAAAGTTGTTTCTTGACTTCACACTTCAAAAATTAAGTTGACGTTTCCTGGGTCTTTGGAATATTCTACAGTGATTCACTTGGAGGTGTACACTATATGGATTGACCTATAATCCCAACCCAACCTTAACACATATCCCATAAAATTTTATGCTGATATTATTATTAATACTTTTCCTACAGGCTTTGACTTTAGAAATAACATTGATATTATGTTATCTGTTTTCTCATCATATAATAACTAAGTATATTCAAGTAGCAGCCAGTTTAGGCAGAGGAATTTTCAAATATTTGTGTTTTGAGTTAATGTAAGTTCTGTTTTTTTGTTTTGTTTTGTTTGTTGCTTTTTGTTTTTTGTTTTTGTTTTTGTTTTTGATTTTTGCTTTCTAAGAGTGTCTTCAAATTTCTAGTCTATTCATCATGTTTTTGTGTTCTTCTAGATACTTTTGCTGCTAAGTTGCTCTCTAGGTCTCTGAGTTACTTGATTAAAAAAAAAAAAGCACCCTAGATTCTATCTACCTACAGTTTCTTCACTTAATGCCCATAAATTCAGAGCTTCTCCATGTGTATGGGCTGTGTTGGACTGAATAAGAATGGCCCTCATAGACTCATATTTGAAGGTTTGTGAAGTGCCGTTAGGAAAGGTAGCCTTTTGGAGTAGATGTCGCTTTGTTGGAGAAAGTGTGTCCCTGGAGGTGGATTTTGGGGCTTGAAGTGCCCAAGCCAGGCCCAGAGGATTTTTTGTTGTTGCCTACTGATCCAGATGTAAAACTCTCAGATACCTTTCCAACACCATGTTGGCCCACTAGCTGTCATACTCCAACTATGACAATAATAGACTGAACCTCAGAACCGTAAACCACCACGAATTAAATGTTTTTCTTTGTAAGAGTTGCTGTGATCATGGTGTCTCTTCACAGCAATAAAGCCCTAAGACAAAAGTTGGTACCAGAAGTGGTTTATTGCTAATGGCTAGACCATGTTTGTATTTGAGAGAATATGAACATTTTAGGAAAGCAGTTGTATACTTTAAGTCAGGCTTAATGGGCATCCCTGGTAGGGGCCTGGATAATAGTGGTGCTGAGGGTGATTTGAACTGTGTGGGCCCAGATGAAGATGTTTCAGACGGAAGAATATTAGTATTCTAGGTATCATCCTTGTACTGCTTTGGTGAAGACTGTGAATGCTTTCTGCCTAATCCAAAAACACTACCTGAGACAAAACTGAAGGGTTTTGTATTAACAGTTTTGGCAGAAGAGATTTCTGGGAAGACTAGTACTTGACTGTGTTGTTTGGTTATTAGTAGGAAAACTTGGACAGCTTTATAATGAATAGGTACAAGCTGAGCAAGAAAAAAAAATACAAATGTACAAGTGAAGGAAAAAAAGCACCAAGAATAATGGAAAAGGTGACTGTTGTAGTTGAATTACCATTATTATTAGGTCCCACTTTGTGTGCCACTTGTGGTTGTTAAATTATCAATAGGGCCTAATATTCTTTATTATTAAGCCTAAAATTGTTAGTATTATGACAGTATAACCCTCTAACAACCAATAATGGCACAGACACCTGTTATAATTTTAAATACCTTTGGTTCACCTGGGGCAGGGCAGATACTAATCCCTTAAACTACCTCCTATATTGAAGCAGGTATCCCATACCCTGTCCCAATCTGATACCATCTGCTTCTAATAATTTTTGTCAAGCTACCTCCCATCCATAATCCCATATAGTTGCTAATGTTCTTCATTTTTACCAAATCTCCATCCATGCTGGCATATGCTTCTCTTCCATCTAACCCATGGTGGCCTTCTCCTCCTACTCTTCTCCAGACTCTTCTTTTTTTCCCAAGATTCTCTCTGTCTCTCCAAGCCTGGTAAACTTAGCAATGCCTATCTCATTTGCCAAGTTTGATGGCTTTTTATCAATCAGCATCAAAATACATCAGACCAACCCCAACAGGTGACCTTAGGCCAAAGCCTTACGCTTTCAACTTGTTAAAAGGAATTAAAGAAAAGTTTAGAGCCAAGTTTGGTGGCACACAACTATAATCCTACCACTGCACAGGAGGAGACAGGCAAATCTCTGAGTTCAAGGTTAGCCTGCTCTACAGATGAAGTTTAAGGATTGCCGAGCTTAGGCAGTAAGGGAAACTATCAAAAACAGAAAGCTGGTGATAATGTCGTTGAATAAGGGGACCATGTTTCATTCCCCAGCAAGCAACAGGACTTGGCAGTTTTACCCACATGGTTCTGGCTTTAGAATGAAGGATATAAGAAATGGATTGTGGGATCTCTCTCTCCAAAGCTGAGGAAAGCTGCTGAGGCCAGATGTGTGTCAGAGGTTCCATTTCATGGAGGCCTACAGAAGCCATTGTGTGATGCTATGAAGATGAACTCTAGGTTGCTTTGGAGAGCCTATGATGTTGGAGATGCAAGAGCCATGGAGTAATGGGCATAAGAAAGGTGCTAACATGGAAGGAGCCAGTTCAAAAGAGGACAGTGTATTGCAGTCAACAAAGCTAAAAGAAATTGGAGATCTGAAGAATATTTTCACACCTGGAAATCTAGAGACTGGAGTTTTCCAGCTAGTTTTCAGTCTTGCTCTTAGCCAGAATATTCTCACTATACTTCATTTCCTTACTTTTGGAATGGCAATGTATATTATGTGCCAAAATATGTTGGAAGTATGTGTTTTTTTTAAATTTTGATTTTCATAAGGAAATAACTTTAAGAGTTTGCCCTGAGTCTCAGATGAAACATTGATCTTTGGACTCTTAAACAGGGTTCAGAATGATAGACCATGGGGACTTACAAAGTTGGACTGAACGCATTTCAGAATTATAATATGGTTACAAACCTATGGGGTGTATGTTGTGGTTTGAATAATAATGGCCCCATAGAATCATTTGTGAATGTTAGGGAGTGGCATTAGGAGATGTTGCCTTGTTGGAGTAAATATGGCCTTGTGTGAGGAAGTGTGTCACTGGGTGTGGGCTTTGTGTTTTTAAATGCCCAGGATAGGCTGAGTGGTGCTCTCTATTGCTGCTGCTTGCCAGTCCAAATGTACAACTCTCAGCTCCCTCTCCAGTCCCATGCCTCTGCCATGTTTCCACCGTGATGACAATCAACTAAATCTCTGAACTGTAAGCCTCAATTAAATGCTTTCCCCTATAAGAGTTAGTGTGGTCATGGTGTCTCTTCACAGCAATGGAAACTCTAAGACAGGAGGAGTGAAGGACTCCACCAAACATGCTACCGCAGGGCTATAGGGCTACAGTGTTTAGGCCAGGTTTGGTCAGAAGCACAAAAGCCCATCTAGATCAGACAACACAATCAATTGGGGAATGAAAGCAGAGGTCAGTTTGGGATGCAGGCGGGACATTTTCCTAGCATACTTGAGCCTTCAGGAATTTCAAACCTATGACTAAGGGGAGAGGTGGATCATCAAGACCCAAGTATGAACGGAATCTAACATATGTCTCCTGCTTTGCTCTATACCCTATGGACCTGTGTTTAAAACTGTCTTGGAAATCTGACTCATAAGGAAGCAATTAGTTCTGTACTTATGAGGCTCTCTGTCATGGCTGCCAAAAATCCTATTTGTTTGATTGTGTTCAAACCTTCCTGTACTTATGTATCCTAGAATTGTAACATTTTCTGTCCAACAATATTAACTGAGCTTCAATCTCTGATTTCCATGAGATAGCCAGAAACTTTTTCTACCACTGTTATGGGATACTACTTAAAATAAAAATGCTTTATCAGATTATATGTTTGTTTGGTTTAGTATTACCACTAAAACAGTTTTCAAGCAGATTCTCAATGAAAGTTAAAAATATATTACTATAAAAACATTATGCAACATTTTTGCTATCTTGATTAAAACATGCTATATTCTATATTTTACTATTTATTTATGAAGATTTACAAAAAGTATTTGTAGTTGGGGAGAAAGAGTCAAATTTTATTTTTATAATTTGTATTATTTCTGTGTCTGGGTAGTAACACCCAGTTTAAGCCAGGAAAGGCCACTGTCAGAAAATTTACTTTGCTGCTGGTTTAAGGTCAACAATTTAATTTTGTGTAAGCACTTTCCATTTCTTTTATTTCCATATATTCATTATAGCTCACTTTCACATAAAGCTAAATGTACTCTTCCATTGCTAAGGCAGTAAAAAGGTTAATTTAAAGCAAGAGTAAGAAATAAAAGAAAAAGTCAGCACTTCACCACAGCCAAGCTCTAATTCTCTTAAACCTTCATGTAATCTTCCTCACTGTGGAAAATTCCACAGGCATCAAAATATGCAAACGAAGTAAAAGAATGCCTGCTTGTCTGTAAGCCCCTCCCTTCTCCATCCCAGAAATGGGCAAATCTGACTCTTTCTTTCTTTTTTTTTTTTTTTATGTGTAAGAAATTTATAATGTCATATTGCCAGACGTTCTATTATTTACTTTATCCTCTCTGGTAAGAAACTTTCTCTTTTTTCATGCATAAGTTTGTGTTACTGTTATATATTATGTGACACTGTTGTAATGTAAATTGCAAGAAACAAGGATTCTCATCATTTAGTTAACTCACACCTTGATACTTCCTATTTTATGTGCCACCAAACAATCCAGAGACTGTTCAGATAGTGAAAAATATTATTTGTCACCTTTGTAAACCAGTTGATAAATGAGCCAAATAGATTTACCAAAAGCTGCCTGGAATTGAAAACTGTTTTTAGAACAATTGTTTTTACTAAAAAACTAAAATGTCTTAGAGCAGAAGGCACTAAACAATTTGGGCTCATGAGCAGAAATATGAATAAAGACCTAGACAGAGACAGTTTAGTGAGTGGAGCCGAGGATTCCAGTGAGATACTTGGAAACACCAGGAAACTATAGAAACAAAGCTGTGCTCAGTGATGAACAATGCATTCAAGAGTGAGCACCAACATCTCTGAGTCCCAGAGATTCACAAGCTGTGTGCCCAGGTTCTGAAGTTTACAGTCTTAAGCCTTGAAAAGTTAGACTTTCAGTGTCTGGGGATTGGTGTTGTAGATGTTCAGGGCAAAGGCTTGTGCATCTGTGTAGAGTACCAGCTTTCAATGTGTCCAAGACAGTGACGTTCTGACCAGCCATCAAAGGAAGAACTGATCTATTGACAGCTCCCAGTCAAAGGAGCATGGGACAAGAGAAGTGTGAAACATCTGTTAGTAAGTCAACTTAGTCCATCCCCTAGCAACATAGTTTATTTGAAAGAAAAAAGATTAAAAGTGTTTATAATGAAGACTGCTGGATAACATTCACACCCTTAGCACTATTTCCTAGTGTGTAACTCTAGCCATGCACACTTCTTCTGCCTCACTGTGATTCACCAGCATCCAATAGCTCCCTGGAATTTATAGACCAACACTCCAACCTTCTCTTCAATGGATTAACAGAGAACTTCACATTGCTCTGGATTCTAGTTTTCCTAAGTAGTTAATTTCTATTTGTTTCCTTTGGGGAGGCTGATTTGACTTTTTGGAGAGAGGGAAGTGATTGTGGCCTACTCTCTAACTGTACAACTCAGGTTCAATATTACTACGGAGTTAAGCCTGTTTTTGTTTGTTGTTTGTGTGGGTTGTTTGATTGCTTGTTTTGTGGTGGCTAATGGCCAGGGAGCATTTAAATCTTAGATATCCCTCTCAGTACCCTTGTCATGAATCTCCTTTATAACAGCACCTGAGAATTCCCCCTTTGCATATATCTCTCAGGCTTGAGTCTTTCTAATGTCTCCAGTCACCAATCAAAAAAGAAAAATAATCATCTTCAATTTTAATGGACCTATATGCTCTGGCCAGGCTCAGTGAGATAATTTCTACAAGGTAAAGTCAGCCAGTGGGGGATCTTACAGCTGCATGTAGACTAGTGTTTGAATAACCAAAGGCCAGAAATCCTGGAGAGCCATTTGAGAATTCTGGCAACCACAGCAGTTATTTTACTTTAAAATGAGATTGTGATGATGTTCAGACAACTCTGTAAATGTATAAATAATCATTGAATTGTGAACTTAAAGCAGATGGAGTTTATGGTATGGAACTCCCTCCACAATAAAGCAGGAGAAAATTACTTCCATTTGCACTGTCAGTCTTTAGAAAGATTAAATAACCACATTGCAGTTACTATTACTGCAACTTTGAAGATAAAGAAGAACCAAGACTCACAGAGTTTAACAAATTCCGTGTGAACTGTCAGAGTAAAAAGCAGAATTGCATGAATAGTTTCTTACAGATTCCATTATTTTGTCTTACATAATTACCATCTGTTTTGGTAAAAACATAAGAAAATTTTAGGGTTCTTCCATTGTTACCTGAAAACTATATCTCATTTTAAGATGTTGATTATTTCACAAATTATTTTATATTTACTCTATAGGATGACTCTCTGTGTATACAATTTCAAATGATTAAAATTGAATAAAATACTTCTTAATACACAAACGCCCTTTTCTACAAAACCATCTCATAGGTAGAGGAAGAATAGAAAATCAGTAGCAGTGAGTGATAAAGAGAGATGAAGGAGGAGGACACAGATATAAACTAACCTCAGTAATTTTTCTCAATATGAAGACAAATGTATGATGGCTAGAACCCCACACTGGAGATGGGTTATTTTATACTCTACACATTGTTTCTAAGAGTGTGGAGTCTCAAGCACACATGAACAGTCACAGCTGTTATTTCCACTCTTTCAGAAACTGCAACACTAAAATAAATCCCACACTTAATTAGCAATTCAGATATTGCAGAAAATATTTCTGAGCTCAATTTTTTCACCTAATAAAAATTCAGGTTTTTAATAAGAAAATAAGACAACTAAAATATTATAAGTCCAGAGAGAATGCAAGAATAAAATTGATTTTCATTGCATTTTATCCCCATAAGGAAAAGCATTTCTTCATGTAAAGTATGTTTTAGGGATCACTAAAAATTTTTCAATTGCTTAGCAGCTGTTTAGCAACTCCATAGAAAAGATATATAAATTGTGCTTTTATTTTTATCTTTTTGGTAAAAGTTGTGAAGACTGTTAATAAAAAAAGAAAGAAAGAAAAGAAAAGAAAAATTGTACAAGAAATAGTTGAAATGTAAAACTGCATATTGCTTTCAATTCTATAAATGATACAAAAATTCTTCAACAAAAAGAAAATCTGTATGGGCGTGTATGTCTATTTAAAACCTACAATTACTATTAGCTCGATCATCTAGATGCTTTTAAGATATTTTTCTTTCCTTTACATTCAATTCACATAGAGTGAATTGGCATTGTAGATTTTTTCTTGTTGTTTTTGTGTTGTTGTTGTTGTTGTTTTTGTTATTGTCATTGTAAGTTTTAGAACAAGTATGACTTGGCTTTTTATTATCAGTATTTCTACATAGATAAATTCTAAGTACTCAGTTATAGTATACAATAAACACTAGTGACTCAAACATAACAGATATTAAATACTTAAAATATTAAAGAAGGAACTGGAGCTATTGGCTAAATTGCAATTCCCAGCAAGCTCCATTACTAACTGCCCAGGCTAGATTGCCTACTATGGCTTTCTAAGAAGCAGTTGTGACCTGCCTGCCAACTCCCATGAAACTACAGCCAACAGTAGTAAATTGCATTCTGTACCATGTGACCCGTTTCCTGCCCCTCAACTCTGCCTGCTTTCCCAGATGTCTGTAGGCACCAAGGAGCCCCTCCTGCCTTAAGTGCTAACTGCTGAATCACCTGAAAGCACACTCACCAGCAGTAAACTGCACCCAAAGTGCTCCACTTCCCAACCCCCAATTCTGCATTGTTTCTTGGGGGCCTGATGGCACCAGGGACATAGGGTAAGCACTTCCCTATTCCACAAGCCCTTGACTGCCAAATCCACTGGAAGCACCTGCAACAGTAATAAATTGCACCCCATATCCTGTGTTCCATTTTCGGGCACACAGTATGCCTGAATTTTTAGAAATCTGTACTCATCAGTGACAACAGGGTAAAACCCTGCCCAAGCCCTTGCCTGACCTATTCCCCTAAAACACATCCATCAGCCTTAAATTGTATCTCATTCTGTGGACTTCATTTTCCAGACCATAACCTGGCCTGCTTTCCTGGAGGCCTGCCAGCACTGGGTATACCAGGCCATTCTGGTACTAGGTACCCCAGAGTAAAGAGAGCACCCAAAAATTTAGAGGTCATACAGGGCCCAAAAGCTCTAGGATAAACACCCTACTAGAACTGAAGATTAGCTAGTCACCAGGCCACACAGACAAGTAGACAGAGAGGGAACCAAAACCATGGAGAAAATATCCCAAACACATCCACCCAACAAAGATAAACTCAAAATTAGCATCTAAACCTACAATGATTGCAACAGCCAAAAGGGAAAAGGCCAGTGTAATAAAAACAGTATACAGGACAATATAGTACTACCAGAGCCCAGATATCCTTCTTCAACAAGCCCTGGATATCCAAATATAGCTGAAACACAGGAAAATAACCTTAAATTCAATCTTAGGAAGATGATAGAGGCCTTTAAAGAAGAAACAGAATGCATCACTTAAAGAAACACAAGAAAATAGAAGCAAACAGGTAAAGAAATGACTAACACTTTTTAAGACCTGAAAATGGAAATAGAAACAAAAATGAAAATATAAACAGTGGGAATCCTGGAGGCGTAAACCTTGGTAAGAGAACAGAAACTACACACTCAGGCATCATGAAAGAATATAAGAAATAGAAGAAAGACTATATGGCATATATGATAAAATGGAAAAAGCTGAAACAACAGTCAAAGAAAATGTTATATCTAAACAGTTCCTGGCACAAAACATCCAGGAAGTATGACAAAGTATAAAAATACAAAACAAAGGATAATGAAAGTAGAAGAAAGAGCTGGTTCCCAGAGCCAAGACCCAGAAAATAGTTTCAACAAAATCATCAAAAAATTTCCCCAACCTCCAGAAAGATATGCCTATAAACATACAAGAAGCTTACAGAACACCAAACAACTTGGACCAAAAAAGAAAATCTTCCTGTGATATAATAATCAAAACACCAAATGTACAAAATAAAAAATATTAAATGCTGTAAGAAAAAAAAAGGCCAAGTAACATGCAAAAGCAAACCCATCAAAATTATACCTGACTTCTCAACAGAAATTCTAGAAGCCAGAAGATTGTGGGCAGATATCTTGTAGTTTCTAAAAGACCACAGATGCCAGCCCACACTTCTATACTCAGAAAAACTTTCAATCACCATAGAAGAGGGAAAGATATTCCATGAAAAAATTATACAATAGCTATCCATAAATTCATCCTTACAGTAGATGCTAGAAGTTAAACTCCAACCAAAGGAAGTTAACCACTCCCCTTCCCCAAAAAATACCTCATGATATAAAAATTCCACACTATCAAAACCAAAATAAAGGAAACATACACACACAGACACACACTACGACCACTAACATTAAAAGAACAGGATTTTTATAAAGACTGGTCACTAATATCTCATAACATCCATGGACTCAATTCCCTAATAAAAAGACACAGACTAACACAGTGGATGCAAAAATGGGACACATCATTCTACTACATACAAGAAACAAACCTCAGAAACAAAAATAGAAATGACCTCAGAGTAAAGTGCTGGAAAAATATTTTCATTGGAAATGGTCCCAAGAAGCAAGCTAAAGTAACGATTCTAATACATAATAAAACAGACTTTCAACCAAAATAAATCAATATAGATGGGGAAGGATATTTCATATTCATCAAAGGAAATTCCACCAAGATGACATCTCAATTCTTAACATCTATGCCCCAAATGCAAAGGTACCCACATTCATAAAAAAAATTACTAAAGCTGTTCCTGAGGGGAATTTCCTGCCCCTGTATATGTTCATAGGGTATCAAGTCTCTTCTTAGTAACCTGCTGTCCTTCTTCTGAGTGCCACCAGGTCTCCCCCTCCAGGGGACATGGTCAAATATGAGGCACCAGAGTTTGTGTGAAAGTCATACCCCACTCTCCACTCAATTGTGAAGAATGTTCTGACCATTGGCTAGATCTGGGTAGGGGTTAAATTTTACCGCCTGTATTGTCCTTGGCTGATGCCTTAGTTTGAGCGGGACCCCTGGGCCCAAATCTGCCTAACATAATGTTCTACTTGTAGGTTTCTAGGACCCTCTGGATCCTTCTACTTTGCTATTCTCCCATGCTTCTCTCATCTAGAGTCTCAATAGGATGTGTTCCCCTCTGTCCCAGTTTCCTGGTAAGTGAAGGCTTTCATGGGACATGCCCCTTGGGCTAGTATGCAGATATAAGTGAGTATATACCATTTGAGTCTTTCTGCTTCTGGGTCAGGAACAGTCATAGGGGAGGGGAATAAGGGGAAAATGGGAGTGAGGGAAGAATGGGAGGATACAAGGAATGGGATAACCATTGAGATGTAACAAGAATAAATTAATAAAAATAAATAAATAAATAAATTTTAAAAAAACAAAAAAAGTTACTAAAGCTTAAATCATATATCAAACACCACATAATAATAGTGGTAGACTTCCACAACCCATTCTCTCCAATGGACAGGCTGTCCAAACTGAAATTAAACAGAGAGTTCTATATGACAGGAACATGAGGTCTGTGAAGAAAACCATTTGAAAAAGATATAAGAAGATGGAAAGGTCTCCCATGCTCATGGATTGGTGGGATTAACAGTAAAAATAGCCATCTTATCAAAAGAAATCTATAGATTCAAAGAAATTCTCAACAACATTCCAACATAATTCTTTACAGATCTTGACAAGACAACATTGCTTTATATGCAAAATTGAAAAGCCCAAGATAGTTAAAATTCCTGTAAAATAAATGATCTTCTGGAGGCATTACCATCCTTCATTTCAATCTGTACAACAAGCAATAGTAATAGTAAACATGTGGTACTGCCACAGGTTGATCAATAGAATCGAACTAAAGACACAGAAGTAACCTCACACACCTTTGTACACTTGATTTCATGTGAAAAAGTCAAAACTTAAACAATGGAATAATGCAGATTTTACAAAAAGAGGTTCTTAACTAATTGGATGTCTGTACATAGAAGAATGCAAATAGATCTATATCTATCACCCTCCACAAAATTTAAGTTCACGTTGATCATAGACCTCAATGAAAAAATGAATACACTAGGGGGGTTCCAAGATGACATCGACCAGTATGCACCATATCTGATCTACTGCACAGACACCAGGGACTTGAATGGGGCCACAGACTGCTGGATCTAGAAAACTGTAGGTGAGTGGGGTTGCAAACTCCGCAGACCACCAGCGGGCCTGGTCCTGGGACAAACAACAGCCCGGAGGTTCTGAACCCACTCCCCAGATGTTCTAATGGAACCCACCTGTGGTCTGCAGCTGGCCTATAAAGCACAAACTCACTGTGTGGGGAGATGGTACATGGGAGCCCCTGGCCTGAGGAGTCTCAGTGAATAAGGTGAAACTGCCCTTGGATCCCTCCACCCACCCCACACCAAATTGCGGATGTCTCCCAGGCTGAGGGGAAACATAGGCCATGGCAGGGCCCACCAAAAACAGCTAGAGTGGGCATGCAGCTAATGGGCTGACCTGGGCCCATCTAGAGCTGGACACAATGGACTAAGCCTGTAAACAGGGGCAGTTAGAACCCAGCTTGGACTGCTCCCACAGGCCCAGCAGGATCTCCCAAGCTCTTGGGAGAGGCTGGACACCCCTGTGGTGTCTAATTGCTGACCTAAAAGGCACCTACAGCTCTAAGGATCTGTGAGTGGTCCCAACTATAGGGTTTGGGAAAGTGCATGCACCTTGGATCCTGTCCACAGTCTGAAATGGTCTTCTCTCTGGGCTGCCTCATACTGATCCTGCACTCTCCAACAGGCAGAACCTGACTGGATCATTTCCCACAATCCTGCCAGGATCTCCCATGCTCTCAGGAGAGGCTGGATACCTTTGCAATGTTTAAAGGCAGAGGTAAAATGCAGCTACAGCTCAGAAAATCTGATCTAGCAGGGGTCTTGGCTACAAAGCGGCAGGAAGGACTGGAAGCTGGGACCAACCTACCCAACTAGAGCACTATGTGCTGACCTTGTTCTAGGTCCCAAAACAGTGGATCTAAATTACAGCAGTAAAGTGAAAGGGTCCAGACAGAAACCTACTTCTGCTTACTCAGTCCAGAGCCTAAGGTGTAGAGCAAAATCTCCAGGAATGGAAACCACATCACCTGCCTGTTCTGGGGAAATACTCCCTGATCCCCACAGGCAAGGGCAGGTGACCTATAGTCATTCACAAACTATCCAATCTCAACCAGTGAAGAACACTAGAAACTACCTCCCAACATCAGACACACCAAAATGACAAAATGGACAGTGAAAGAAAGCAAACAAAAACCAAAACAGTTTGACATCTCCAGATCCTAGCAGTCCCAATGAAAGCAACCCTAAAAACCCAACACAATCGAAATACAAGAAAATGACCTCAAGTCCTTAGTAAGGAAGATGATAATGGAAGAAATGAATACAATCTGTAAACAACTGCAGAAGGATGCAACTAAGCGGATTGAGGACTTAAAAGAGTCATATAGAGAGGCACTGGAAGAATTTCAGAAAAATACAAACAACCAGATAAGGAACAGTCATAGGGGAGGGGAATAAGAGGAAAATGGGAGGGAGGGGAGAATGGGAGGATACAAGGGATGGGATAACCATAGAGATGTAACAAGAATAAATTAATTTAAATAAATAAATAAATAAATAAATAAAAATAAAAATTAAAAAAAAGAAACCCATAAAAAAAACATTAAAACAGTTCAAGATCTGAAGATAAAAAGGGAAGCTATGATAAAGGAAAACACAGAAGAAAAATGTGACCGAGAGGCCTCAGAGAAGAAAGTAAGCATCATAGAGGTGACCTTACCTAACAGAATCCAAGAAATGTTGGAACGAATATCGGGACTTGAAGATACAATCCCAGAACTCAAAACAACTATCAAAGAAAATGCTAAATCTGAAAAGTTCCTGACACAGAACATCCAAGAAATCAAGGGCATTATGAAAAGACAAAACTTGAGAATAATGGGTATTGAGGAAGGAGAGGACACCAGACTCCACAGCCCAGAAAATATCTTTGACAAAACCATAGAAAAAAAATTGCCCAATTAAAGAAGGAGATGTTTATGAGCATACAAGAGGCCTACAGAACACCAAATAGATTAGACCAGAAGAAAATTTTCCCGCCACATAATTATAAAAACACAAAATATACAGAACAAGGAAAAAATATTAAAAGCAGCAAGAGAAAAATGCCTAGTAACATACGATGGTAAACCTATCAGAAATACACCCAACTTCTCAGCAGAGACCATGAAAGCCAAAAGGGCCTGAACAGAGGTCCTGCAAACCCTAAGAGAAGACAGATGCCAGGTCAGACTACTATACCCAGGGAAACTATCAATAACCATTGATGGAGAAAATAAGATATTCCATGACAAAAACAAATTCAAACAATACATATCCATAAATCTGGCCTTACAGAAATTACTAGAAGGAAAACTCCATCTCAAAGAGTCATAGTACAACCAAAACTACATAGGAAATAGATAACTACACAAGATCAAAATCACAACCTCACAAACTCTCGACTGTAACAAACAGCAAAAACGAAGGGACTCAACAGTCACTTGTCATTAATATCTCTCAACATCAATGGTCTCAAATCTCCAATAAAAAGACACAGACTAACTGAGTGGATGCATAAACATGATACAAAATTTTTCTGCATTCAAGAAACACATCGCACCCACAAGGACAAGGACCTCACAGTAAAAGTTTGGGTAAAAATATTCCAAGCAAATGGTCACAAGAAGGAAGCTGGTGTAGCCTGCCTCATATCTAATAAAATGGACTTTCATTGAAAATTAACCAAAAGGCACAAGGAAGGACACTTCATACTCATGAAAAGTAAAATCAACCAAGAAGACATCATAATTTTGAACATCTATGCTACTAATACAAGGGTACCCATATTTGTAAAAGAGCTATTAACAAAGCTTAAACCACTCATCAATACCCACACATTAATATTGGAAGACTTCAACACCCCACTTTCGCTGAAGGATAGGTCTTTGAAACAGAAATTAAGCCAGGAAATAACTTCATTAACCAATGTCATGAATCATATGGATCTAACAGATATCTACATAAATTTTCACCCAAACGCAAAGGATTATACCTTCTTCTCTGCACCCCATGGAACTTTCTCTAAAATTGATCACATAGTAGGTCATGATGCAAGCCTCAACAGATACAAGAAGATTGAAATAATACCTCGTATGCTATCAGATCATCATGGTCTAAGGTTGGACTCAACAACAACAGAAATAAAAAAGAACTACACACACATGGAAACTAAACAACTCTCTACTTAATGACACCTGGGTTAGGGAAGAAATAAAGGACTTCTTGAAATTCAATGAAAATGAAGGAACAGCATACCCAAAATTGAAGGACCCAATGAAGGCGGTGCTAAAAGGAAAATTCATAGCACTAAGCTCCTTTAGAAAGAAAGTGGAAACATCCCACATAAACAACTTAATGACACATCTGGAAACCCTAGGATAAAAAGAAGCAGAAACACCCAAGAGGGGTAGACATATGGAAATAATCAAACTCAGGGTTGAAATCAATAAGTTAGAAACAAAAAGAACAATTCAAAGAATCAACAAAACCAGGAGTTAGTTCTTTGAGAAAATTAAGAAGATAGACAAACTGTTAGCCAAACTAACTATAAGACAGAGAAACACTATCCAAATCAACAATATCAGGGTTGAAAAGGGAGACATAATAACAGACACTGAAAAAATACAAAGAATCTTAAGAACCTACTTTAAAGGTATTTATGCCACAAAATTTGAAAATCTAAGGGAAATGGACAATTTTCTTGACCGATTCCATTTGCCAAAATTGAATCAAGATCAGATAAACAAATTAAATTTGTTAAATTTCTCCTATAGAAATAGAAGCAACTATTGATAGTCTCCCAAGCAAAAAAAAAAAAAAAAAAAAGTCCAGGGCCTGATGGCTTCAATGAAGAATTCTACTAGGCCTTCAAAGAGGAGCTAATACTGATACTCTTCAAGTTACTCCAAAAGATAGAAATGGATGGAACATTAAGAAATTCTTTCTATGAGGCCGTAGTCACATTGATACCTAAACCCCATAAAGACTCAACAGCAACAACAAAAAAAAAAAGAATTTCAGACCAATTTCTTTTATGAACATTAATGCAAAAATACTCAACAAAATACTTGCAAAACGAATACAAGAACATATCAAAGACATCATTCACCATGACCAGATAGGCTTCATTTCAGGCATGCAGGGATGGTTTAATATACAGAAATCCATCAATGTAATCCACCATATAAACAAACTGAAAGAGAAAAACCACATGATCATCTCCTTAGATGCAGAGAAAACATTTGACAAAACCAAACACCCATTCATGTTTAATGTTCTGGAGAGATTGGGAATACAAGGCACATACCTAAAAATAATAAAGGCTATATACAGCAAGCCAATAGCCAACATCAAATTAAATGGAGAGATACTCAAAGAAATTCCTCTAAAATTGGGGACCAGACAAGGCTGTCCACTTTCTCCATATCTCTTCAATATAGTTCTTGAAGTTCTAGCCAGAGCATTAAGACATCAAAAGGAGATCAAGGGGATGCAAATGGGTAAGGAGGAAGTCAAATTATCCCTATTTGCAGATGATATGATAGTATACCTAAGTGACCCCAAAATTCCACCAGGGAACTCCTACAGCTGATAAACACATTCAGCAAATTGGCTGGATACAAAATTAACTCAAAAAGTCAGTAGCCTTCCTATATACAAATGACAAACATACAGAGGAAGAAATCAGAAAAACTACACTCTTCATAATAGCCACGAACAATATAAAATATCTAGGAGTAACTCTAACCAAGCAAGAGAAGGACTTGTTTGAAAAAACTTTACATCTCTGAAGAAAGAAATCGAAGATGACATCAGAAGATGGAGGGATCTCCTTTGTTCGTGGAACTGGAGAATTAGCATAGTAAAAACGGCCATCTTATGGAAAACAATCTACAGATTGAATGCAATCCCTATCAAAATACCTACAAAATATTTTGAAGACATTGAACGATCAATTCTCAACTTCATATGGAGAAACAAAAAGTCCAGAATAGCAAAGACTATCCTGTACAATAAAAGATCCTCTGGAGGAATCTCCATACCCAATCTCAAGGTATACTATAGAGCAACAGTAATTAAAACAGCATGGTACTGGCACAGCAATAGGCTGGTTGATCAATGGAATTGAATCGAAGGCCCAGAGATGAATCCATACACATTTGGTCACTTAATTTTTGACAAAGAAGCCAAATCTATTCGATAGAAAAAGGATAGCATCTTCAACAAAGGGTTCTGGTCTACCTGGATGTCTACATGTAGAAAAATACAATTAGACCCATATTTGTCACCATGCACAAAAAACAAGTTCAAGGGAATTAAAGGCATCAACATAAAAACAAATACATTAAATCGGTTAGAGGAAAAAGTGGGGAAGAGCCTGGAACACATTAACACAGGAGACAACTTCCTGAATAGAACACCAACAGCCCAGGCCTTAAGGTCAACAATTAACAAATGGGACCTCATGAGACAGAGAAGCTTCTGTAAGGTAGGAGATATTATCAACAAAACAAAGTGACAGCCCACAGACTAGGAAAAGATCTTCACCAACCCTACATCTGACAAAGGTATAATAACCAAAATATATAAAGAACTCAAGAAATTAAACACCCCCAAACTAAATAATCCAATTGAGAAATGGGGCTCAGAACTAAACAGAGAATTCTCAACAAAGGAATATCAACTGCCTGAGAAACACTTAAAGAAATGCTTAATGTCATCAGTCATCAGAGAAATGCTAATCAAAACGACACTGAGATTCTATCTTACACCCATCAGAACAGATAAAATCAAAACCTCATGTGACACCACATGTAGGCCAGGATGTGGAGAAAGAGGAATACTCCTTCATTGCTGGTGGGAATACAAACTGGTACAACCACTTTGGAAATCTCTCTGGTGCTTTCTCAGAAAAATGAGAATAGGGCTTCCTCAAGGCCCAGCTATTGCACTCCTTGGAATATATCCAGAAAATGCTCTACCACACAACAAGCACATTTGCTCAGCCATGTTCATAGCAGCCTTATTCATAATAGCCAGAACATGGAAACAGCCTAAGTGTCCCTCAGTAGAAAAATGGATAAAGAAACTGTGATACATTTACACTATGGAATACTACTCAGCTATTAAAAAAAAAGGAAATCTCGAAATTTGTGGACAAATGGATTGAACTAGAAATGATCATAATGAGTGAGTGCACCCAGAAGCAGAAAGACTCACATTGTACATACTCACTTTTATCTAGACAGTAGCCCAAGGGGCATGTCCCATGAATGTCTTCACTTACCAGGAAGTGGGTCAGAGGGGAGGACATCCTATTGGGACTTTAGGTGAGAGAAGCATAGAAGGATCCAGAGGGTCCTAGAAACCTACAAGAACATTATGATGGGTGGATCTAGGCCCAGGGGTCCTGCTCAAACTATGATACCCGCCAATGACCATGCAGGAAGTAATCTTTGAAACCCTACCCAGATCTAGCTGATGGACAGGACATTCTCCACTGTTGAGTGGAGAATGAGGAATGATTTTCACACAAACTCTAGTGCCCCATTTTTGACCATGTACCCTTGAAGGAGAGGTCTGGTAGCACTCAGAGGAAGAATAGCAGCCTACCAAGAAGAGACTTGATACCCTACGAGCATATACTGGGGGAGGAGGTCTCCATCAGTCACAGACATAGGGGAGGGGAGTAGAGCAAAAGCTGGATGGAGGGAGGAATGGGAGGATACAAAGGATGGGCTAACAATTGAGATGTAATATGAATAAATTAAAAAATATTTTAAAAAATGGATACACTATATCTGATAGAAGAGACAGTGGTGACTATCCTTGGGTCACTTGACACAAGAGACATCTCAGGCACTAAGATCAACAAGTAATAAAGGAGACCTCATGAAACTAAAAAGGCTTTCCTTTTTTTTTTTTTAAAGATTTATTTATGTGTACAGTGTTCTGCCTGCATGTACACCTGCAGGCCAGAAGAGGGCATCAGATTTCATTGTAGATGGTTGTGAGCCACCATGTGGTTGCTGGGATATGAACTCAGGACCCTTGGAAGAGCAGAGAGTGCTTTTAACCTCTGAGCCATTTCTCCAGCCTCCCTAAAAAGACTTTCTAAGGTAAAGAACACTGTCAACAGAAAAAAGCGACAGCCCACAATTAGGGAAAAGATCTTCACCAATCTTCCATCCAACAGATAGCTGATAGCCAAAATATATAAAGAATTCAAGGAACTAGACTTTAACAAACCAAATAATCAAATTTAACTATGGTGCCCCATATATGAACACTTCCCCATGGTAGGGAGCCCTCGTGACACACAGAGAAAAGATAAGCAGGCTATGAAGATGAGACTTGGCAGATAGCCTATGACCATGTAGTAGGGGAGGAGGTCCCCCTCAGTCATAGACTGAGGGAAGGGGAATAGGGTGAAAGCAAGAGGGAAGGAGAAATGGGTGGATACAAGTGAGGGAAAATAAATGAGATGTAATCTGAATAAATTAAATAATAAATAATTTTAATGGGGTATAGATATAAATAGGAAATTCTCAACAGAGAATCTCTACTGGCCAAAAAGTACCTAATGCAGCTGAAACACAGACAAATGACTGTAAATCTACACTTTTGAAGATGCTAGAAGCTTTTAAAGGGGAAATTAATAAATCCCTCAAAAATATAGAAACATTTTTAAACCTATTGAAAGAAATGTATTTAAATAACTAGAAGCTTACTGAACACCAAATAGATTAGAAACAAAAAATTCTACCTGCCACATAATAGTCAAATCCCTAAATGTACAGAGCAAAGGAAAATAATAACAGCTGTAAGGGATAAATGTGAAGTAATATGTAAAGGCAGACTAATCAGAATCATACCTGACTTATCAACAGAGACTATGAAAGCCAGAAAGGTCTGGACAGATGTCAAGCAGACGATAAGACAACATAGATATCAACCCAAAATACTACATCCAGCAAATCTTTTAATCATCATAGATGGAGAAAACAAGATATAGCTTGACAAAAGCAAATTTAAACAACATCTATTCATTGAAGAAAACAGAAGATAGAAATAACTAGACTGGAAAAAAAACAAAATAATACAAGAACACAAACACACTATCACAATCAACATCAAAATAATAGGAACAAACAATTATTGATCATAATATCTCTTGACATCAATAGACTCAACTCTCCAATAAAAAGATACAGACTAACAGAATCAAAGTGTAAACAGAACTCAACATTCTGTTGAATACAAAAACACACCCCAGCAACAAAGAATAACTTTACCTCAGAGTAAAAGGCTAGAAAAATATTCTCTAAGCAAATGGACCCAAGAAGAGAGCTGGAGTAGCCATCCTAATATCCAATAAAATAGACTGTCAACCAAAATTAATCAAAAGAGATGGGGAAGGTCACTTCATTCTCATCAAAGGAAAAATCCAGCAAGAGGACATCTCAATTCTGAACATCTATGCCACAAATAAAAGGGCACATACACTTGTAAAAGAAACATTATTAAAGTTTAAATTATACATCGATCCACACACATTAATAGCAGGAGACTTCAAGCACCTCTCTAACCAACAGGCAGATCATTGAGACAGAAACTAAATAGAGAAATAATGACACTAACAGAGAGCATGAACTGAGATGTAATAGATATCTACAGAACTTTTCACCCAAATACAAAAGAATATACCTTCTTCTTATCACTCCATGGAATATTGTCTAAAATCATTCCTTTTAATAGGTCACAAAACAAGCCTCAACTGATATAAGAAAATTGACTTAACCCATTGTTTCTTATAATACCAGTATGGATTAAAACTAGAACTCAACAACAAAAACAAAAGGAACCCTTCAGCCTCATGGAAATTGAAAAACTCCCTACACAATGACCACTGAGTCAGGGGTGAATTTAAAAAAGTAAATTAAAGACTTTCTCGAATTTAATGAAAATGAAGACGCAACATACCTGAACTTATGGGATACAATGAAAGCAGTGCTAAGAATAAAGTTCATAGAATTAAACGCCTTCATAAAGAAATTGGATAGATCCCATACTGTTGTTTTAATTGAATCTCAGGACCCAGATGCTGGGGTGAAAAACCTGGTAGCTCAGAGAGGCAGAGAACGTACCCAAAAGACCTTCCTACTCAGCTCTTGCCCTGATGGAAAAGGCCGAAGGCTCACAAGCTCAGCTGAATGCCTAGGAGGAAAAGGCAAAAATGTAAATTAAAAAAAAAATAAAAATAATACCAAGGCTTGCTTGCTCAAAGCCCAAAGGTCCAAAAAGCCAAGGAGCTCAAGAGCTAGAGCACTAAGACCCAAAGAGCTAAATGCTGAGGAACTAAGGAGTTCAAGCTAGAATCCCAAAATCCAAGAGCTAAAATCTAAAGACCTAAAGCCTAAAACCTTCTTCTACTTCTGCATGCTGTCTTAAATAACCCTCAACTCAAAGTCCCTCCTATTCTCCAATCCCTGTCAGCCGGTTTCTAACTTTGTCTATTGACCTAAGGTTAAATTTATTCAATCCTGTGTACAGATAGCTCTTGGATTAAAGGTGTGTGTTAGGGCTCAACCACACCAAACAAAATACAGGTTTTTACAGTTCACAATCTCAGGGATCACAATGGGATCAAATACCCTGCAACACCATTCCACAGCAATTTAACAGCACAAATGAAAGTTAAGGAATAAAAACAAGCAAACACACCAAAAAGGCATAGATGACAGAAAATAAGTAAACGTATGTCTGGAATCAATAAATTAGAGTACAATACAAAGAATCAATAAAACCAAGAGCTGTTTCATTGAGAAAAATCAAGAAGAAAAATAAACCCTAGCCAAACTAATCAAAAACCAGACAGACAATATGCAAAGTAACAAAATAAGAATTTAAAAGGGGCTGAGGAAAGTCACTGAGGACATCCAAAGAATCATTAGGCCTTACTTCAAAAGGCTGTATTCCACAAAAAGGATCATTTCCTTGATAGATTTCACATAACAATGTTATATCCAGACCAAGTAAAGAGTTTAAATAGTTCTGTAACCCCTAAGGAAATAGAAGCTGTCATCAAAATTCTATCAACAACAACAACAACAAAAAGTAAATAAATAAATAAAAAGCCCAGGGCTAGATCATTTTAATGCAAAATCCAACTAGACATTCAAAGAATAGCTAATACTAATACCCCTCAAACTATTCCACAAAATAGAAATGGAAAGAACATTAACAACTCACTCTATGAAGCCATAATCACTCTGATACCTAAAACACAAAGACTCAACAAAGAAAGAGAGTTTCAGACTGATTTCATTCATGCATATTGATGCTAAAATAATTAATAAAATACTCACAAACTAAATCCTAGAACCCATAAAGTACATTATCTACCATGATCAAGTAACCTTCATTCCAGGAATGCAGGGATAGTTCAACATAAGAAAATCAAAAAATGTAATCCACCATATAAACAAGCTGAGGGAAAAAAATCACTTGCTGATCTCATCAGATGCAGAAAAAGGCTTTGACAAAATCCAACACTCCTTCATGTTGAAAGTTTTGCAGAGATTAAGGATACAAGGCACAAACCTAAACATAATAAAGGCTACTTACACAAAGCTGGTAGCCAATATCAAATTAAATGGAGGAAAACTCAGTGCAATTACACTAAAATCAGGGAGAAAACAAGGCTACTCACTCTCTCCCTATCTCTTCAGTATAGTGCTGAAAGTCCTAACAAGAGCAATAGAGCAACTAAAAGAGATCAAGGGATACAAATTGTAAAGGATAAAGTCAAAGTATCGCTATTTGCAGATGATATGATAGTATACACAAATGATCTCAAAAAATTCTACCAGAGAACTCCTACAATTGAGAAAAAAACCTTCAGCAGTGTGGCTGGATAAGAGATTAATTTTTAAAAACTCAGTAGCCTTCCTGTATACAAAGGACAAATAAATTAAGAAAGAAATTAGTGAAACTACACTCTCTACAATAGCCACAAATAATATTAAGTTTCTTAGTGTAACTCTAAACAAGCAAGTCAAAGACCTGTATGACAAGAACTTCAAATCTCTGAAGAAAGAGATTAAAGAAGATATCAGAAGATGGAAAGAAGGCCCATGCTCATTGATCGTTAGGATTAACATAGTACAAATGGCCATTTTACCAAGAACAATCTATAGAGACAATGCGATTCCCATCAAAATGCCAAAACAATTCTTTATAAACATGGAAAGAATCATTCTCACCTTCATATGGGGAGACAGAAAAACACAGAATAAATAGATAATCCTAAACAATAAAGTGACTTCTGGAGATGTTCCCATCCCTTTCTGTACTACAGAGCAATAGTAATAAAAACTGCATGGAACTAGCATAGAAACAGCCTGTTTAATCAATGGAATCTAACCAATGACCCAGAAATAAGCCCATATACCTATGAACATTTATTTTTTTAACAAAGAAGCCAAAACCATACAAAAGAAAAAAGAAATCAGCTTCAACAAATAGTGCTGGTCTAAATGGATGTCTACATGTAGAAAAATGCGGATAGATCCATATTTATCACTCTGCACAAAGCTCAAGTCCAGGTAGATCAAAGACATCAATATAAAACCAGAAACCAGAAAATCTGTTAGGGAAGAGCTTTCAAATCATTGTCACAGTAGATGATTTCCTGATCGGAGTACTAACAGCTCCAGCTCCAAGACCCACAACTAATAAATGGGAACTTATGAAATTGAAAAGCTTTTTTAAGGCAAAGTACATTGTCAATAGAACAAAATGGCAGCCTACAGGTTGAAAAAGGGTATTAACCATTCCTAAGGGCTAATATCCAAAATATATAAAGATTCAATAAATTAAACACCAACAAACCAAATAATCTAATTTAAAATGAGGTACAGAGCTAAAGAGAGAATTGTAAAACAAAGGAATACTGAATGGCCAAGAAATAGTTAAAGAAATGCGCAACAACCTTAGTCCTCAGGGAAATGCAAATCAAAACAACTCTAAGATTTCTTCTTACACACATAAGAATGGTTAGGATCAAGAACTCAACTGATAGCACATGCAGGGGAGGATGTGGAGCAAGGGTAGCACTCCTCCATTGATGATGAGAGTGCAAACTTTAACAGCCACTTTTGAAATCATTCTGTCTCTTTCTCTGAAAATTGGAAACAGCTCTATCTCAAGGCCCAGCTATAACACTCCTGGGCATATACCCAAAAGATGGCCACCATACAAGGATATTTGTTCAACTACGTTGATAGCTGCTTTATTCATATTAGCCAGAAATTGATGTGCCTGCCAATTCATGTCATCTAGCCTCTTCTACACTGTAAAGTACTAGGGAAGGGGCACTAAAGTGCCATACAAGTAACACGGTCCCTGACATAGCAATCCTTAACTCTCCTGTCCTTTCAACCCAGTAAAATAAGTATAAAAAATTTCTTCTCCTATGACACTTGTCTCAGTAATGCCTGTCATCACTTTATTGTCTTCTCATTCCTGGTGTTCGTGGAAATTTCATCTAATGATAATCGAATATCGTTTAAAAAATCACATGAACTTTCCCACAGGAATGTTGTCTTTCATGTTTCCCAAGGTTATACATTCCTTTTCTCAAGTAAGGATATTTAGTTAAATTTCTTAGTTTGGCTGCTTCTATGCACCAACGCTAAGACCATTTGTCCCTATATTCCTTAGCCTCATGAGGTAATCTGTAAATAGCTCTTTAATTTCTTACTTAAAAGAGTTTTAATATTCATCAGTTTACAGGTAATTTGTCTCCAGACTATCATAGTTTTCATTACTGAGTCACTCTGAAGGCCCTTATTTGCATGCTGAATTATGGATTTTTTTAAAATAAAAAGTCAATCCTTGGGTATTACCTATTAATTCTGCCCCATTCTCACCTTCTTTGTTGTCCAATTTCTTCCATAAGTCCAGAGTTTTTGTAATCTAATAAGGCTTCTTTAATAATCATAAAAATTATCTTCTCTCTTATATCCTTCCAGATAAAAGAAATAACTAGCCAACCATTCTCTCTCTCTCTCTTACACACACACACACACACACACACACACACACACACACACACACAACTTTTATAACCAAATTACTAGTCATTAAAGAGAAAACATCCACATACCTTTTTCCAAAAAAAATCTTTGCAAACATTTCAGAATAAAATGCAATGTCATGCAAGTGATAACACAACCTGAGATACCACAAAATCATCGCCTATATGGGGGTTTACCATTATCACTGGTCCATGGGCCATTTCCATTTTGGGACCATTCCTGTATCCCACCATATCTCAAAGATACATGTCAAATCACACTCACATAAAAGGGCAACTTCCTTGAGGATGCCCTACAAAATTTGCTTGTACTTCATTGCATGTCTTATCATTAATTTCAGAGAACATTTTTAAAAATTGCTACTTATCCAATAAACCTTATATTTCAGATTATATAGGGAAAGAAAGGTGTATTATGATTGGTTCTTCAGACACTGCGGCCTCATACAGATCAACTTCAATTGTATGTCTCCTCTGTCATTTCAGGGGCCATGTAATCTCTTGTCTATAATTTGTCCTTTGGTATGTCAGTCCATGTTCAGGCTCCAATTATGCTATGAGATGTTTCCTGAGGAAATAAGAACAATAAGAGGAAATAAGAAAATAATCTGCTGAAATTTCAGTGAGAACTACGTATGAATGCCAGTAACATTTATGACTGGGTGTTCCATAACCAGTCCTATAAGCCTAGATAGTATGATTATTCTGAACAACAGACACAAATTGGCCTATTGTGGCTGACTCAGAAAGCAGTGGATACAACACACTCAGAGATACTAGCAGTAAAGTAGCAAGCATGGTAGGAAACCATGCAGCTCCCTGGGTAGCAGTTGCCGTGGAGTGATAGACTAGATTGCTAGAAAAAAGATACTCAGGGACAGCCAAAATTGAAACATTCTTATAGGGTCTTTACAGTCCCTTCACAAAGCTCAAGCCATCTGTACTGGTACAGCATACCCATTGAAGAACTTAGAGGACCAAACTTAACTAGAATACTGATGTTGGCCCAAAAGTTACCTGACCTTTGAACATACTTTGAAATCAACACTGAAAATAGGTTTGTAAGACATCAAACCTGTAATGAACCAGTAGATGACTATAAAGAGGCAAGAAGCTAGAAATTCAAAGCTAAAATTATAGCCGATAATAAAAATTGTCATAATGGATTGAACACATAACGTGAATCAAAGATTTCATAGGTTAAGAACAGGCAGGTAACATATGAAAGGAGACATCAAACAGAAACCGGGAAGCAACTTGGAAACAACAAAAAATTATAATGCATAGTTGCTACACTATTAAATCATCCATTTTCAACTGAATTATATGAGCTATGCAAAGAACAGCAAAGAATGTCCATGAGCCAATGAAAAAGCAATTAGCTGAATCTGTGTCAATGAGCCCGGCCAGATGCTGTGTTAGCAGCATTGAGTTTAAAATAAGTATAGCCAAAATGCTTGTAGAATTAAAGAAGCCAAGTATAGGAAACAGAGAAATATAATAGGACAGCACTCAACCAAAAACAGATTATTCATAAAACCAAAGAAACCATTAGAAAGAAGCAGATATAAACTCTAGAGTTAAAAAATGCAATAAACTTACCTGATGGACTCAGTAGTAGATTTAAGATTGCACAAGAAGCAGTCAGTGACCTTGAATATAAATCAATAAAAAGTATGCCATCTAAAGAAGAAAAAGAAAAAACCTGAAAAATATCTGCAGAAGATTAGGCATCATCCAAGTACCTAATATGAGACCTGAGAAAGAACTGTGTGAGAAATGAAAACTTGAAAAATAATGCAGGACACACACACACACACACACACACACACAATGTAAGTGAACATGTTAGACACTCCATTATGCCAAATCCTGCTCCTGTTTAGTGGTGTGTTCATTTATTTTAGATATAATTTATCATATTTGGGCTTTGCTCATCTATGTTTAAGTATGTCCATTGGTTTTCAGTTCTTCTCTTTAAATATTAGCTTAACTTTGGGTCATTTGACATCCTCATCATGTTCCCTTTTATTTACTATAATTTTAACTAGATTCTTATGACTTTATTACTTTTCCTAGTTTACAAAGTATGCACCTAATGATGGTGCATTTAGTTTGTTACCACTTACCATTAATGCACAGGTCCGTATACTGTCTACTACACATTGTATGATGACACCATCTTCCAGTTCACAGATGCAAAATTAAGCCTCATCAGTGCAGTTTAAAGAACTCAAGATAACACCTATTATACACTCAGTATTTAGCATTTATGTTCTATCCTTCCTTAATGATGTCCCAATTTTTCTTTTAGTATCATTTTTATCTGCCTAGGAAGTTCTATTTATCCATTACGTCAAAGAAATTCTACAAGCTCTTTAACAATGAGTGGCTCTCATCTGTGGGTTCTTTATCCATCGTTCCCAATTGTCAGTGGAATTAGCACTCCAGGGTCAATTTGTTGTTGCCTCTACTCATATTTCTCTCTCTCTTCTACCTCTACTTATATTTGGTCGGCTTCCTTGTCTATTTTCTTGCTCATTCACTCTTTCTTCAAACTTCCAGTTTTTTTCTATTGAATCATTCCCATTGGTGGTTGTTGGTGTTGTTTTCTATGACACCAATGCTTTTAAGTTCCTTTGTTCACATGATATTTGCCCATTTCTTTTCTGTATATTTTTGTCTTGTGTGTTTTAAAGTATGTTCACTGTTTTCATTTGTTGTCATTCAAGCATTTTTTTAACAACTGCTTTTGAGATGTTTATTAGCGTTTGTACTTTGGTTCATACATATTGACTGTCTTTTCTGAGTCAAATTTGACAAATAATTTACTTCAGGATTGCCAGGTATCTTTGATTCTGTGGACTGGTTTCCAGTGTATTTCTTATTTTTAATTATTAATTTATTCTTGTTACATCTCTATGGTTATCCCATCCCTTGTATCCTCCCATTCTTCCCTCCCTCCCAGTTTCCCCTTATTCCCCTCCCCTATGACTGTTCCTGAGGGAGACTTCCTCCCCCTGTATATGCTCATAGGGTATCAAGTCTCTTCTTGATAACCTGCTGTTCTTCCTCTGAGTGCCACCAGGTCTCCCCCTCCAGGGGACATGGTCAATATGAGGCACCAGAGTACATGAGAAAGTCATATCCCATTCTCCACTCAAGTGTGGAGACTGTTCAGACCATTGGTTAGATCTGGGTAGGGGTTTAAATTTTACCACCTGTATTGTCCTTGGCTGGTGCCTTAGTTTGAGAGGGATCCCTGGGCCCAAATCTGCCTAACATAATGTTCTTCTTCTAGGTTTCTAGGACCCACTGGATCCTTCTACTTTGCTATTCTCCCATGCTTCTCTCATCTAGAATCCCAATAGGATGTCCTCCCCTCTGTCCCAGTTGCCTGGTAAGTGAAGGCTTTAGTGGGACATGCCACTTGAGCTAGTATGCAGATATAAGTGAGTATATACCATTTGAGTCTTTCTGCTTCTGAGTTAACTCACTCATTATGATCATTTCTAGCTCAATCCATTTATCCATAAATTTCGGGAATTTCTTGTTTTTAATAGGTGAGTAGTATTCCATAGTGTATATGTACCACAGTTTCTTTATCCATTCTTCTACTGAGGGACACTTAGGCTGTTTAGTTTGGTGGTGTTTAATTTCTTGAGTTCTTTATATATTTTGGATATTAGACCTTTGTCAGATGTGGAATTGGTGAAGATCTTTTCCCAGTCTGTAGGCTGTCGCTTTGTTCTCTTGACAGTGTCTCCAGCCTTACAGAAGCTTCTCAGCCTCATGAGGTCCCATTTATTAATTGTTGACATTAAGGCCTGGGCTGTTGGTGTTCTGTTCACGAAGTTGTCTCCTGTGCCAATATATTCCAGGCTCTTCCCCACTTTTTTTCTAAGTGACTTGGTGTCTCTGGTTTTATGTTGAGTTCTTTAATCCACTTGGATTTGAGTTTTGTGCAAGGTGACAAATATGGATCCAGTTGCATTTTTTTACACATAGACCTCCAGTTAGACCAGCACCATTTGTTGAAGATTCTATCCTTTTTCCATTGAATGGATTTGGCTTCTTTGTCAAAAATCAAGTGACCATATGTGTGTGGATTCATATCTGGGTCTTCAATTCGATTCCACTGGTCAACCAGCTTGTTGCTGTGCCAGTACCATACTGTTTTAACTATTGCTTTATAGTACAGTTTGAAATCAGGTATGGAGATTCCTTCGGAGCACCTTTTATTGTACAAGATCGTTTTAGCTATTCTGGGCTTTTTGTTTTTCCATATGAAGTTCAGAATTGAACTTTCAATGTCTTTAAAACATTGTGTAGGTATTTTGATTGGGATTGCATTGAATCTGTAGATTGCTTATGGTAGGATGGCCATTTTTACTATGTTAATTCTCCCTATCCATGAGCAAGGAAGAACATTCCATCTTCTCCTGTCCTCTTTAATCCCTTTCTTCAGAGTTTTGAAATTTTTTTCAAACAAGTCCTTCACTTGCTTAGTTAAAGTAACTCCTAAATACCTTATATTGCTTGTGGCTAATGTGAAGGGTGTGGCGTTCCTAATTTCTTCCTCTGCAAGCTTGTCATTTGTGTATAGGAAGGCTACAGACTTTTTTGAGTTAATTTTGTATCCAGACAATTTGCTGAAAATGTTTATCAGCTGTAGGAGTTCTCTGGTGGAATTTTGAGGGTCACTTATGTACACTATCATATCATCTGCAAATAGCGATAATTTGACTTCCTCCTTTCCCATTTGGATACCCATGATCTCCTTTTGTTGTCTTATTGCTCTGGCTAGAACTTCGAGTACTATATTGAAAAGATACAGAGAGAGTGGGCAGCCTTGCCTTGTTCCTGATTTTAGAGGAATTTCCTTGAGTATCTCACCATTTACTTTGATTTGGGCTATTGGCTTGCTGTATATAGCCTTTATTATGTTGAGGAAAGTGCTTGGTATCCCAGATCTCTCTAAAACCTTAAATATGAATGGGTGTTGGATTTTATCAAATGCTTTCTCTGCAACTAAAGAGATGATCATGTGGTTTTTTATTTTCAGTTTGTTTATTTGGTGGATTACATTGATGGATTTCCATATATTAAACCACCCCTGCATGCCTGGAATGAAGCCTACTTGGTCATGATGAATGATATCTTTGATGTGTTCTTGTATTCCTTTTGCAAGTATTTTATTTAGTATTTTTGCATCGATGTTCAAAGAGAAATTGGTCTGAAGTTCTCTTTCTTTGTTGAGTCTTTGTGAGGCTTAGGTATCAATGTGACCATGGGCTCATAGAATGAATTTGGTAATGTTCCATCCATTTCTATCTTTTGGAGTAGTTTGAAGAGTATCGGTATTAGCTCACCCTTGAAGGTCTGGTAGAATTCTGCACTGAAACCATCTGGCCCTGGGCTTTTGTTGGTTGGGAGACTATCAATGATTGCTTCTATTTCTGTAGGGGAAATGGGACTGTTTAGCTTGTTTATCTGTTCTTCACTTTAGCAAGTGAAATTGATCAAGAAAATCGTCCATTTCCCTTAGATTTTCAAATTTTGTGGCATATATGCCTTCAAAGTAGGATCTTATGATTCTTTGTATTTCTTCAGTGTCTGTTATTATGTCTCCCTTTTCATTTCTGATTTTGTTGATTTCAATACCGTCTCTCTGCCTTTTAGTTAATTTGGCTAATGGTCTGTCTATCTTGATGATTTTCTTAAAGAACCAACTCTTGGTTTTGTTGAGTCTTTGGACTGTTTTCTTAGTTTCTAATTTGTTAATTGCAGCCCTGAGTTTAATTATTTCCAGACGTCTACTCCTTTTGGGTGTTTCTGCTTCTTTTTTTTCTAGGGCTTCCAGTTATGTTGTTAAGATGCTTATTTGCGATGTTTCCAATTTCTTTTTAAAGGTACTTAGTGCTATGAAATTTCCTCTTAGCACTGCTTTCAATGTATCCCACAAATTTGGGTACATTGTTCCTTCATTTTCATTGAATTTCAGAAACTCCTTGATTTCTTTCTTTATTTCTTCCCTGACCCAGGTGTCATTTAGCAGAGAGTTGTTTAGTTTCCACGTACGTGTAGGCTTTTTGTTATTTCTGTTGTTGTTGAATTGCAGCCTAAGAGCATGGTGATCTGATAGGATACAAGGTTTTATTTCAATCCTCTTGTATCTGTTGAGGCTTGCTTTGTGACCTACGATGTGATCAATTTTGGAGAAGGTTCCATGGGATGCAGAGAAGAAGGTATATTCTTTCTTGTTTGGGTGAAAGGTTCTATAGATATCTGTTAGATCCATTTGACCCATCGCATTGGTTGATGTTATTTCTCGGCTTAGTTTCTGTTTCAATTCCAGTGTATTTCTTTTTCTTTTTTAAAATTATTTTTCCTTTCATTTCTTTTTCTTTCTGTTTTTATTTTTATTTAAATAATTTATTCAGATGTCCTAATTATTATCCCCTCACTTGTATCTTCCCATTTCCACCTCCTTCCATCTTTCAGCCTATTCTACTCTCATAGACTTGGAACAGAAGGGGACCCCCTCTACCACCATAAGATCACAGCCTATCAGGTACTCTGGTAGCCTTCTTACCCTTACTCTGAGTGCCACCAGGCCTCCCCACCAAGGGGAAGTGCTTAAATAGGGGCACCAGAGTTCATATCAGAGTCAGTTTATGCTCTCCACACAGCTCTGATGAATGTGCTATCTATTGGATAGATCTGAATGGGAGTTCTAGGTTTAGTGATGTATTGTCCTTGGTTAGTACAGTAGTTTGTACATGCCCCCTGGGTCCAGATCTTCCGGCCTTTATGGTCTTCATGTAGGATTTCTGGACCCCCTGGGTCCTTCTATCTCTTCATTCTCCAATATCTCTCTCACCTGGAATCCCACTAGCAAAGCCCAGCATTTGTCCCAATTCTCCACCGAGCGAGGACTCTCAGAGAACATCCATGTTGGGCTAGTATCCAATTATAAGTGAGTATATACCATATGTATCCTACTGGGTCTGAGTTTACTCACTCAGGATGATCACTTCTAGTTCCATTCCTTTGTCTCCAAATTTCAAGATTTCTTTGTTTTTAATAGCTTATTAGTATTCCATAGTGTAGATGTACCACAGTTTCTTTATCAATTCTTCGACTGAGGGTCATCTAGGTTGTTTCTAGCTTCTGGCTATTACGAATAAGGCTGCTATAAACATAGTCGAGCAAATGTCCTTATAGTGTGGTAGAGTACCTGTTTTTCATTTTCTAGAGATCTAAACAAGGATTTTTTCACTGATTGGTCCAGATAGGTGGACAATTTTATAACCTTTAAGTCATATGCTAAAGTTTTCAGGTGTGGCCAGATTAATAGCCACATAATCTCTCTCAAACATTTATTTTTCTAAAATCAGAGATGGCTGCAAGCAAACATATTATAAAGTTTATATACTGGCACAAAGTCATGGTATCAAAGAAAGTACCAAAATCAACAAATTTATGAAACATTAGTAGAATGTATTATTGCTAAGCATAGTAAAACCTTATACTCTATGTTATTCAGATATTAAATGATGGAAAGGTCTCCCATGCTCAGGGATCATTAGGTATTATATAATGAAAATGACCGTTTTACTAAAAGCAATCTACAGATTCAATATAATCCCAATCTAAATTTCAAACAATTCTTCAGAAATCCCGAAAGGATAATTTTTAGCTTCAGATGGAAACACAAAAATACCAAATAAAGCTAAAAGCAACCCTGGAGAATAAAATAACTGCAGGATGCATCACTATCACCATCACAGATCTCATATTTTTAATACAGAACTAATAAAGTAATAAAATTACCATGGTGGTGGCACAAAACTGGGCATTTTGACAAATGGAATTATATTAAAGACTCAAAAATAAGTCCATGCTTCCATGGACATTTGGTTTTTCTAAAGAAGACAGAAATATACATTTGGAAGATGACAATTTTCAACAAATGGTATCACATGTAGATACATATTTATCAACTTTTATAAAACTCAACTACAAATTGATTAAAATTTAAGATACACTAAATCTGACAAAAGAGAAAGTAGCGAATAACATTGAACTTATTGGCACAGGAAAAGAACTTAGAATATCTTTAGCACAGGCACTAGGATCAACAATTAATAAGTGGGACCTCTTGAAACTGAAAAGCTTCTGTATGGACAATGATTCCATAATGTAGACAAAGAGGCATCCTGAAGGGTCCAAAGAAAATTTCCGAGCAACACATCTGATAGGGGGATAATACCCAAAATACAGAAAAACCTCAAAATATTAGCCACCAGGAAAACAAATACCCCAATTAAAAATATGGTACAGATCTAAACAGATACTGCTCCAAGGAGGAAA
This sequence comes from Acomys percivali, assembly GCA_907169655.1. Classification (NCBI taxonomy): domain Eukaryota; kingdom Metazoa; phylum Chordata; class Mammalia; order Rodentia; family Muridae; genus Acomys; species Acomys percivali. The sequence goes on from OU015744.1 coordinate 77,641,261, forward strand.
GACTAATGCCTCAGAGCACTTAAAGAAATGTATAACACCCTTATTCATTAGGGAAATGCAAAGCAAAACTATTTTGAGAGTTTCTCTTACAGGAGTCATAATGGTCAAAGTCAATAAAACAAATGACAGCTCATGCTGCTAAAGATGTGGAGTAAGGAGAACACATATCCATTGCTGGCAGGGGTTCAAACTTGTACAACCACTGTGGAAATCGGTGTGGCAACTGCTTAGGAAGCTGAGAATCAATCTTCCTCAAGATTTAGCTATACCAGCAACTCTGGGGCATATACCTATAGAATAAGAATTCATCCTATTAAAGAGACACTTACTCAATAAAATTCATAATAACCAGAAATTGGGGAAAAATATAAATAATCCATCAATGGATGAATGAAAAAAAAAGAAACTATGGTATAAGATTACACAGCCTCTAACAGCAACAATAGCAAATATGAAATTCATAGGTAAATAAATACAGCTAGAAAAAAAATAGGTATCCTAGACCCAGAAGGACTAATATGTATGTGTTCACTTATACATAGGTGTTTACTATTGAGCTATTGTAAAACAATAACTCAAAGTTTATGTATGAAGTAGAAGACTAGATGGGAGGAAAGGATCTCCATAGGAAAGGGAAGTGGAGTAGATTGTTATGCATGGATGAGGACAGGGAATGGAACAAGATAATCAAATGGCAAGAAAAGGACAGACAGATGCAAGGGAGGGAGTATGGGAAGAGAGAGCTAAAAATAAGGGGTTGTATTGAAAACTAATACAGCAGAAGCTTCCTAAATCGTATACATATATGGCAACCATCTAAATAAAATTGCCAAATAAGGGGCGATACGGAACTCCAACTGTATGTATTTCATCACCAAGGCTACCAGTACCAGGAATATGTTATATATAATCTAGAATTGGACAAAGGGGTCCCATGAAAATCCTGAAATAATCAAGGTTATTATCAAGGATACTGTTGCTCTCCACAAACTGACAATTAAACCCTATTTCTAAAAACAACACCTACGTAATGTATTGAACTTAGAGATGTTGAGTTGATGCCTATAACCACTATATACTAGTGTTCATGGTACTAGAATGAACTCTGTGTGCTACACCAACATAGCTACAAACCATCCAATCTAAAATGGTAACCTGCTGGCAAAACACCTGGTACAATAGGGACACAAAGCTTGAGGGAGTAACGAACTAAGATCTGAATTGATTTAAAGTTCCATGAGATGGAACCTATACTTCGTACTGCTTGTATGGCTAAGAACCTGGACTACGTAAGCACCATGGCCAGCAGTAGTTGGACAAAACAACATCAAACTCAATAGCATCTTTGGAGGTTCTTTGTTACATTATGGTTGTATCAGGGTACATTTTGAAAAACCTTACAGGTCCTTTGTGTGTGTGTGTATGTGTGTATATATATTATGGCTTCCAGTTTATGTTTTTACAGGGTTCCTGTGTGTGAACAATATATGTTTCTCATGTGTTTTATTTTGCTCTCTTTCTTTTATTTGTTTATTTGTTTTGTCCTATTCCATCTCGCTTGCTTTTTAAAACATCTTTATTATTATTATTATTATTATTATTATTATTATTATTATTATTATTTTCTTAGGATAGACAGAAAGGATGTGCATCTGGAAGAGAAGAGAAGTATAAAGAAACTGGGAGGAGTTGGGGGAGGAATTATCATAATCACAATTTATTGTTTGAAAAAGTTTATTTTCAATAAAAGAAAAACTGCAAAAAAGCAAATTGATTACAGATTCAGTGGGATAGATTCATTTATGGAAGGAAACAAATGGAGACAGGAAGTGAGGAGATGGGGGCAAGAGCAGAAATATAGTTCATCACATTCTTATCCACATACAGAGAGAGAGAGAGAGAGAGAGAGAGAGAGAGAGAGAGAGAGAGAGGGACGCAGAGACAAAGAGTAGAAAATGGATCCAGGCTAATAGCTCCAACGTCTAAATGTTCTGTAACCTTTCTAAGCAAAGCCACCAACTGTGGACCAAATGTTCGAGTGTTTGACCCTCTGGGGGCATTTCCCATTCAAACCGCAACAACTAGTTATTCATATTTTTACTTAACCTGTACAGAAATAATTGCTAAAGTTTAGACAAATATCAGCATGCTTTAATTAATCTTACCCTTAGCTGACCAATATAATAGACAAAATCTCAAGTGCATGCACAAGAAAATAGTATCAAGTTTTTAGTCTATGGAAAATTAATATTCATTAAAAGATCCAAAATTCTAGAAACACTTATCCTGAATATCTTGCCTTGCGCTTTCTTAATATCCAGCCTATACTCAAGAGCAAAATGATGCCACAATTAAGTATGTACTGTTTGAGGTGACATGAACTTTTCTATTATTAAGTGAATTCAATTTTTAAACTGTTAAAATTTAGAACGATTTGTAGAAATTGTTTGTTACTTGATGTGGTGTCTTTTCTCCTTTGAATCAACTATTTGAATCACCATTTCTGCTTTATCTCTGGCTTTTCTTCACTATTGCATTAAGCAAACGGAAGCAGTGGAGGGAGAGGTGAAAGCATGCTGCTGCCAAATGCATTATGGCTAGGGTCTTAGAACTGATATATTTGCTCATGCTGGTAAACTGAGTATTCACTATGGGGAAAAGAAAGCAAAGGAAATGCATTACAGGTAGGAACTCCACAACATGGAAGTTTTCTCTTTATATTAACAAAATGTATTTTCAAGACTGAGTAAGTAATTCAATTGCCTCCACTTAATGCTATTTGTTTAGTAAGCTTTTGTATAGTATGCACTTTGCTCACCATGTAACTACAAATTTATACAAGGATTTGCTTTCCCACTGAGATCGTAGTGCTAAACTTGAACTATTGATCTGTGGTGTTTTAACAACAGCCTTTGGGTTTACCAAAAAAAAAAAAAACCAAAACGTTAGTGCTTAGATTTAATACCTATGCTGGGAATAACACATGAAGATACTTGAAAAAACTTCTCTTTATCAGTACCTTTCTCTTAATGAAACTGGATAGGGATAGGATTTCTATCTGTCCTGTCTAAATGCCTATCCAGTTATTCTCCTGAAGAGTATTTGGAGTAATTTACGTGAGTTAGAGAACACTGCCTTTCACGCTAGCATTTAATGAACACAGTTGCTCTTGTATTGTTTAGGAGAAATAAATTTCATGCCTTGGCCAATTTTCATATGGTCTAATTTTATGACAGCAAAATTCTTCCTTTTTGTTAAGCTGCCATTCTCCTCTGAGATCTGTAGCTGGAGTAAATATACTAGTTAATTTTCCCTTCATACAATTGGCTCCTTTTTATGTAAAATATTTAAGTATTTACCATCATCATGCTCTAACATTCAAAAGCAAATGATGCATGAAATAAAAATCAATGACAGCATCTAAAATTCATTCATAAATATAAATTAAAGGATATGTAAGCCTCAGCATGAAAGCAAATATTACACAGAGCATAGTCTTACTTCTAACACTGATGGACCACTGCTCCAGAACAGCAGGCACTTAAAAAAACCCTTGTAAGGGAAGTGTGTTAACTCTAGGATTACCAAAAGATGCCAACAATAAGGTAAGGAAGATAAGACATAAACACGTCACCATAATTCATATAATACTCAAAAATACCAAAATATGGTTATCTAATTTTTTCTAGTTAAATCCAAATTTCGGGTTCACTCTTTCCATCACCTTCCTTCTGAGCGCACAGACTTGCTTTCTGATTCACTGTGAGAGTCAGAGGCTCTGTCATACTCCCCTCCTAACCTTCCGTTTCTGTGTCTATCCATGGGATCCTTCCATCAGTTGCATCAGTGAACTTCTTCTGTCCATGTGCTTTGTTTGAATATTGGATCTACTTTTTTTTCCACCCACTTAATTATTTTACCCTAGTAATTATAGCGTTCCTTACATAAGATTTTTCTTCTATATGATGCTCTAACAGACAGAAAGATCATTGAGACATGGTTTTTCTCTCATTAAAAACAATACAAAAACTTTCTTAAATTCCTACTTCTTATCAACCACAGCAAGCTTGGTCTTGTTCTTCAGTAAGCTGTCTAAACTCACTTTAAGCAATCTTGCCTCCTCCCAGACTACTTTAAACTCACACCATGTAAATGACTATCGACTATGTCAATAAAATTTATTTTGTCAAAATAAGACTTCAATTTTTCAAGTCAAAAGTCGATTCTCCACTGTCTTATTATTGGACTGCTATCATTGTATGAGTTGTCTTTTTTCATGAAGATGACAAATCATTCCACTAAAACAACTTAAGGGCAAAATAATTATTTTGTCATGGAATGTTATAAAACACAATATGTGAATTCTGAGCCACAGTGGAGACTACAGGATATCAGAGCTGCCAGGAACACAAGCTAAGGAAAACCATATGCATTGTGTGGAACCATTGAGAAAAGGAATGCTCACATATGTCACAATGTGAGGGAGACATGGTGACAGGGAATTTTTTCACTGTGGTACCAGAAACTTTTATTTATGAAAAATCATACACAGGGAGGGTAGTAAGTAAGACCAGGCTCTAAATCCCAGTGCCCACCTCCTGGAGACCACATTCTCCATATAGGTTTCATTTCCTGAACACTGTAGAATCTCCAAAGTACCAGCAGCTAGGGACCAAGTGGTCAAATACATAAGGATGTTGAGGCACATTTTGTTGGGTCTGGAGCCATGCATATGAAACACCAAGAGCATCTTTTAGTGGAACAAAAAGTTTATTTTCCAGGAAACATGGATTGGCCTCCAAAGACACAGCTCCAAGCTTGGGAATTGAAGCCACAACAGAAAAGCAAGTTTGCTACCATCTTGTTAAAGCAAATAACCATAAGTAGTCAAAATGTGTCAAGTCAGCAACAGCAATATATTTTGGGACTTGGAACATCTGTCTGTCCTTGGCTAGTGGTTGGTCCCATTGTTCTTGTGGTTTTTAAATTGTTTTTCTCAGAAATGAAGGCCTGTGTGCTAAGATGGAGGACGGACCTAAGATGAAGTCAGGCTAGCTAATCCTTTCAATTTCACATAAAATCATAACAATCTATTATGGCTCCCATCATGGATGGTTTATGGCTCCCTCGCAATGCAGAACATATTTAATAAATTTTAAAAATACCACAGGTCTTAAAATCCCAAGTTTTAAGATGTACAAACTATCTTAATCAACTTAAAGTAGTCTCTTAACTGTGTGTTCTTAGATAATCAAACACAAGTTATATACTTCCAAAATTAGATGGCATGGGGTAAACATTGCCACTCAAATAGGGAGGACTGCAAGGAAAGAAGGAAGCAAGGAAAGACTGAAACTGAACAGGACAAACGCCGACCTCTGTAGCTGTGTGTCTGGATCTGGGACTTATTGTATCATCTTCACTGTACTGTGCTTGGGTAACCCAGCCTCTCCAGTGTTTTTGACTGGCACACACATGATTTATCTTTCGGACTGGCTCCACACATTATATATAGCTTTCCTTGGCGAATCCTCCTTGATTCTAGAATCTCTCTTATCTTGGAATCTCCACTGCACCTCTGGATTCCACTTTGTAGGTACATACATGGTCCCTTAGGAGTTCCATATAGGGATTTTGAGGCTGATATCATCACCAGACTTCACAGGTCTTCTGAAATTTGATATGGAGATACTCTTTTGAAACAAAGGTTTACATTATTGAACTTTGGAAATCAATTTTTGGTTGACTGTTAGGAGTATCTCTGATGATTCATAACATGCCCCATTCAGTGGCTCCTGAGTTTGTGTAAATGATCTAACTTAGACAGAAATCACAAGGTGAATGTAGGATGAGACTTATCTTCACACAAAGATTAACAAATTAATAGATAGGTAGATCCTCCAGCACCACTCACTCCTCCCTTCTCACCCTTCCAAGAAGAGTAGGGAAAGTAGGACCTTAACCTCTATAAGGCTCACAAATTATGAGCTTCAGAGAGCTTTCCAGTGGGTGTATACCTAACGATGTTTGCAAGGTGTGCTCAGAGAGGACAGAACAGCACAGCGTACTTTTACTCTGTACCTTACTCACTCTATACATGTTTTCTACTTACTCCTCCAATGTTGCATCCAGTGAATATATATATATACCATCCTGAGTTCTAGGAGCTGTTCCTGAAAACTAACAAAAATTAGAATGATGTTAGAATACCAGTTTATCGCTGATCAATTAGAAATATGAGGCCCCATCATTTGTAAGAGATGTACAAATTAAGATTAGACACTTGAGGTTGAAAGTGTTTGACTTGTCTGTCTCCTAGGAGTTAGAGGTGGAACTGAGTAACATTACACTGAATTATTGAAATTACAGTGACTAAAAGACAAGAGAATAGGTTGCTGGAGTTGGAACACATTTCTACTCCATACAAGTTCCTTACTACTTCAGGTGACCGGAGACTTGACCCATGAGATGCATTGGCTTCCAGTAGTAACATAAAGCCCCTGAAAAAAGTCAGCAATGAATGAAAACCTCCATCCTAAGTCCACAAGGTATAGAATTCTGCCAAAAATCTGAATGAGTTTGGAAACAGAGTCATCCTCATACTGCTAGAATGGAAATTTTCCTTCTCTAGGCAATTATTTATTCATATCTGTGGCTTTGTCATTAAAGAGAATGAGAAAGGTTTAGTTGGACAATTAAAGCAGGAGCCTAAGCTAAAGTGAAGGAAAAGATACACATGGAGGCAGAGTAGTCAGGCTTTCTCCTGTTTAAAGTTATAAAAAAAAAAGTTACTGTATAGGCTTAGATGAGGAGCCAATGTTTTAGTCAAAGCATCTTATAAGTGTCTATTTCAATAGCATTTGAGAATTTGGATGGATTTGGGAATTTTGAAAGGACATATAAAATGAAGTTTCTTTGGAAATGTTAGGGTAGGGTAAATGAATTTTATATTTAGGGATGACATGACACTTTGATTGATTAGAAGAGAGGTAAGCAGATTTCTGAAGATGAGCCATTCTAAATCAGAGTTTTGTAAACAGTAATTGAAGTACTTGCAAGAGTTTGCAATGTAACTAAAGTCCCAAGTCAACTGACTTAAAATATAAAGATTATTATTCAGCACTGATACAAGAAGGCTATGCCCTTAAAATCCTGGAGTTTTCTTCTCTTGATGTCAAAAGCTATGTAAGACATAAAGTACAATAAGTTGTACTGTTCCTAGTTTGCAGATTAGGGGAGCACATGAAAAAGATACCAAGAAGCCTTGGGAATTGAGCGAGAAGTCCTTCTCTATCAACCAGTTGTGGGTGGGGACTTAAACATATAGCTGTAGGACATCAAATTCTGCTAACAATCCAAAATACAATCCAAAATACAATATGTTATGTCAGAATCCTTGCCAATCATCAAAGAATAACAAGTCGGTAGTTCACAACTTGTCCAGAGCTCGGCCTGAGGTGAAGCTATGACACTCCCAGGACAGGATCAATCAATAGATGAGAATACGTTATTTTATTAAATTTTAGCAAGTGATATATCCTTCTCACTCAGTTGAGAAATTTAGAAATTAAAACTAATCTAAATCTTCTGCATAGCTGAATAAAGAAATAAACTATTTAACTTAATAAATTTATATACCAATAACTCAGGCCTATGGAGCAGAAATCAAAAATAAAATTATACTTTAACATGAATCACTGATTGGCAGTACCTAAAAAGAATTTTTTTACACAAGAGACTTATACAGGGCAGTAAATAAAAGGCTCTCAAATAATTTATTATGCATATTGGTTAACATGAAAGTAGGAGCAAACTCTGGTAAATTATACTTTAATGAAAAGTTCAAAATGTTGAAAACTGTTCTTGCTTTTATTTCCCTACCTCAAAATTGAGAAAATATTATATGCCTATAGAGGTATGTAATGTGATAATGGAATAGGTTGTGTTTTATGAAGAGATTGTAAAACCCATGAAAAGTTGCCCACAGCCAAAAGGAAATTAGGCCAAGCATAAAAAGCATATTGCCAGTGGAAAATAAGAATTTTAATAAAATTGAAAATACAACCCATCTCCCTCTTTTATACTTCTCCAGGCTACCAATGCTCTTCCCCAGCCATGTTTCATTGTTACAACATTGATAAGAAAGAGAGCAGATAGTTTTGAGAGCTGGCAAAATAGTTTTGGTGGGTGAATCATTCAAAAGCTAATATGGCAAAGAAATTGCAGTCATAGAATTAAATTTGGCTGCCCCATGAACAGTGTAATAAATTACAGCACTAGAAATAAGTGATAATTTATATGGGAGTGCTAAGATGAAATCATTATTAGTTCTTAGTTGGAGAAAACTACATTGAGAACACTAACTCAGTCTTGCAACCCACAACCTAGTTATGAGCCAAGTGATTGGAACTGGTGTGTCCAGCAAAGTAGGAAATATGAAATTTAAACATATGTCTCATTTTTAAAATCTCTGTATGCTTCATTATATCACTCAGAATTAATTAATGGTGGCATTCATATGTCCTAACAGGATGGAGAAGGTAACCTACTAAAAATATTTCCCTGCTTAAATTATTTATATTGCCAAGAATATCGTCAAAATTTACTAGGATAAAATGCAAGCACTTTCTACAAGAAAGCAGATAAATCAATCAAGGGGTTCCCTAGATGTGTCTGCACCAATCCAAACGTACAATTAAAACAGCTCAGCCTTTTTTCTTGACTCAATCATACTGAAATTCTTCTCTGCGAAGCTCTGGGTCTTTGGTGAGCCTAGGCTGGAGAGGCTGAACTGACAGCTGAGTCCTTTCTGGACGCCTGAACCAGGCTGCTGATAGCATGGAAGGCACTCTCCCAGCAGCAGGACTCCAACTCACTACCCATACATGCTACATCAAATACATAGTTGTGAGGAAATACACATTTCTTTCTATGTAACTTTTAAAAAGAGTTTAGAAGAAAGGAGTCCTGACACACCTGGGTTAGTGTCTACACCTTCCACTCTTTATTTCCACCTTTCAAATGGCCTGGAAGAATCAAATGAGATTATGGGCAATCACTGTCTTGCAAGTCTCCTACACCATTCAATGGCCTCTCAGAATTTTGTTGCCTATAGACAAGGGTCAGCTTCTCAAACAGGCTGCTGACTGGATGCAGTCACTACAGGAATAGTCTGGATTCTTCCTTTGAGGCCAGGTAATAATAACAGAGCGTGCATAATACAGAGCACAGAGATAATGGAGGAAGGTGTCCTCACATGAAACATTAAGTTACATTCTGGAGATTTTAAAGCAAAGGTAATTATACACTATTCTGCCAAAATTCAGAGAGGCAATTATTTATTCTAGCACATTACATAGGCAATAAGAGGAAATTTAGTAGAACAACCTCATGAAGTTCTGTCTTTTATTATGAGGTAATTAAACCCAAGGACTCACAATAACAGATATTTCTTTCAAAAGCTTTCTAAAGACAGGTCCTACTCCCATTCTCTTCCCAGATGAACTTGGCTGGAAATGTATTATGTTTATTATGTTTACTGCTCATTTTGAAAAAAGGTGTAAATGTACATGTGTGCACACATATATGCTTATATCAGTTCATGCCTGGAGAGTCATAGGCCCTGTGGTAGAATCATATATTTTTTTTACATATACATTTATATTATTACACATGTATACAATAAACTATATACAGTAAGGAGAACCACGAAGCAATCAGGAATTATATAAATGTTACAGTCATAATGTTTTGGCTATTTGTATTTGACAGCCTTGAAGAAAACATCTTTCCTATCTTGGTGCATCTAAAATTCTGAATGTAAACCAATAGCTATTATATCTTGTCATTATCAGCTTAAAACGTATCTCTAGACCTAAAAACATCTTAACCCCTAAACAACTAAGCTTAATTGTAAGACTAAACTGTCTGTTCTTCAAGCCCATCAGAGACTTGAGAATGAATAAAATTAATTACCTGAGTATACATGAGTGCAGGTTAACAGCTTGCAAAATGAAAAGATGGTAGAGACAGTTCACTGCCTGAACAGTCAGCTCAGAGGTTGAGAGCACTAACTACTATTCCTGAGGTTCTGAGTTCAATTCCCAGCAATGACATGGTGGCTTGCAACCATCTGTAATATGATAAAATATTGTTATTTTGATATATGGTCATGTTATCAAACTGCCTTGTAAATATTTATGTTTAAAGCTGGATAGATGGCTCAGCAATTAAAAATACTGTTTTTCTAAATGACCCAGAGTTGATTGGCAACACACCTATGATGACACAGAACTGACTGTTACTCCACTCCCAGGGGATCCAATGTCCCAATCTGTCACCTAAAGGCATCAAGCATGCACGTGGCACACAGAATAAATACAAATGAGACACGTGTACACATAAAACGAAAACAAAACTTAATAAATTTATGTTTTTTGCAATAGAAGCTTTGTCACTGGAGCTTCTTAATTCAGTGTGTTGCAGTCAATGCAGACTCAGTACCACATAAAGAACTGAATATAAGTCAATGTGAGTGCTCCACCCTAAATGAGACTTCTTTTCAAGTCTTCTCTGTCATCCCACTACAAGATTAAGCCAGGGAGAAGTCTAGTATAGACCAGAGAGGGATACATGAGGGTCCATCTATGAGAAGCTATTGGGAGTTACTGGCTGTTGGGGGAAAAACAATCATTCTTTGGGGGTGTGGCCACAGGTAGGTTGTCCATGCTGTAGTAGCTACTGTCATACCCACATCCATACGGGCAGCACTAAGTCAACTTAATAAGTTGCTTGTTTTGGTTTGGTTTTTTAATGGACATGAAGTTGTAATGTACTAGGTGGAAGGGATATTGCTGGGATTTGGAAGGGAGAAGTGGCGAGTGGATAAGATTACCCTTAATTGTATCCACCTGGAATTTACAAAAGATAAATTAGGAAATCTTAAAAAAGAAAGTAAGATCAATAAGATGAATAAAGTCTGCTGGGTAAATTCAGAGCCTAATGTAGGCTGCAACGTGCATCAAGGAAGTCCAGGTAGAGTGAAGTGATGACCATTTTGAACCACAAAATCACTCAGATTGTGAACTCATATATATCAAATCAAATCACTTCTGATCTTCAGATGAGACAAGCAATTGCTTTATATTTCAAATTATAATTTAACATATAAAAAGAAATTTTAAAATAAATAAATAAATAGAAGGGGGATAGCATGTATAAAATGGTAAATGGAACCAACTGGAATTCCATCTCCTGTGAAAGTTGTCCTAACTGGCTAAAACAGCTGAGACAGATATTCCCCTAAAAAACAAAAAGACAAAACAAATACAAAATATGTTGAAAAGCAGTCATGTTTGAAAAATGTGACATTTGTACGAATAGTAGTTGCCCCACCCTGTGGACCTGATTCAAACAGGTGTGAATTTCAGATGGTTTGTTGCTTCGATTCCATCTTTCAAATCTTGTTGAGGATCTCTTCTCAATATAATGGAAACATACATGAATTATATGTGAAAATAATATCAGTTAAAAATAGAATTAACCCAGGCAGTAGGTTATGCAGGGAGGCATAGGCAGGTGGATCTTTGTGAGTTTGAAGCCAGCTTGGCCTACAAAGTGAGTCCAGGACAGCCAAGAACTACACAGTAAAACCCTGTCTCAAAAAAGAAAAAACAAAAACAAACAAACAAAAGACAGTACAGGAGGGATGGGGCATGTAAGGAGGAATTAAAAAAAATACTACAGCATGAAAAAAAATGTTGAGTAGGAATACTAAGCAACATGATATCAAAAGTTCAACTAATGAGGGGATTGATTCATTGTGTCATCTCCGAACTGGGATGTAACAGAGATACAAAGACACATTTCACTTGCCAAGTTGTTTTTATGGTCTTTTAGATGGGGCAAGTGTTAACTAGAGACAGTAGTCAGTTTTGATCTTCTGCTGAGGCAACACATTTTAGTGTTCTATGCATTAAATTATATATTAGCAGTTCTCCTGGCTGCTATAAATTGTTCCTAGCAATCTGAATTCATCATTCTCTTCTTTCTTCTCTCTTCTCTCTCTCTCTCTGTCTCTCTCTGTCTCTCTGTCTCTGTCTCTGTCTCTGTCTGTCTGTCTCTCTCTCTCTCTCTCTCTCTCTCTCTCTCTCACTCTCTCTTTCTCTCTCCTATATCTCTCTCCTACCTAGGGATCACCTTTAAACACTGTCTCATACCTACTATCTTTAAATCATTGTTACATACATTTTGTTTCTTTTCTCTTTAGTGTCTTCCAGTTGAAGCCATTTCTATTCCCTGCTTCTCCATCTTTCTAAAAATATTTTAAGACCTTCTTTGTCATGTTACCACAAAGTAACATCATATTTAGAAGCAGAAAACCTAATTTAAGAATATAATTTTATTCTAACTGTCAGTATTCTCTCACTGCCTAGCTTTGTTCACTAGCTGTAGGAACTTTGGCAGTAATTTATAAAGTGCTCCAAACTACCTTTCCACTTTATAATATATGTTTCGTTACGCATGTTCCACCTGTCAGAGTAATGAGTAATAGGTTACATAGAGTTCTTTTCATATGTCCTATTGAATTCTTTCTTCAAAATATAAAGTGTTTCTAAGATTGTTCTCTTCACTAACTATGTGATGTAGACATAGGTGATTGACAACAAATTATTCAAAATTCTGCAGGGATTTTTCTAAAATATATTTTCTACTGTATTTACATTCTAAATTGAATATTATCAAGTCTGGATAGTTCAATAAGGGTATATAGAGTTCTGAACCTAGAGAACTAGGTGATTTCCTGTTGGATTTACTATCCAGCCATGAGTACTTGTGGAGAGTGAGGATTTTTTTAGAATGTGTTATCTGTACTGTTATGTCCCTAATGCAATCTTTAATTTTACTCCATGGAAAATGTTTATCATGACCTAAAATCTTATTCACACAATAACGGTAATCATCATCAGCAGGTCACATTTATATCTTAATTTACACATATATGTAACATTAATAATTAAAGAAAAAGTGGTCATGAACCTGAGAGAGCAGGATAGTCACATGGAGGGGTTAGAAAGTGGAGAGAGAGGAAACAATGGAAATATATTTTAACTATATAAAAAACTTAAAGTATTTTAAACCAAATGTGTAGGAAAGTGAAGAATTTCAGTGAGCACAGGGACAAGCATGTACCTAATAAAATTGAAGGCAACCGTCATCTTAGAAATGACTACATGAGGTTCTCAGTGCTGTGTTGTCCGGCTCTATTTTCAGTACTAGGAAAGTACTGTCATTTCTTACTTCACATGTCTTTTCCAGCACAGTCATTTTCTCTTTTGTTCTCTACCTTAGCTTAATTTTTGTTGCTGTGACAATTGTGACCAAAAGCCACTTGAGAAAAAGATTTATTTCAACCTAAAAGATATCATCGATGGAGGCCTGAGCAGGAAGCCAGGGCAGAGGTTTTAAGAAGCTACAGTGGTGGCACATGCCTTTAATCCCAGGATTCAGGAGTCAGAGGATCTCTGTGAGTTTGAGGCAAACCTGGTCTACAAAGTGAGTCCAGGACAGGCAAGGATACACAGAGAAACTCTGTCTCAAACAAACAAACAAACAAACAAACAAACAAAGATACAGTCTTGCTTGGACTCATGTTCACTTGCTCATACTAGTTTCATTAGTTTGATTATTTCTAGGCTCACTCACCTAGGGATGACACCACTGCCCACAGTGGGCTGGACCCTGCTGTGTCAATTAGCAATCAAAAAAGTGCTCCACAGGAGGTGCCAAGACTGATTGGAAGTGAGGAGCTCTGGAAGCTCTCTCAGAGGACCAAAGATCACCTCCCAGAATACACATGGTGGGCAACAACATCCTTTACCTACCTCTATTGGCACTGCTTGAATGTGCCACACGGACATATAAGTGGGCACAGGTAAACACACATATTTTTTTAAATCTTAAAATGTCCCACAGACATGCTGACAAGTTAGAGGAAGGTGATACTTCTATTGAGGGCTTTTCTTCACAGGTTTGTCATATCGACAAATAAGATTAGCCATCACACACTCCTTGCGAAGACATAAAATCCATACTGCTAAGAAGCTTCTACAGAGATGCACTTCCAGGAGAGGACTGAACCATTGCACTTTTGGTTTCTTTTCATTCAAGAACTCAGAATCAAGTCCAACAGGCAGAGCATCTTCAATTAAAGGAAATATGCCCAAAGTAAATGATCTAATCCTGTTTCTATATGAGTCCCTGAATGAAGAATTGATGATGAAAATACAACAGTTACCAATGGATTATTAAATAATAACATTAAGAGGTTTCACTGAAAAGGGACACTCAGAGGGATACAAAGTACGTGACTGAGAATCAGAAAATTATCTTGAGACAACTCTAGTTCAGAATCTGGTTCTTCCTCTATAACTTTGGACATGCATTTCTCACAAGAGTTTTCTCCTTTTCAACAGCAAAAATAGTTAAAATGCAGAGTTTACCTACAATACGTACAGTAAGAATATATCTTATTTAGGCTCACAAGTAGAATATACCCTTGGAAGAAATAGGAAACTACTGTTAGTTATAAAGTCAACCCATTATAAGGGGCGGGGGGGACACAAGCGGGGGGAATACAAAGGGTTAACAGCAATTATCTGTTGTTTCACTTCATTTTCACTCTTGACAGACTGAAGAGCAGAAGAAACAGATTTTGTTAAAGTTGGTTAATTAAATATCTGATCAAAGTAACCACTTGGTAATGTTCTGTTATGTCTGCTTCACAACAGCCATCACACACAATCCTAGTACTAAAACCTTGTGACTTTTCTCAGGAGAGGAAGGTTCATGGTCAAATTGATCTTAGCTTAAATCTAGCATGAAACCCCTTCAGGTGATTCCCAGAGTGTCTAAAGAAAATTATTCTGAGTGTCAGTGTTTATATTTTTTATTTAAAAATACTTTTACTCTCACAGAATATATCCTGATGACTGTTTACATAGACACTACCCCTCCCAGCTCCTCCCCACCTCCCCTTCCATATCTCCTACCCTCTTTCTGTCCTTCATTCAACAAAGGGATAATAATAAAATAAAATGAGATATACTTAAAAATACCAATCAATCAGAATAGAACAAAACAAAGTAACAGTAGGAAAATCGTCTAAGAAAACACACAAGAAGCAGACACAGAGATTCACATGATTGCACATTCAGGAATCCCATAATAGCACTAAACTGAAGGCCATAATATATACTAAAAGGACCTATAGGGTAAAAACAGATTAAAAGTATATATACATGAAAAAAATTTAAAAGCACTGACAAAATATTATGGGATAAGGAATTTCCCACAATGCTTTTGAGCTTATTTTCTATTGCCTATCTTCTTCTGGGCACGCAGGTTACCTTTAAGAGTAGATTGGTTTCCAAATGAGATTGTCTTTTGTAGCATGCAGATTATCTGCCTATAACAAAGACACTTAGGACATAGGGGTGAAGGTACTATGGATGCATCCACTTAACTTCTTCAGGTTCACTAAATTCCAACGGTGTTGTCTTCAGCAATGGAAGCTTGCTGTCAACTTTGTGGAAAGCAAACAGACTTGCAGGTTCCCATGGGAATGTTTTGGCCAATTAGATGTAACCCAGTTCCTGTATGCAAGTTTTATTTAGTGACAAGAGATATTCAGTTGGACCTCTGTCTCCATATATACACATATATATCCAATATCCTTTACATACAAATATAACTTAAGAGAGACTCGGAGAGGAGATTCAGGAAGAACAGCTAATTGGAAAGCAGACAGACAGAGTTTAGAAAGAAATAGAAAGTGTGGTCAGATTTCCAAGATGGCGGTGCTGAACAAGCACTATATCTGATCTACAGGAAGGAGACTAAGGATCCTACTGGGATCCACACACTGGAAGACCTGGAGAACACTAGATGAGAGGGGTTGCACAATGCAGACCACAGGTGGGTCCAGCCCTCTGGTCATCAAATAGCCCACAGAGAATGGAAGCCTGGTCACCAGAGTCTGGATGAGCACCCGCCTGTGAAATAGCATGAACTTGGTATATGGGGCTGAACTCTGAGCAGTGAAGCACCAGACCTCCTGGCCTGGTGAAATCTCAGGGAAACAGGTGGATCTGTCCGCAGACTCCCACCCTGCCACCACACTCCAGTCCGCAGAAAGACCCAGGTGCCATATGGGGTCCAGGTGGCTGTGGACACATTATCAAGCCACAGCTGTGAGCTTTGAATGGGACTATGCAGGAACCTAGCTACCAGCCCCAGTGGACTGGTCCTGCACAATTGGGCAAAACTGACCTAGCCAAGCCTGGCTCCACAGCCTCGCAGGGCCTCCCATGCTCTAGGGAGAGGCGGGGTAGGACTGGCGGGGTAGGACTGGTGGGATAGGGGAGAAAAATAACTAGCCACCCAGCCCAGCAGGACTGAGCCACCTCAGTTGTGTGCTATGAATGGGACTAGGCAGGAGCCTAGCTACTGGCCCCAGCCGACTGTCCTTGCACAATTGGGCAGAACTGACCTGCCCTAGGCAGGGTCCATAGCCTAGCAGGGCTTCCCATGTTCTCAGGAGCGGCTAGACAGGACTGAGGGGATAGGGCAGAAGTTAGCCAACCAAGAACAATCAGAAACCAGTAGCTGCTTTCTCCCTGGCAGGCAGAACCTGGGCCCTACTGCCTGGATGGATCAGGCAGAAACCTAAACAACTACTAGAAGCCAGCAGGGCTTCAGGCACTCTAGGGTGATCTGAGCCTAGGACCCAAAGCCCCAAGGCCTAAAAAACAAATTAAATAGCCCCATTTCTCCTTCAGAAATAGAAGCAGTCATTAATAGTCTCCCATCCAAAAACAAGCCCAGGGACAGATGGTTTCAGTGTAGAATCCTACCAGACCTTCAAAGATGATCTAATACTGACTTTTCAAGGTAATCCAAAAGATAGAAATGGATGGAACTTTTCCAAACTCATTCTATGAGGCCACTGTCACCTTGATAGCTAAACCTCACAAAGACCCAACAAAGAAAGAGAATTTCAGACCAATTTCTCTTATAAACATTGATGCAAAAGTACTCAATAAAATACTTGCAAACCAAGTACAAAACATATCAAAGATATCATTCACCACCACCAGCTAGGCTTCACTCCAGCCATGCAGAGATAGAATAATATATGGAAATCCACCATATAAAAAACTGAGAGCCAAGACTACACAGAGAAACCCTGTCTCAAAAAACCAAAAGCAAAAACAAAACACTGAAAAAAAAAAAAACCACATGATCATATCCTTAGATGTAGAAAAAGCATTTGACAAAATACAACACCCATTCATGTTTAAAGTTTTGGAGAGGTCAGGGATACAAGGGACACATCTAAACATAACAAAGGCTATATAGCCAACATCAAATTGAATGAAGAGATATGCAAGGAAATTCCTCTAAAATTGGAGACCAGGCAAGGCTACCTACTCTCTCCATATGTCTTCAATGTCGTTCTTGAAATTCTAGCTAGAGCAATAAGACAACAAAAGGAGATCAAGGAGATCCAAATGGGAAAGGAGGAGGTCAAATTGTCCCTATTAGTAGATTATATGATAGTATATATAAGTGAGCCCCAAAATTCCTCCAGAGAACTCCTGCAGACGATAAAAATTTTCATCAAAATGGCTGGATACAAAATAAACTCAAAAAAGTCAGTAGCCTTCCTATGTATAAATGACAATTGCACAGAGGAGGAAATTGGGGGGAACTACACCCTTTATGATAGCTGCGCACAATATTAAATATGTAGGAGTAACTAACCAGGCAAGTTAAGTATTTGTTTGAAAAAAACTTCAAATATCTGGAGAAAGACATTGAAGATGACATTAGAAGATGAAAAGATCTCTCTTGTTCATGGATTGAGAGAATTAACAGAGTAAAAATGGCCATTTTACCAAAAGCAATTTACATATTCAATGTAATCCCTATCATAATACATACACAATTTTTAAAGAGAAGGTCAATTCTCAATTTCATATGGAAAAAGAGAGCCCAGAATAGCTAAAACAATCCTGTACAATAAAAGATCCTCTGGAGGAATATCCATACCTGATCTCAAGCTGTACTATAGAGCAACAGTAATTAAAACAATATGTTACTGGCATATCAATAGGATGGTTGATGAATGGAATCAAATCAAAGACCCAAAAATAAATCTACACACATTTGGTCACTTGATTTTTGACAAAGAAGTAAATCTATTCAATAGAAAAAAGGATAGCATCTTCAACAAATTGTGCTGGTCTAACTGGATGTCTACCTGTAGAAAAATGCAAGTAGACCCATATTCATCACCATGCACAAAACCCAAGTCCATGTGGATTAAAGACCTCAATATAAAACCAGAGACACTAAATCTGTTAGAAGAAAAAGTGGGGAAGAGCTTGGATCTCATTGGCACAGGAGACATCTTCCTGAACAGAACACCAACAGCCCAGGCCTTAAGGTCAAAAATTAATAAATGGGACCTCATGAGGCTGAGAAGCTTCTGTAAGGCAGGAAGGAAACACTGTCAACAGAACTGACAGCCTACAGACTGGTAAAAGATCTTCACCAATCCTACATCTGACAAAGGTCTAATATCCAAAACATATAAAGATCTCAAGATATTAAACACCACCAAACCAAATAACTCAATTAAGAAATGGGGATCAGAATTGACCAGAGAATTCCCTTGCCCTCTAGGCTTTATCCTCTTATTCCAGCCCCCAAACCATCTATTCATAACTATCTATTCTATTTCCCTTTTCTAGAGAGATCTACCTGCCCATTCTGGTCCCTTACTTTACATCTTACCTCTGTGGTTAAATTGATTGTACCTTGATTATTATTGACTTAATAGCTAATATCGACATTTAGGTGACTAGTTACACATTTGTTTTCTGGGTCTGGATTACCTTACTCAGTTTTTGCCTTTCAGTTTGTTTATATGGCAGATAACATTTATCAACTATGTCTATTGAACCATTCCTGCATCTCTGGGAAAAAATGCTTCTTAATCATAACAGGTAGTCTTTTTTGACATGTTTTTTTTAATCATTCAGTTTGTAGGGTGTTCTAGTTTGTTTTTTGTTTGGTTGGTTGGTTGGTTGGTTTCTTTGCGGTGCAAAACTGAAAGGTCTTCTAGCCCAGAAGAATATTATTTTTCTTCTGTTCCTCTTTTGGGACAACTCCAGTACTTTATTAAAAATGAAGTTCAAGTTTTTTTCATTACAGATTACATCATGGTTTTTT
The DNA here is from genome assembly GCA_907169655.1 of Acomys percivali. Classification (NCBI taxonomy): domain Eukaryota; kingdom Metazoa; phylum Chordata; class Mammalia; order Rodentia; family Muridae; genus Acomys; species Acomys percivali. Next base: position 77,660,557 of record OU015744.1, read on the forward strand.
CATATTTTCCAATCAATAGAACAGTTAAAAATCAACAGATCAAGAAAACAATCTATCAAAGAAATACAAACAGTTCTGTATAATCTACAACAAAGCATATGGCAAAAATCAATTAATATCCAAACAATGATCAACATGACAGATTATTATTTCTTTCTATTTTATTTTTATTATATTTTTTAACTTATACATTTATATTATTATACATGAATAAAATAAACTACATAGATCAGGAAGAAGCATGAGACAATCAGGAATTATATAATTGTTACCTTCATAGTGATTTGCCTATTTGTATTTGGCAATGTAAAATAATCGTCTTTCCTATCTTGTTAGGTCTAAATTTCTGAATGAAAATCTATATCTATCATAACTCATCCCTTTTAACTTAAAACATATATCATGATTTAAAAACATCTTAACCCTTAACCTACTAAGCTGAATTGAAAGACTAATTTATCTGGTCTTCAATCACAGCAGGGATTTGAGAAGGAAAAAAAAACTTAGGTTTCTGTTTATTCTCTTGTTCTGCAGATGATTATTCTCATTGAGAGATGGATGTGTTATTATTGGTCTTTTACAGAGAGGAAACTAGGTTTGACTCAGGGACATCTCTCTTTTCCTTTATCTTTCTTTTGTAGGTAGGAAGATAGGAGCTGAAAAGAAAGAAAGGAGGATATAGAAATATAGAGAGAGGACAGAACAAAAGGTAGATTATTGAATCTACTCCTCATCTCAAGGCCTTAATTGTTTGTTACAAATAAGGTTATTTTTTAATTCAGTGGTATTGAATTTTGTATATTGAATCAAATTATGGTCATATCAAGAACTAGTATAATTTTATCACAAGAATATATATTCTAGGTCTAATATATAGATATGATTCCATGGATATAAAAGTTAAAATCATTAAATCACGTCTTCAAAAGCATCAGAGACATCCAGAATATGGCATATAAAGATGATTCTATTATTCTAAACATTATTTGACAACAAGACAAGTTAACTCCTGGCAACACCCAGCCTGCCTCAAAAACATGATGAGCATCAAAGAACCTCCTTACAGAGTTGGCTTCAGATGTGGGAAACCAACCACTTGGCAAAATGTCCTAATTTCTGCCCCAGCAGAGTTCTGCCTAAAAATAGGCAAGTTTAGATGCAGGCAGAGTCGATGGTTAAACTCTGCCAAAACAGGTCAAGTGAGTCCTCAATAGTTCCTGCCTCAGACATATGTCTGTTAAATGTATAAGGCCAGAAGGCTGAAGATGATGCTCCAATACTATAGAAAGTGTTGGGTGACTGTTCAGGCAGTAAACTGTCTCAGTCATTTTTTTTTTCATTTTGGAAGCTGCTAACCTGCCCTTGTAGTTTGCAGGTATTTTATTGAGAACTGTTACACTTATGTTCATAATGGAAATTGGTGTAAATTTTTCCTTCTTTGTTGGTTCTTTATGTTATTTGAATATCGGGGTAACTGTGGCACTATAAAATAATTGAGCAATGTTCCTTTTTGTAGAATAATTTGAGGAGTATTGGCATTGACACTTCTTTGAATATCTGGTAGAATTGTGTGCTACAACCATCTAACTCTGGACTTTATTTTTATTTGGTGATTATAAATTGCTATTTATTTCCATAGGAGCTATAGATCTATATACATTGTTTATTTGTTCTTTATTTATCTCTAGTAAGTTATATGTACTGAGAAAATTATCCATTCCTTTTAGATTTTTCAATTTTGTGGAATGCTGGTTTTTAAGTATATCCTTATAGTTGTCTGGATTTTGCTGGTTTCCATTGTTATGTCTCTTTAGTTTCCCTAATTTTGTTAATTTGAATATTCTCTTTCCACATTTTAGCTTATTTGGATAAAAGTTTGTCATTCTAATTGATTTTATCAAAGAACCATCTCTTTGTTTCATTGATTGATTATTTGTATTTTTGTTCTGTCGTTTGTTTCTAATTTATTGATTTTAGCCCCAAGTTTATGCATTGTCATTTACTTCTTTTGAGTGTAATTCTTCTTTTTGTTCTAGATATTTCAGGTGTGCTGCTAAGTTACTACTATAAAATTTCTCCATCTTATTATGCAGTCATGTAGCATTATAAGTTTGCCTCAGATTCAATTTCATTTTGTCACAAAATTTTGGGCATGTTGTGAATTCATTTTACTCCAATTCTATAAAGTCTTCTTTAATTTCTATCTAGAACTATATATTATTCCATAGAGAGATGTTAAATTTCCCTGAGTTGGTAGGTTTTCTTTTGTTTTCTTGTTATTGATATTCAGGTTTATTTCAGAATGATCAGATAGGGTATAGGATATTATTTCAACTTTCTTTTATCTGTTGAGACTTATTTTGTACCTCATTACATGGATATTTTTGGAGAAAGTTCCATGAGGTACTGAGAAGAAAATATGTTCTTTTGTGATTGGTTGAAATGTTCTGTTGATTTCTGTTGGTTCCATTTGGGTTATAACAGTAGTTAGCCACAGTATATTTTTTATTAGTTTTTGTCTCAATTACCTATCTACTAGTGAGAGTGGGGTATTGAAGTCCCCCACTATCTGTTTGTTAGGATTGATATTTTACTTAAGCTGTAATAGCTTATTAATTTTGGTGCCATTTTATTTGGCGTATTGATGTTAAGTATCAAAACATCCTCTTAATAGGTTTTTCCTTTGATAATGATGTGGTATCTAGTCCTGTCTCTTCTGATTAATTTTAATTTGGAGTATGTTTTGCCTGGTATTAAAAGGACTCTATTATCTTGCTTCTTAGGTGTATTTGCATCCATCCTTTTACCTTGGGGTGATCTCTATCCTTGATATTAAGGTACATGTCATTGATACATCAGAAGAAGGAACTTGTTTTTTCATGCATTCTTTTAGTGTGTCTTTTCCTCTGGGAAGGCTGAAGGAAAATATCTGCTAGATCCAGTGGAAATGGGGCAGAGGAGCTAAGAAGGTTATGGCAAGTGGTCTGTGTTGAGAGTGAGACTATGGGATTGGGTTGGAAGAGAGCAGAGAAAGGTGATAGACACCTGCTTCCCTGCTTAGAGTGTTTCCAGGAATTGTTTGCTGGAGTTGGGTACTGGGATAAATCCATGAAAGGTTGCGGAGATGAAGAAGATTGGAGGGGAAATTCTATCTGAGAAGGGGGCAAGGAAATAAAAGAGCCCACAGCAGGTAGTCTGACACAGTGCTTCCAATGAGATTAGGGGATTGAATTTGGAAGATTTTTCAAACTAAATTAATATTTTACCTTAAAACTGTGTTATCTTATATTACATTAGGCTTTAAATGATATTATGTTTGTTTCTGATGACATCCTAGCCAACTGCATGGGGCTGAGGATATTTCTTTGCTTATTTAAGAGAAAGCAAAATAGATTTTGAAAACTTACAATGATGTTGAATTTAAAAATAGTGTATTTACAACTTGTCCTGCTTGTGCAGCTAAATTGCTCTCTTGTTGATAATGGCATGCGGCAAGACACTGTAGTTTATAATACTTGTAGGTTGTGTGTATTGTGTATGCCTTTGTGTACATACAGGCACACATTATTTTTTGAGACAAAGTATAGCTAGCTATATATGCAGCTCAGGCAAGCCTTAATCTTGTCATGTATACTAATTTGGCCTTGAACTTCTGCTTCAGCCTCCTAATTGCTGAGATCACAGTCATGCATCAACATACCTGCCTAATAATCTAGTTCATCTGTTTTCTAGGCTTCATACAAGACTCTTGGGACATAATGATCAAAAATTATTGCTCTGGCTCTCAGTGTAGCAGAGTGCCAAATGAGAGTAGGATGCAAACGTGAGAATAATTAATCCTAGAGAGACTGTGAAAGTTTATTGAAGTAATATTTATCCGGGTTCTTTGATGAATAGAATAAGTTATATATCAGAAAGAAGAAAACAATAGGCAAGACAAATGAACAAAGCACTGAGCAGCAAGTAGGATTATAATATCCTAGAACATAGGAAAAAGTTTACCATGAGGGATACACAGGTTTGGGAAGGTAAATCAGGAAAATACATTGAGGAATCCAAAACCATTGAGCCTGTGTATTAATTCTTAAGGATTTTTCAGCAGAAATTTCATGGTATGAATGATGTAATCAGATCTCTCCTGCACAAAAATGACATCTTAGAAAACACATTTGAGGAGACAAAATTAGGGTAGCTAATCAGAAAAATATTAAAATTGCAGAGCTGAAAACTGTCCAATGGCTTATGAGGGCAGTGACTGTGGGAATGGGAAGTGACAGAAACTGGAGGAAAAAAGTGCCTCATTGAAATGAGTGAAATTTTGAGATTAGTTGACTTAAGAAGAGGACTCTATGGCTTGAACATCTGATGGTTGAGGAGTCATGAATTAAACAGAAATATGGTGGAGAACTCACTTCTGTTTTCCAGGTATGAACTTGTTGCAATGAACCCTGCTCAATATAAAAAAAGCCGAAATCCTCAAGCCAACAAAAAATCTTATTAAAAATGAGATCATGGTGGATGGTACCTGAGGAGACAGCTCAATTGGTAAAGTGATGGCTGCACAGGCATAAGGATATGAATTTGGCATCCGAACACTCAATATATAAACTGTTGGCACTCGTATATAATTCCAGAACTCAGAGATAAGAATATTTCTTTTCTTTTTTTATTCTTTAAATACATTTTAAAAATTTCTTTGTTTAATGCATTTATTCAGATTATATCTCTATTGCTATCCCATCCCTTATATCTTCCCATTCCTCCATCCCTCCCACTTTCACCCTATTCCCCTCCGCTATGTCTGTGACCAAGGGGACCTCCTCCCCTAATATATGGTCTGAGACTATCAAGTCTCATCTTGGTAGCCTGCATATTCTTTCTCTGTGTGCTACCAGGCCCCACCACCACCACCACCACAGGGAAGTGGTCAAATGAGTATGGGAGAATGGGGAAATGGAAGGATCCAGAGGGTGCTTAAAACCTACAAGAAGAACATCATGATGGGAGGATCTAAGCCCAGGGGTTCTGCACAAACTACTGCACCATCTAAGGACAATACTTGCAGTAAACATTGAACCCCCTTCTCAGATCTAGCAAATGGACAAGGTAAGAATATTTCTAGAGCTTGCTATATAACTGATCTAGCCAAATTGGTGAGCTCCCATTTCAGTGAGAGACCCAATCTCAAAAACTAAACTTAAGAATGATAGAGGAAGGTACTTGATGCCAATCTCTGACACTTGAGAACTCAGTAGCTGTGATGGCCAACACTAGAGTGTTTATTTTTAGCACTGCACAGTAGTACTTTATCAAGATGTGCCTCAGTTCACCTAGTCAGCTTCTAATGGACATCTAGATCTCTATAAAATTCTCACAGCCATGATGAAAGTTGCTATACTTATCCCAGGGCAGATCCTTGTGTTGAAATAAGTTTTCAATTCATGTGAATGCATTACAAAGAGTGCAGTTGGTGAATGGTCTAGGGTAAGGATGTGCTTACTTTTGTAAGAAACATCCAAACTCTCTTCCAAAGCAGTTCAAATGTTTTGAAATTACCAGCAATGAATGAGTACAGCCATTGTGTTACATCCTTGTCAGTCTGTGTTTGGTGGTGGTGGCCTCCTCTGTAAAGGCCATTCTAATTGACCACCTGTGTGCTCTTGCTATCTCTTCCATTGGCAGTCTTCTAATGGCAAGGTCCCGAGCACATTTTAATGAATGAACTCAACTTGAAACTCAAATTTTTGATTGTGTGGGCTTCAAATGTTGAAAAATGTGTCATTTAAACGGTGGTTTAATCTAATTTCATCATTGCCGCCTCAATTTAATACTCAGTGTACTTGCACATTTTTGCTACCAACCAGGTACGCACTGAATTTAAAAATTAGGGACCTTGACTTTCAATTAAATTGCCTATCTTGACAATTTGATTCCATGTCCTAGAAATTCAATCTCTGGTTCACTTTATCCAATTGTACTAAACACACAGAGTGAAAATTTATAGCCTTGCAGACATTAAGATTGAGGCATAAGAAAAGAAATTCAAAGGAAAGAAATTTCGTTTTTGAAATTGATATGTTTTGTGATCTTTGCCAAATAGCACAGATTATCTCAATCTGTTACCATCATCATAATTATGAGGCCCAACAGAGCCCAACAGACTATCATTTCACTTGTAATTTCCTCAGTAATTCAAGCATATTTCTGAGAAAGTCCATCTTGTAGAGATATTAGTTTGAAAACAAGGAAATAATTTCAAAGTCAATTCTTTGATAATATCCCATTTTGGCCAAACATGGAAACATTCCATATCTATTAAAACAAAGAGAAATAGAAGGCATTTTTTAAATGTTAGCTCATGGTGCCATGTATTTTCAGTAAAACATATGCTGCAATTTTACTTTTAGTATGACAGCTTTGTTGTGTTAACTTTATTCTGCCATCCAACAAACAAAATGATGGTTATTAAATTGAGACAAAGCACTAAGACATTGAATTAAATGAAATTGTGTCTGAAACACCATTCAGAATGTTCCTCCACTCTGTAGTAGCCTTATTGTGTACAATGGCATGCTCTATAAAATACAGGTATGTAACAGCATGGATGGTAGGTGAGGATATTTAAAGGCTGAAGATCAACACTATTTTCTTAATACTATCTTTTCTTATGCCTTAGCACTTGTACTACAAAGTAAGTAACCTGATTTATTTTGTGCTGCTTTCAACAAACCTACTAATTCAGGGTAAGTTAACTCCAAGAAGTATAATATTGTGCTTTTCAATTAAGTTTACTAATTTTCACAATTTAAGTTACACTTAAATAATTTCAAGTATTTCAAAAATATTTTAGCATATAAAATATATATGTTTAAAAACTAGAAACCCCCCAAGTGTTCATTATATGCAGACATTATACATTTATGATCCTTAATTCTATAAATAATAATATGTAAAATATGGATTTTACAAAATGCTTGTGGTCACTTTTAGACTTCTAGAGTCTGATGGCAAAATAGGGAAGATCATGATAATTTTAGCTAAAAAGATAAATTACATATAAAGTTAATCAAATGCTTTTTAAACTCCAGACAGACTTCTGTTCTTCAAGAAGGAGTGCTTTAGAGTGTAACCTCCTGACTTGGTGCCACAATCACAAAACACTACTAAAAGAAGTTTAAAACAAAAATAATTTTGGTCTGAATTTTTCATATATTTTTACTGAGTGATTAGGAGAAATGAATCAATTAGAAAAATGGATGAGATACAGGAGAAAGTGTAATTCCTCAAGTGTAAAATATACTCATCACTTCTGTCACTCTTATTATCAATTTGAAACACATACATACACATAGGGTGTGAGGAAGATAGAGAGAGGGGGAGGGAGGGAGGGAGAGAGCGAGAAAGAGAGAGAGAGAGAGAGAGAGAGAGAGAGAGAGAGAGAGAGAGAGAGAGAGAGAGA
>OU015744.1:77670433-77697611 GCA_907169655.1 Acomys percivali
CTTGCAGTGTACCTTAGTTCTTTTTTAATTTTTTTAATTTTACTAATTTATTCAGATTACAACTCAATTGTTATTCCATCACTTGTATTCTCCCATTCCTCCCTCCCTCCCACTTTCACACTATTCCCCTCCCCTAGGTCTATGACAGAGGGGGATCTCCACCCCCACTATATGGTCATAGGCTATCAAGTCTCATTTTGGTAGCCTTCTTATTCTTTCTTTGAATGCCACCAGGCCTCCCCACCAAGGGGAGGTGGTGGTCACATAAGGAGCACTGGAGTTCATGTCAAAGTCAGTCACCGCTCTCCACATAAGTGTGGAGAATGTCCTGTCCATTGGGTAGATCAGAGTATGGGTTCAATGTTTACTATTGCACTGTCCTTGGTTAATGCAATAGTTTGAGCAGAACCCCTTGGGCCCTAATACACCCAACAAGATGTTCTTCTTGTAGGTTTCTAGGACCCTCTGGGTTCTTCTATTTCCCCATCTCCCATATTTCTCTTACCTAGAGTCTCAGTAGGATGTCCTCACATCTATCCCAATCTCCAGGAAAGTGAAGACTTTGTGGGATGTGCTTTTGGTCTAGTGCCCAATTATAAGTGAGTATATACAATGTGAATCTTTCCGCTTCTGGATTAACTCACTCATTGTGATCATTTCTATTCCTATCTATTTGTCCACAAAGTTTGGGATTTCCTTGTTTTTAAAAGCTGAGTAGTATTCTATAGTGTAAATGTACGACAGTTTCTTTATTCATTCTTCAACTAAGGGGAATTTAGGCTGTTTCCAGATTCTGGCTATTATAAATAAGGCTGCTATAAAGATGGTTGAGCACATGTCTTTGTTGTGTGGTGGAGGATCTTCTGGGTATATTCCAAGGAGTGGAATACCTGGGTCTTGAGGAAGCTTTATTCCCAGTTTTCTGAGAAATTGCTAGACAGATTTCCAAAGTGGTTTGACAAGGTTGCATTCCCACCATCAATGAAGGAGTGTTCCTCTTTCTCCACATCCTCGCCACCATGTGGTGTTACTTGAATTTTTTATCTTAGCCATTCTGATGGGGGTAAGATGGAATCTCAGAATCATTTTGATTTTTATTTCTCTAATGACTAAAGATGTTAAGCATTTCTTTAGTTGTTTCTCAGCCATTCGATATTCCTCTGTTGAGAATTCTCTGTTTAGTCCCAAGCCCCATTTCTCAATTGGGTTATTTGGTTTGGGGGTGTTTAATTTCTTGAGCTCTTTATATATTTTGGATATTAGACCTTTGTCAGATGTAGGGTTGGTGAAGATCTTTTCCTAGTCTGTAGGCTATCGCTTTGTTCTCTTGACAGTGTCTTTTGCCTTACAGAAGCTTCTCTGCCTCATGAGGTCCCATTTATTAATTGTTGACCTTAAGGCCTGGGCTGTTGGTATTCTGTTCAGGAAGATGTCTCCTGTGCCAATGTATTCCAGCTCTTCCTCACTTTTTCTTCTAACAGATTTCGTGTCTCTGGTTTTATGTTGAGGTCCTTAATCCAATTGGCCTAGGTTTTTGTGCATGGTGATAAATATGGGTCTAATTGTATTTTTCTACATGTAGACATCCAGTTAGGCCAGCACCATTTGTTGAAGATGCTATCCTTTTTCTATTGAATAGATTTACTTCTTTGTCAAAAATCAAGTGACCATATGTGTGTGGATTCATCTTTGGGTCTTTGATTCAATTCCACTGATCATCCAGCATATTGCTGTGCCAGTACCATACTGTTTTAATTCCTGTTCCTCTAAAATGCAGCTTGAGATCAGGTATGGAAATTCCTCCAGAGGATCTTTTATTGTATAGGATTCTTTTTGCTATTCTGGGTTTTAGTTTTTCCATATGAAGTTGAGTATTGATCTTTCAATGTTGTTAAAATATTTTGTAGGAATTTTGATATGGATTGCCTTGAATCTGGAAATTGCTTTTGGTAAGATGGCCATTTTTACTATATTAATTCTCCAGATCCACAAACAAGGGAGATCCCTTCATCTTCTGATGTCATGTTCAATCTCTTTTTTCAGAGATTTAAAGTTGTTTTTCAAACAAGTCCTTCACTTGCTTGGTTAGAGTTACTCCTAGATATTTTATATTGTTCGTGGCTATCGTAAAGGGTGCAGTTTTTCTAATTTCTTTCTCTGCCTGTTTTTCATTTGTATATAGGAAGGCTACTGACTTTTCTGAGTTAATTTTGTGTCCTGCCAATTTTCTGAAGGTGTTTATCAGCTGTAGGAGTTCTCTGGTAGAACTTTTGGAGTCACTTATGTACACTCTCATATCATCTGCAAATAGGGATAATATGACTTCCTCCTTTCCCATTTAGATCCCCTTGATCTCCTTTTGATGTCTTATTGCTCTGGCTAGAACTTCAAGAACTATATTGAAGAGATATGGAGAAAGTGGGCAGCCTTGTCGGGACCCCAATTTTAGAGAAATTTCTTTGAGTATCTCTCCATTTAATTTGATATTGGCTATTGGCTTGCTATATATAGCCTTTATTATTTTTAGGTATGTGCCTTATATTCCCAATCTCTCCAAAACTTTAAACATAAATGGGTGTTGGATTTTGTCAAATGTTTTCTCTGCATCTAAGGAGATGATCATGTGTTTTTTTCTTTCAGTTTGTTTTTATGATGGATTATATTGATGGATTTCCATATGTTAAACTATCCCTGAATGCCTGGAATGAAGCCTACCTGGTCATGGTGAGTGATATCTTGGATAGGTTCTTGTATTCATTTTGCAAGTATTTAATTGAGTATTTTTGCATCAATGTTCATAAAAGAAATTGGTCTGAAATTCTCTTTTTTTTTTTTGTTGTTGTGTCTTTGTGAGATTTAGGTATCAACATGACTGTAGCCTCATAGAATGAGTTTGGTACTTTTCCATCTGTTTCTATCTTTTGGAGTAGCTTGAAGAGTATCAGTATTAGCTCTTCTTTGAGCTGGTAGAATTCTGTGCTGAAACCATCTAGCCCTGGGGTATTTTCGGTTGGGAGACTATCAATGATTACTTCTATTTCTATAGGAGAAATAGGACTATTTAATTTGTTTATCTGATCTTGATTCAATTTTAGCAAATGGAGTCAATCAACAAAGTTGTCCAATTCCCTGAGATTATCAAATTTTGTGGCATATATACCTTTAGAATAGGATGTTATGATTCTTTGTACTTCTTCAGTTCTCTTAGTATTTATCCCTTTTCATTTCTGATTTTGTTGATTTGGATAGTATCTCTCTACCTTTTCATTAGTTTGGCTAATGGTTTGTCTATCTTGTTGATTTTCTCAAAGAACCAACTCCTGGTTTTGTTGATTCCTTCAATTGTTCTCTTTGTTTCTAGATTATTGATTTCAACTCTGAGTTTATTTCCAGATGTCTACTTCTCTTGGATGTTTCTGCTTCTTTTTTTCCCTAGGGCTTCCAGTTGTGTCATTAAGTTGCCTATATGGCATGTTTCTACTTTCTTTCTAAAGTCACTTAGTGCATTGAATTTTCCTTTAGCACCACTTTCATTGTGTCCCACAAATTTGGATATGTTGTTCCTTCATTATCATTGAATTTCAGGAAGTCCTTAAGTTCTTTCTTTCTTTCTTTCTTCCCAGACCCAGGTGTCATTAAGTAGAGAGTTGTTTAGTTTCCATGTATGTGTAGGCTTCTTTGTTATGTCTGCTGTTGTTGAAGTCCAGCCTTAGATCATGGTGATCTGATAGGATACAAGGTACTATTTCAATCTTCTTGTATCTGCTGAGGCTTGCTTTTTTACCTACTCTGTGATCAATTTTGGAGTAGGTTTCATGGGGTGCTGAGAAGAAGGTATAATCCTTTGTGTTTGGTTAAAAAGTTCTATAAATATCTGTTAGATCCATTTGATTCATGGTGTTGGTTAATGATGTTTTTTCTTGGATTAGTTTGTTTCAATCACCTTTCATTCTGTGAAAGCGGCGTGTTGAAGTCTCCCACTATTAGTATGTGGGGATCGATATGTGGTTTTAGCTTTTTTAATAGTTCTTTTACAAATGTGGGTGCCCTTATAGTTGAAGCATAGATGATCAAAATTGTGATGTCCTCTTGGTTGATTTTACCTTTGATGAGTATGAAGTGTACTTCCTCATCCCTTTTGATTAATTTTGGGTGAAAGTCTATTTTGTTGGATATTAGAATGGCTATACCAGCTTGCTTCTTGTGACCATTTGCTTGGTATATTTTTTCCAGCCTTTTACTTTGAGATAACTTCTGTCCTGGTGGGTAAAATGTGTTTCTTGAAGGCCAAAGAATGTTGGATCTTGATTATGTATCTATTCAGTTAGTCTGTGTTTTTTTATTGGAGAGTTGAGACCATTGATGTTGAGAGATATTAATTACAAGTGACTGTTAAGCCTCTTAATTTTTGATGTTTGTTACAGTAGAGAGTTTATGTGGTTGTGTTTTTGTGATGGTGTAGTTATCTGTTTCCTGTGTAGTTTTTGGTTGTGGCTTGTCCCTTTGGGGTGGAGTTTTCCATCTAGTAACTTCTGTAAAGCCAGATTTGTGGATACATACTGTTTGAATTTGTTTTGTGATGGAATATTTTGTTTTCTCTATCAATGTTTATTGATAGTTATGCTCGGTACAGTAGTCTGGCCTGGCATCTGTGGTCTCTTAGGGTTTGCAGGATCTCTGTCCAGGTCCCTCTGGAGTTTATGGTCACTGCTGAGAAGTCGAGTGTAATTCTGATAGGTTTGTCATTCTAATGTTATTTTGCCTTTTTTCTCTTGCTGCTTTTAATATTTTTTCTTTGTTCTGTATATTTTGCATTTTGATTATTATGTGATGGGGAGTTTTTCTTTTCTGGTCTATTCTGTTTGGTGTTCTGTAGGCCTCTTGTATGTTTATATGCCTCCTTCTTTAAATTGGGGGAATTATCTTCTATCATTTTGTTGAAGATAATTTCTGGGCCTTAGAGTCGAGTCTCTTCTCTTTCCTCGATGTCTATTACTCTCAGGTTTTTTCTTTTCATGGTGTCCTTGATTTCTTGGATATTTTGTTTCAGGAATTTTTCATATTTAGCATTGTCTTTCATGGCTGCTTCAAGGCTACAATTGTATCTTCTAATCCCGAGATTCCTTCTTCCATTTCTTTGATTCTATTAGAGAAGCTCACTTTTGTGTTGCTTACTTTCTTCTGTCTGTGCTTTTGTCACTGTTTCTATTTTAATATTCAGATCTTAAACTTAATATTCAGATCTTATTTATTTCCTTCATATGGTTGTTGGTATTTTTCTGAATTTTTTCCAGTGCTTCTCTATAGGTATCTTTTATGTCTTCTTCCTGTTTGGCTGCATCTAACGGCATTTGATTATGGATTTTATTCATTTCCTCCATCATCAGCTTTTTAAACATTTAAGACTATGCATCCAGAAGCTGCAGATATGGCTCAATGGTAAAGAACACTATCTATTTTTCAGGTGGCCCTGGTTCTATTCCCAGCATCCACGTGGTGCCTCAGACTAGTCTGTAACAACATTTCCAGGGGATTCACCACCTTCTAGTGGCCTCCACAGGTACTTTATGTACATAGTGCATAGCATACTCGTCCAATAAAATAATCACTCATCCCAGAAAATAAAAGGAAAAGATAAATAAGTAAGCCCTATCCATACAACACTAGATGTGCTCTGTCCTCGTGTCCTTCTCCCTTAAGCCTATTTTCAAGGATTACTGTCACTCACTCTAGAAAGAAGAACATTCAAAATGGGTACATGTTAACCATTGGAGAGCCAGGGTAGAAGCAAGGAAAGAAAGTTTCAATAGCTGTTCACATACTTCAGTGTGAGTGGCAACATGATTTTGCCTTGTTTTCCATTTAAAGCCTTTTGTGGTATTTTTGCTTCTGTTTTTATTTTGGTGAGATTTTTGTAAATGTTTTGTGCTATATGAAATTCAGATGAAGTCTTTGTTTTGTACCCCAGGTTGATTTTAAATTCATGGTCTTCCTGGCTCCACTTCCTTCATTTTAAGATTAAGGCGTATACCACCACACTCTGTAGCTTTGTGGTTTTGTATTGTATGTAGTATAGTATATGTGAGCTACACTCTCACAAACAACAGTTGGTCATTGGCTCTTCATGATCCCCAGGACAGAAAAGCATCATTTTCTAAGGACCATTAATAAAGCAGTGGTTAATAATCCAAGAAAATCTTCCAGAGATAGCTGTAATCCGTACCCATGAGCAATACACATGCAGTAGATGAGGAAGGAGGTCTTTATCTGGTCAAGGCAGTCTGGGTTGAACATCAACCATCTCAAACACAGTAATCACCACATGTTTATCTAGTATCTAAATCACTATTATATTAGTAGATAAACTACAGAAGCAGTAGTAAGAGCATCAATCTTATTGGCAAAAAAGATGCATGCATAAAAATAAACAAAGATCTCAGTCATGAAGAGCAATGTTTGCTCTTCTATGGGACCTGTGTCCAGTTCCCAGTACCCACATGGTAGAACAAAACTACCTATAACTCTAATTCTCAAGGATCCAATGCCATCTTCTAGCTTCTAAACCAGACATTCATGTGATACCCACCTATGCAGTCAGGTAAACACTCATTCATTAAAATAAAAATAAACTAGTTAAAATAAGTAATGGATTAATATAGGTATATATTTTAGAATGTCTTAATATATTAAAATGGATTTTAATGACATCTTTTATTTTTATCTCTGATGAATTTAATGTTATATATAAAGAAATATAAACGTTTGATGATGGTTGTCCTCACAATTGAAAGGGAAAAGAGTTTATTAATTCAGGCTTTGGAAAGCACTCAAATAAGCTTGAATTCTGAAGGGTATAGATTATATTGTGTTTATATGTAAGTAATTTCCACAAATATTCATTACACACTTATGCATATCTGTAAACATGCACGCATATGCCTGCCACAGGGTATATATGGCAGTCTGAGTAGAAGTTGAGGGTGAAACCTCTTTTATTATGTAGGTTCCAGGAACCAAACCTGGGTAGTCAAGTTTGGTAACAACTTCTCACCCCTTAAGGCATCTCACAATACCTAAATATTTCTTTTAATAAGGTTAATTTTACTCAAATATACCAAATTAAATGAGTTGAAGAATATTTTATTTAAAGGAGAGTTTTCTTTCATTTCCCAACATTCCTTGTTAGCCTCATGCCCTATGCTATCTCATGTTATATTATTAACTTATGCAATAAAACATGAAGATAGAAATGTTTCCCTCATATGAAATGCATATGTGCATACCTACTCTAGACAGTTGACAAAAATTCTGTTACATGACAGTGTTTTGAGGTCAAGAAACAACCACCTGGTGCCCAAGTACATTTGAGTTACTTGGCTTAGGTCATAAATGTCTGTAAAATTGTCAAGCACAATTTTTCATAACATTTTTGTATTTTTCATAAATGCAAAATAAATAATCCACAATGGAGAGATATATCGTAATATTCAAATTTCCCAATGTCCTTTCTTTCTTATGAGTATAGCTCCTGATGGCTACTTAGGTTGTTAGATGCATCAATGATAATGATGAATGTTTATTGTCATGCATTTTCTCTTCTAAAAAGCGGAGATCACTTGGAGACACTGAGAAGTATGTTAGGAACACTCTCTGATGAACTAGCTGTCTGAGCACCTCATGTTCAGGCATGCGATACTTAGCTAAAGGTGAACACATAACAGTAAAGGAGTTTGATCTGCATCACACACACTCAAGTACATTAGTGTGAACTGGTACTTTCAAGGCAGAGGTGATTTTTTTTCTCTTGCTTGGAACATCAACATTGAGTCCGGTGAATTCTGACTATGTCACCCACAGCTATCTTTTCAGGGTGAGTGTTATACCTCAAGCAACAGATTCTTTCTATATCTGTGGTATTTACAGGACACAGTCAGCTTGTCCTTATAGCTTGATACTGAATCAGACTAGTGATGCAAAATATGATGTCTCAAGAGCAATTGAAATGTCTTACATTGTGTGCCTGTGGGCCTATAAGCCACTCCCCCTTCCCCAGCATCCATCACTTCAGAACTGAAAACATAAACCTATGGCACCGAATAAAAAAATCAAAAGATCAAACTTAACTTGTGAGAAGAACACAAAATTGCTGTCATTATGAAGACTTGGTTTAGAATTAGCATTTTATTATTATAAGAATGTCTGTAGATTTGAAATAGCTTCTTTATGAACACTGATATTAACTTTCTTCCCAAGGAAAAATTCAAACTACGATGTTACTGTTAGGTAATGTGGATCAAACTGTACGCAAACTATTTAAGTTTCATTTTTAAATTATTTGCAGGGCAGGGCAGGGCTGGTCCTGCTCCCAAGTCCTCAGAGCAGGGCCAGCTCTCCTCCTCCTGTGTCATCAGGGAAGGGCAGGCTCACCTGCTCCTTTGTCCTTAGGGCATGGCCCACTTCCTGCTCCAGTGTCATCGAGGCAAGAATGCCTCTCCTGCTCCCATGTCATCATGGCAGGGCCAGCTCTCCGGCTCCTTGCCCCTAGGGCAGGACCAGTGCTCTGGCTCTCATGTCCTCAGGGCAGGGATAGCTCTCCCACTCTTGTGTCCTCAGGGCAAGGCCAGCTCTCTGGCTTCTATGTCCCCAGGGCTGGCTCACCTGCTCCCTTGTCCTCAGGGACAGCTGTCCTACTCTTGTGTCCTCAGGACCAGCTCTCCTGCTCCTGTTCAATTCTCAAGATTGTTGCTGCCCATCAAGGCCTGGATGGCCTTCTACTCCTGTGGGTACTGGATCTTGTGGGCCATCAAGCAGGTGGCAAGGAGAGGCCCCTCAAAAATCTTCATTGAGTTGCTCACCGAAACCATTGATGTTGGCCCAGCTCAGTGTATTGTCCAGGGAAACCTGTGGCTCTGTTGATTCGTGCCTCCCAAGTCTCTGGCTCCATCACAGGCTCCATCCACCATGGGTCCCCGCCTTGGTGCTGGCCCTAGTATCCGCTTCTGTACGATCCAGCTCTTGGCACTGAGCTTGGCCCCGCCCATGGGAGGAGGCCCATGAGGCTTGTGGTGTGGACTGTGCAGTCTTCCCTAGGGCACGACTCTAACAGCACTGCTTCCTTGAATGCCATCTCCTTGTCCTGTAAGACAACCCAAAAAGCACCAGCAGAAGCGGCAGCTTGGGGTCCCTGGGAGCTCACCACAGCGTGGTTCCATGGTCTTGTGGAGGGAGGGCACGGACAATCCACATGAGAGGATTTCCTTCTTTCTGGGAAAAATCAGCACTGTGTTTTGGAACTATCAGTATGGTCCTTTCTCTGGTGGCTGTGCAGTCACTGCTGTTCCGCAGATCAGACACAATGTGCGATCAACGCCATGTTGCATGATCTGGGCATGGGTATTTCTGATACATTGCGCTAAGTGTTTCTTCCCAATCAGGCTGCTGTTGGGGGTGAACATTTCTGTGCAGCTCTGGAATATAGTCGTCCTCCTCAGAATGCATTGAGGATCTCATCTTTCGAACCCATGGAGGCTGCGTGGCCACACGGCCCCTCACCCGCCCCTGCCTTAGTTCTTGTGGGCTTTGTTTTGATGTTTTCTAGAGTGTGGATTTCATATTTAAGATAGAAAAATATACACTGAAGCCCAGGCTTATTATATAATATTAATTATCACATTCTTTCAATAAATGAAATTAGTGTCATGCATCAAAACTGAAAACTGCTTTTTCAATTATGTTCTCAGCTATAATACAAAATTTTGAATGATTTAGTGATTCTTCATAATATAAAAAGTTTCAATGTTTGTTTCTCTGAGTGTTTTCTACAAGTGTTAAAAGCTTAGGAAAATCACCAATGTGTTACATATGAAACTCAGGGAACCTTGGTTTGGGGAACCTTGTTTTTAATCAAAGGTGAAGCCACCTTTCTGCCTCTAGAGGGCGCTGTGAGTTATAGCCTTGTCATCTATTTGCCTCTTTTATTCCTTTAGTTGAGGGTCTGGGCTCTTAATCTCTCTCCTTAACGAATATGAATCATGGGTTATGTATTAAGTCTACTCCAAGGAGAACAAACTAACCTCTGTGGTTAGAGATGGCCTTGCTCGGTTAGTGGAGGGCATATTTATAAGTAATGAAAATAAAATGCCAAGATACCAATAGACTTTGTAAGTATTATGGATGGACGGTGCGCTCCTATTCGACATGTCTGGAAATGATTTGTCTTCGGTAATATAGAAGAACTGTGGTGTGCCAGTCAATGGTGCGGCTGGGAATTACTTTAAAAGTAGTTATTCCCCTTAGGAGTTCAATGTTTGAATCTATACCAAAAAGCAATATCTCCCCAAATACTAACAGTTTTAAGAGTAGAGCTGGAAGTTTCTCGCGTTCCACATTGAGATAAAGCTTTGTGTCCCAAGGGTAACCTTGAAAAATTCAAATAACAACTTGGGCCTCCAGTGTATGCTAATAGGTCCTCCAAACTTAGGGCAGAATTAGTATGTTCTCTAGACATTTGTGTATGTGTGTGTGTGTGCGCGCACGTGAGTGAGTGTGTGTCTGTGGGTGTACAAAATTTTGAACTCAAAAAGAAGTTCCTTATGTTTATTTTTCTAGAGGGACACAGGTAAATTGTTTTGTCATTACTTAAGTATGTATTGGGACTACATTAGATATAAACGAAAGTTAACTCTTAGAAATCTGTTTATTCTACTGCTAACATGGTTGTCATAACTACCAAAAGAGCACACAGATCATTTTACTCACTCACATTTAATTGCATATTCAATACTGTGTCCTTGAAAATATACAGTAAAATTTGCTTTTCTGTATCTTAAAAATGGCTTATAATGAAATGACTGACAATTATCAATACCACGCATACAAACTGAATTAGATTGGGGCTGGAAAAATGGCTTAGCACTCAGGAGCACTGGCTGCTCTTCCAAAGAACCAGTGTATGATCCCCAGTATTCACATGGTGGCTTACAAAGGGCTGTAACTTCATCCCTAGGAATCTAATACCTATCCTCGCCTCCTCTGACACCTATACACACATGGTACACATATACAACCAGGTAGACACATATACTCATATGAGATAATAAAATCTTTCAAAATGATGGAGCCGATCAGGGACCAAGAGTTTCAAAGTCATGATACATTTGATCAAAACAAGGTCTTACTTGAAGAAAACATATATGACAGTATGTTTTATATTTAGATTATAACTTTGTGATAACGTTATGAGTGTTTTTTCATTGAATTCATAAACATACAGCTTTTTATAAGCTTTGAAGAGAATGCAAAGAAAAGGTAGAATGCATAAGGGAAAACAACCTTTCTCTATAGACTAACCACAAGTGATGCTGTTCTGGTAAACACAATCAGGCTCTGCAATAATGAATTTGTAAGAATAGCACAACAACCACAAATTTCAGTTCTCTAATGCTCAAAATAAACATGATGATATGCAATCAGGAAGCACAGATTAAATCAGAGAGGACATGTGTAGTACGTCTCAGAGACATCAAACTCACGTAATCATTTTGCTTCATGTTTCTCTTCTGGATGCAATATATACACAGAAGTTAGAACAAAGATGCTGATGACACAGTGCTTACGTTTGGTTATCCCTGAACACTGCGCTGATTCTCTACCATGATTAATTCTATATCTATTTTTTCTTTGTTGAAAGGTGGTATCGGCAATGTTTTAGGGCTATTGTAAGAATAAAAAGTATTCATCTGTATAAAACATTAAATGTCTAGCACAGAGCAAGCACAAAGTAAGTTCTCACTCTTATACAAAGGGAAAAAAAAAACAAAGTCAAAGTCATAAGAGAATAAAACATTATATTGAAACAATACTACAACATTGATAACATATCAAGTTAATATTTAATCCATGTATTTTCCTCATAAATGAGGAAGGTTGCCTTTTAACATATTAATAGTAACACAAACTTAATAAGCACACACATAGCTTTTTTATAACCTAAGAAAAGTGCAATTAAAAGGAATAATACATAAGAGGAAAACAACCTTTCTCTCCTTTCTCTATAGACTGTAACCTCAATTTATGTTATGGTAAATATGATCAGGCTTTGCAATAATGAATTTGGAAAACAGCATAACAACCACAAATTCTATTTGTACTGTCCTTGTATCTAATTCTTAAGATTAATTTATATTTCTCCAAAAAGGTCTTTGATCAATTCCTATGTATATGGTATTTCTCTTTATTTTGCCCAGGAATTTGGTGCTTAAAAGCACTTCAAAGACATTTACTCCTCTAGTAAAAATAAACCAAAAATAATTACTTTATAGATTAAAGAAGATATATTATATGTGTATCATTAGAACCCTGTACAAAACATGATATAAAATGGAATTAATAAAAGATTTAGTTTTGAGGAGGAGGTAAAGTTCTTTACTTGGTACATAGATGGGCCAGTGCATCTAGGGGAGATGCTGGAAGGATAAGTAACTCTGCACCCCTATCACAAACAAAACAATGCCATTAACTCTGAGCCTTCGACTCTATGTTGAGCTATATAATTGATTTATGTTTGATTCCCACAGACATAGACATTTTCAAGGTTTATAGGTTTTATTACTCTCATTTACTACTGGATCCCTAGGACACAGAATAATATCTGGTTAAAACAGAAATCACTATTTATTGAATGCATATTTGGAGAGATGGTTGGCTGAGTGGATGTATAGATTTTTGTGGTCCCAAAAGCCCTATTATAGACTTCTTCCTACTTTTGTCATGTATAGTAAAAGCAATAAAAACTTATATTATCATAAATATATACCAATATAAGTACAATGGGAAAGCTTAGAGTTTCTATGGAAACACTCATTCTGTGTTTCCATAGTGACATTTGGTGATAACTGTTATTTATTCAAATAATTCTACTTTCTGTTCTATGGCTTGACCTGAACTCCAAGATGTAGAGATTATCGCATTTATTCTGAAGCAAGAGAAAAAAAAGGAAAATTAAATAAATTCAAGGAATTTGGACACATTATAGCTTATATAACTTACATAGGCATTAATTAGACTCTTAAATTTTAAAGTTTTTTCTTCCGTATTTTCTTATTAAACATATTGAACCAATTAACCAAAAATAAAATCTTCTCTGTTTAAAGTAAATTTGTTGCTGTAATTGTGGTTTTCAAGTAAGCCTTCACCAAATATTTAAAAGTTAAACAAATTAAGGTTTTTAGACTTATGTAGTGAAAATACTTATACTCAATGTGTCAAGGATTTGCTATGAGCAGAGAATGAAAACAAACATTTACCTTCGATAAAAAGGATATTTTGATATCTTCAGGTTAGGACTAGGTATCTAACTCTAAGTCATTGAAAAATTTTCTGAGTTGAGTAGGTCACAAATACATTAAAAGCTTTTTGGATCAACCTAACTTAAACTCAGTAATTTCCTTGAGGATATGGAACAAGATGATACATAGATCTTCCAGGAATCATATATTCAGTCATGCCAAACTGAACAGCTAATCACAGAGCAAACTATCTTTCCAAGAGTTAAGAAGGATAGGTGGGGGACCATATTACTTGGCTTTACAATAACAGTAAACATTGGGATGTACAGGCTACTTGTGTGGCTATGTAGAGTAGAGTCAATCTCTGCCTGGGAAATAGAACAAGAATGGAGCTCAGGCCTTAGCCTTGAAACCCATCGGAGTCCTACCATAGTGAAATCTAATGATACCAATGTCACATAGCCTCTGCCCTAGGGCAGTTCTTAAAAACCAAGGCCTGCACCCACACTAGTCAAGTAACTAAGATATTCTTTCAACTTTGGGCAACAGATGAAGAAGCTGAATTTCAACCACTGCCAAGTAAACCTCACAGCATAGAACAGGACTTTGATTTAGAGATCAGTGCCAAGCTGAGAGCTAATGCCTGACAAAACCTAGAGTTCTCTGAACCGAGTCCTTAGATAGAGCCTCTTGAAACTCCGGTAAGCAGAGACTTAAATACCAATGTATAGACTTGAGTTTGGGTTACATCACTGTCTGCCTTGTGATGTCACCATGTCTCCTTTTTTCTAAGAC
This sequence comes from Acomys percivali, assembly GCA_907169655.1. Taxonomy (NCBI): domain Eukaryota; kingdom Metazoa; phylum Chordata; class Mammalia; order Rodentia; family Muridae; genus Acomys; species Acomys percivali. The sequence goes on from OU015744.1 coordinate 77,684,515, forward strand.
TGCACAGGATTATGTAGCTGTGAGGTGCAGATAGGCCGCAGTTTGGTATTAGCATGGGCAGCCAGAGGACTGTCTCTAAAACCTGTCCCCAACCATAAGCAGTATGGCTATCTCAAAGCCAGTGCTCCAGGTGGAGCCTCTACAACTGTTCTTATGCCAAGAAGCCAGTGTCCCAGTGGGAAGCCCTTGGTTTGGGATCATGGAATGAATAAAGACAGGTGCATTACTCTAGATAGTCTCAAGATGTTTAATAATCACAAGAGATGTATCTTGGAAACACCCTTCCTGGCCAAAGAAAGGGTTTTTCCAACAGTGTTTCAATCTCAGGAATCATTAGTGCATACTGGAAAATGCAGACAGGTTTGCCATGGAACTTTGGTAGCTGAGCCTAAAGCTATGAAGACCATAGAGGAGATGTTCAGGAGCCCAGCTCTGCACGTGGTCTCTAGGTGTGCCCCCTACTATTGAAGAGACACACAACATTTGTTTGCTGTCTTAATCTAGACAGCTTCATAAAAGCCCTGAACCACAGATGTCTTCTGCAGGGACAAACGCATTGCAGTGCAAACTTGCATATGTTGAGCATTCATGGTGTTGCCTTGGTTTAAGCAGGCTATAAGCCCAATGATACAACATTGATGGCCATGACCCTGACATAAATATCAGATGCTGACTTCAATAATGATACTTCCCTGAATCTTTCAGAGTTCATCATTGTGTTAAACATTGTGTTCTGCATAGGTGTTAAACATAAGCCAAAAACTGAATAAGCAAATAGGGTCAAGTTTCATCTCAAGATGGAAGCACAGCATTCAAACTATAGTAGCTGGTAATAAACTACTCTTTTGGTATGAATTCTCAATTCATGAAAAACACACTAGCTATTATAGTTTGAATGTGAAATGCCCTCTTGTGTTTGAATGAGCCATAACGAGTTAGAGAATATATTTTCAGAAGATTTGGTATCTTTGGGCTTGGGGCCTCAATATAAAAGAGAGGACCAAAGGGGCAGTCATGCTTCCATCCTGAGGCCATGCTGCCTTACTGAACAAAATATAGATAGTCACTACAAGAGCTCTCACCATCACCCATTGAGCCTCTATCTATCATGCCTCTCCCAATATGAAGCTAAGATTTAAAATAAATTATTCTTCCCCTAGGTTGCTTCTGTAATGTATTTAATCCCACTGGTGGGTAAACTAATTGCCAAGTATTAATTTAGGTGATAGAGTGAGAGCATTCCAAAAGTACACTTAAACAAAGCTGGATTTGGGGCACCATTGAATGGTGAAATAGTAAATTTGACACTGATCCTTAATATAATGTAATGGTTAATATTGTCTGCTCAACAGGATCTAGAACCACTTTCCTACTTTTGTACAATCCCTGACATGTTGGACTATATGCCCCTCAGGCTGTGAGCTGAAATAAATACTTCTCACACAATACATTTGTAAGGTATTTGCCAAAGTGATGGTCCCCAGATATGGAGGCTTTTGTATGATAAATCTGACCAGGTTTCTATGTCTTCCTCTTTTTCTTTCTCCCCATGTATTATCAGAATATATCTTCATGTATATATTTATTATATATCTACATAACCTTTATGAGCACATACCAAATAAATACGCTAGACTCTACTTTGAGCTAAAATTATTTGAAAAGTATATATAGTCAGTTTCATTGCTTTAATATTATAAAACAATGTATCACTTCCTGTATAACTCATAAACATAATTTCGAATGTACACTTGAAGAGAAAATTCTAATTACAGTTGAGGGAAGGAAAAACAAGATATAAGGTTTCTAGGGAACAGAACATGAAATATGCAAAAGGTCATATGAAGAATATTTTAAACACATACAAAAGACAAGAAAATTGAAAAATGAAAAGTAGGATATTGTTCTAATTAAAAATGCATCACAAACGACATGCAAGGATATTCTCCCCCACCAAAAGATGAAAACTGCAAACACATGCACACATGCATGCACACACTCATACACACACACACACACACACACACACAGAGAGAGAGAGAGAGAGAGAGAGAGAGAGAGAGAGAGAGAGAGAAAGAGAGAGATGCTGTCTTTCTTTCTCACTCACATTTTCATTGTACAAAATCTTTTCTTATTAATTTTGTAATTTGTACATTTTTCCTCACCACCACCCAAATGTCAATTTCATCAAGTCAATTAATACTCAAGTAAGAAGGTGCTGGTACATAGGCAGTGCTGAATAAATATGTCCCAAAAGATCCTCCAAATAGATAAAATACATTACTATCTACATTCAACATTAGGTAGATTAAAGAATATAGAAGGATAACCAAATAAGTAGGTATATAAACATTATATCAGTTGATTGATAGGTGTTTTTGATAGACAGCTGTTTATAAATGTTAGACAGATAGATAAAGAGAAAATGATTAAATAAATAGAGTTAGTTCATTGAAAACCTAACACATTCATGCTGGCCTTCTGTACTTCCATTTTACTCACATTGTTTGTTTATAACACTGGTAATGTTTAAACTATTATCCTACTTATCCATTGCACTGTTCCCCTTGTATATTTCTTGACACCAAAAAGCAAGCTCCTTGGAATGCTGAGGGGTTTGTTTGTTCCATTTTTTTTTACTGAGGGAGAGGTGCCTGATAATATGAATTATTAAACACATTTTTGCTATACAAACGTTATTTGTACATTTAAAATAAAGAAATTGCATAACAATAAGCTGTTCTCAGATTTATATAAATAAACATTTAATTATTATAAGTAAATCAGAATTGCATTTTCAAGGAATGTCCAGTGAAGATGGTTTAAACCTCCCAATTTAGCTTAATAAAATACTAATTTCAATGTATTCAAAAATACTCAAAATCACATATGAGTTTAATGAATATTCCAAAAATGCAGTGCACTCTGTTGAAAAAGTTATGAGTAATTAGTTCACCAGATACAGATACTGACTCTTCAGAAAGCAATTGAAAAATATTTACCAAAATCCAAATGTATGAGTCTTGATCAACAACTTCAGTTTTAGGGTTTTTCTATCTAATGCTTTCATATATATAAAACACTGAAGACATGAATTTGTTACTAAAATATATACATATATTTATATGCATAAAAATGTTCAATAGTAAAACAACAAAATACACTATTGTTTGACTCAATTAGAAGAACTAAAAATTAACTAAAAGCTCTGATCTCATTTAGAGCTATAGAAAGTTTGCATATCGCACAGTCTTTTTTGAAAATAACATCTAGAAAAACATGCACAACATGAGCTCTTTTAAAAGAAAATTTTGAGGATTCAATGTCTTCTTGTGGGGTAGGAAAGTAAGCTGAAACACAAACTGGTAGAATAGTTACCTGCTGGAGAAAGGCACAACAGTGTAGGAAAAAATGGGACAAAATTTTAAGGTATTTTCATGTCCAATAGATTGCCTTTACAAAAAATAAATAAATAAAAATTAAAAAATAAAATGTAGCTGCTTTTTTAGGAAGGATGAGACAGAATGTTAAGCATATTCACACTACTCAGTAGATGGCCCTTACAGCAAACAAACAAACAAACAAACAAACAAACAAACAAGCCATTCCTTTTTTGTGAGCTTCAGGCCAATGGTAAGTACATGCAGGATGCTTTCACTAGAAGACGCCAGAATAACATTTGTCTGTAGTGAAGTACCTCAAGTGTATGACATTTTTAGAAACATGATAATATTCACTACACAGGTGTCTTTTATATGGCCATAATCTACTAAATTTATGCTTTTTTTTCTCGAATTTTGAGACAATGTCTTCCTAGGTAGCTTTGGCTAGCCTAAAACTAGTAGACATCTTCCTGCCTCTGCCTTTTTGAATGCTAGAATTTAAGATGTGTGCCATCATGGCTAAAGGTGAATGATTCTAGCTAAATTTACTTTTGTTGTTGCTTTTCAAAAAATGCACAGATACAATTTTCCTTTACTACTATCACAACTTTTTTAAAAAAAGTGTCTTAGCTTTGAGTTTGCACTGAAAGTCTTAAGAAATTGTGTACAAAGAAGTGGGGCCCCCTTTAATTTAGCTTATTGAATTAGTTATTCTTCTGTTGCTATGACACGACACAATGATCAAGGCAACTTAAAGAAAGAAGAGTTGACTTGAGGTTATAGTTATAGATGGCGGATCCATAACAGATGAGGAAGGACAGCAGCAGGAGGCCAGTGCAGGAAGCTGGGAGGTCATGTTTTCAACCACAAAACAACAAGTGAGAGGGAAGTGGAAATGAGGGAAGAGTATCAACTCAAAGCTCATTTCTAGTGACATACATTCTCCAGTAAGGCTGCATTATGTCCCAAAATGGCACCACCAATTGGGGACCAAGTCTTTACATAGCTATCTGCACCAGTGGGGTTTATTTTCACCGAAACCACCACATCCACATACACACAGCATTTGCATGTATTTGAAAGAAATCTCTAGTTTTTATATCTTTTCTCTTGTTTGTGAATTTTTTCCTACTTCTCTCTTGTATTTTTTTCTTTGTATTTTTCCTTCTCCTACAATCTTCACTTGTTTCTCTCTAGCCAAACACCAAGTTATCTTAATTGTTGGGAGATGAGAAATGTTAGTATTATTGAGGGGTTTGCTGGAATGTCAATGTTTCTGGCTTGTTTCTGACTTTTCGAAGGTTTCATTTATTTGGGTTCTGCTGAAGAGGTCAAATGATGCCACATTAGTAGTGGATGAAGGAAGGGATTACCACATATTTATTACATTTCACAATGAGTAAGGTACTACAAATTAGGGAATATAAAGAGAAGTTTTTAAATCTATTGTTTGAATAGCCAGTAACTATAAAATTATTTTCTGTGGAGCAAGAATCCAAAGAGACCCTTAAAAGACTCTTTCCCAGTAGAATAAGATAATTGCATATGTATAGCTCTTTATTTATAGTCTGTGGACATTTGTGTACTCTAAGGCGTACATGTATATACTTGATTACATGCCCTGGACACAATAAATATGAATAACTATATTCCTTTATCATGTTTCAGCCAACTGAAAAGTACAAATGATGCTAAAAAAGAAAGGAAATGTTTTTCTTGATCAATGTACATTAATTATAAAGTGTTGGTATAATCATAGAGAACTAAGTGCAATATAAATTTATATCCTAAAGTAAAGATAATGAATTTCTTTGCACATGATGAAATGCAGTATTTCAATACAGACTTGTTTTATGATGCGAAGCTCCTTCTATGCAAAACTGTGTGGTCAGGAATGCTCAGCCAATTGAGCGACTGGGTTGGCTGAACATTCTCAAGTGCTATATAATTTAGGTCATGCAGGTTAATTAGCATATTATTGTTTGGCCCAATGAACATTGTGAAGTTGCCAAACTTAAGTCCTTTAAATAGTAACACATAAATCTTAGAACTTCTACAGATGGTGGCTCACTATCAGATAGACAGAAAGAACTGCTTGAGCACAACATTAAGATTGCAAAAGGCAACAGAACTCCACACTGAACACATTTTATGGGGAGACAGAAATTGATCACATTTGTTTTGTCACTGTAACTCACACCTTGCCAACTACACTCAATGTAATAACGGACATACACAGAAGGTAGCAAAAGTGTAAGTTAATAAAAAAAAAACCAATGTATGCAAATATAGTGAACAATAAACCGCACTCTCAGGAAGACGCAATGCAAAGTTTATCATTGCTTTTCTTTTTATGAACGGTGTCAACTCTTATGTCCCTTTTGTTTCCTTTTTATACTTGCTTCTTACAACTATTACACAATGTAGTTTCAGAAGTATTCAGTCAAGGGCTGCTTCCCCATCATATTGTTTTCTGCTTTCTATCCAACTGGCATGATATTCTTCTTTAAATAAAAAACATACCTCATGTAACACATTATGATAGCAGTCTCTGTAAAGATGTCTGATAACTATAGTATACAGTTTAACTCTGTAACATGGGATTTTTAAAAAAGCACATTATAATCCGGGTCTAAGTTCCGCTTCAGGCTTGACAAGTCACTACAAAGATTTATAGGACCCAAAGAGCCTTTCAGATCACAGCTATTGTTTATTACACACAGATGAGACTTGGAACAGGGGAAAAGGATGTAGGGAGGAATCTAGAAGTGACCAGACATGACCTTTAGTTGTCTTGTCCCAGCAGTGGCTGAGCCAGGATGCAGCTCATTTACTGACAATAAATGACATCAAAGGAAAACATACATGAGCCTTGAACCCAGAATTTTATTGGAAGTGTTTCCTTGACAGGTTGAGTCTCTGTGACTGACTTTTGACCTATATTTGCTACTTTTAGAGTTCAAACTGGAACAGTACAGCAAAAAAGTTTTTTAAACACACCACTATAAATATTTCAAAACGTGTATTTAAATTTTCAAGAAATCTTTATGTGGGCAGATTTACAAATTGTATTGGCACTGAGTCAAAAGCCAGAGACAGAATAAACAGTAAATATCACATCTCTAGGTGATAAATATGGTCAAACATTCCAGCAGTTGTGATTTAAACCACTGAAAACGCAATCTTGAGGATGCGGCCATAATTTAGGCCATTCTAAAGTATCTTTCATTCATTTTACATTCTCTTAGAATGAAACATGTTCTCCAATACCTACATGCATGGACCAGTGGGCATGTCTTAATGGCATAGCACTTCAGTGTCAATAACCAATAAGTGTTATAAAAATACGAGTATTTATTCAAAATGATTTCAGGAATTTGTATTTTGCCATTACATATTAAGCCTTTAAAGCTTGAAACTATATTGTTTTAGACTGTGTTGAAAAACAACTTCCTAGAGATGCAAAACACATAATTACCTAAGTTGAGAGAAAACCATTAAGAAAGAAACACATTTATAAACAACCATGGTCTTATTAAAACAAAATAATATTATACACTTATGTCTGAAAAGACACACTATTCACATGATCACAACTTTGCAAGATGATGCAAGCAGAAACATAGCTCTACTAAAGTACTAATAACAAATTATAAAGTTAGGAATTTAAATGTAAGTGCAATATTGTCATATGTATTCTACAATGTAGGATAGGATATTTAATAAACTAACAGCTCATAAGTCCATAGAGTTGTTTCCTTAATAGGATCATTCTGTGGTTACCTTTCAAAAAATTATTGTACCCAAATGTATCTTTTAAATATACAATAAAAGGTGTACCTTTTTTCCAGAATTGAAGCTTGTATGCTGAGATACTTGAGATTCAAGGCTTCTTCATGATTATGTTATTATAAATGCTATTTACTAGATTTGAATTTGATATTAAATGTATTAGTTGTGTTTGGGTCCCATGGGTTGTGTAATCTTAACTATATCTTATTTCCTTTTTTAAAACTATTGTTTTTATTATTTTTCTTTTTTACAAATACATTTGTATCATTACACATATGTACAATAAACTACACATAGCAAGAACCATGAAACAATCAGGGATTATATAAATGTTACATTCATAGTGTTTTGATTATTTGTATTTGTAAACCTTGAAAAAAACATCATTCCTACCTTGTTAAGTCTAAAATTTTACATGTAAATCAATATCTATCAGATCTCATTTCTATCAACTTAAAACATATATCTAGGCCTAAAAACATATTAACCCCTAAACAACTAAGCTTAATTGTAAAACAAGTATCTGGTCTTCAACCCCATCAGAGTCTTGAGAAGGAATAAAATTACTTACCTCTGTAGACAGGAACAATGAAAGCTTGCCACTTCCTTCCATCTCAAGAAAGTTCCCTTTGAATTGGAAGAGTTTTCCATAGTAACCACTGATATAATGGTGTTTCCATGGCTTAAAACATTGCCTCTACTAACACAAATACTTGTGCAAAATTGGGGCATGATGGGAACACCAAGAATCACTGACTTATTTCTCTATAGCAATTTTCTACTTACAACTCTCAAAATTAATTCATCCATTTAATGTAGTGATGTCCATTTGAAATCTTTCCAGAACCTTCAACTTACTCATATTCATATGTTAAATTTTCACTTCTTTGCAGTTCTATTACTTTTAAGATATTTGTATTTCATCATCTGCATTATACTCATTCTTTAAATTGTCAACAGTCATAATGTTATTTTCTACTCAGAGAAGGTTGTGCCTGCTCTTTGGTGGCTATTTTATATTGAGAGACTTACACTTCTAAGACTGATGAATTTATTTTGTAGTAAGAAAAACTTTTTGTGAAATGCTCTCTGAATATCCCATTTTCAAATCCCCCGAGTGCATACAGTGCATAAGTTGACATGACTTTTCTTAGAAGACTTGAAAAATGAACCCTGAACAATGCTTAAGAAATAGCTTTACCAGCAATTGCAAGGTAAATAAATAAATAAAATAAAGGAAAGAACTCACAATGTCAAGGACAGCTGAAAACACACAGGGCAACAGAAACGTGGCTCGGTCAATAGTGTACTTGTTTACCTGCACCAGAATCAAAAAGAAAATAGACAATGCCAAATCATTTTTATTTTCTAATATTTGCTATGGGAAAATGCATGTGCTTCAATTTTTCAGTGATAATTTGTTGGGTTATGAAGTCAAGGCAACAACCAAGAGCAATATGAGGCAGCGGCAAGGAAAAAAATAATGCCTGGCCCAGTTTTCAGCCTCAGAAAATTAGGACAAAAGATAATAAAGGCAAGGGTTGCATTCCTCTCTTTCCTGGCACATATACATTGTCACTTTCCTGTGGGCTACATTTTTTGTATGCAGGAAGGGCTGCTACAGTGAAGTCAACTGGCATGAGAATGTTACTAATATTTCTGAACAAAATATTTACTAATAAAATAAGAGAGTATATTCAGGCTTCCAGACATCTAAATAAAGCAGCTGAGAAGACATTGTGCCAAGTAAGAAAGGAAGTTATCTCCATTTGATCTGATGTGGAGCTTCTTGGGAGTACACTAATAAGAAACTTTTTGTCAGCAAGCATTTACTCTCATAAAAGCAATCGTCTGAACAGCTGTTAGCAGCATTAGCAGCACCAATAAAAATTAAGATGACTCTCCTCCTCATGTTTAAAGGCTGATAAGCCTGCCTACCTGAATTGAACTCCTAAATAGAAAAAAATAAATGCAGCGATATACTCTCATGCAGTAAGCAAAAATGATAGGATACAAATCATTTCCTGAGGCAGCTAAGGACCCACTGAGCACTAAGAGGCAATGGCCCATGTTGTACTGGTCCATTTATACTGTATACACACTGCATCCTTAGTCTAGGTGTCTGGAGTAATCCTGCAGAATGTATCTAGCTTGAATTGTCATATAAAGGAAGAGACTATTTGCAGTGGTTACAGAACATTCAGGAGACTGATCCCAAGAGCCATAAATGCAGGCTTCAGATCAGAAACCCCACTAAAGCATAATATTCTCCGCATCCTTCATTGGCTTATATTCCTCAAATGCCAAGCAGCAGAGCAAGCCATCTCATGAGAGAGATGAACTGCAGGAGACTTCACCAGCTCCAGCACTTCTGACTGGAAGCATAAGCTCTGCTCTTTCGGATTCGTCTTTCTCTTTTGTACAATAGAATAATTTATTAACTCTTGGAGAATTTCATACATATCTAGAATGTATTTTGATCATTTTCATCACCCATTCCTCTTCCTAGGTTCTTCTAGAAACATCAGTTATTATACACAAAAATCCATGTCCTTTTGTTTTCCCTTTTTAATAACCTACCAAGTAAAGGTTGTTCTTCCCATGTATTCATGGTTGTGGGCCTACCCAATGGAGCATGATTAGCCACACCCTTAATAAAACTAACCCTAACCCTTCCTCTTTAGTGATTTACTGTCAAAAGCTCTTCAGGTAGGCATAGGAATCTCACGTGCTCCTCTTTTATCTATGCTGGAAAGCTCACTGGCTTGATCTTAGGGAAACTCTCTGTAAGTACCCGTAACTGTTGGGAGTTCATGAGTGCATCCATCCTATCATGTACAGAGGCCATCGCTATGCACTAGCCCTTCCTGATGTCTGACTCTTAAAATCTTTCCACCCCTCCCTGTGATTATCTCTGAGCCTCAGATAGAAGACTTTATATAGATGACATATTTATGGTTGAACATTCCAAACGCTACCTTTGTACATTACACAGATCTCACTTTCTGAGGTTAACCACACTTCACTGGACAAAGAAAATCCTCTGAACAGAATTGAGAACTGCAATGATCATGTGCAGAGAGATGTGAATCCAGGACTTGGTGGTAACAGGCCCTGGACATGAGTGCACAAAGCCAAGATTGAGTAGATTAGCTACCACAATATTAGGAGATTATCTCAAACTCCCCTCCCACCTTTAAAAAATTTCTTGTTCCCATTAGAGAAAAGGCAAAAGGTGGTGAAATAAAATAAAAAGGCTGATAACAAACTTTAGTTTGCTAGTTCTCCTGTGCAGGGGATTGGCAGCCAAATCATACCAACACTCAAAGTTGACTAGTTTACTCTGTATTTGTGTTTTGCTCCTGTAGGTTTGGAAATTCTAGCTTGGATATTAACTTACAAAAAAGGATCCAAAGTGAGCTCCTTCCAAGAATACATTAATTACTTCTAACTTTGTATCCTGTACCATAACAACAACAAACTATTACAACAACAAAATTCCCTTAAAATCCAGTGTTTCAATTATTTTCTGTTATAATACTTAAATATTTCATAACATCAAATGATGCTTAGAATGTAATCAATGGCAGGAGAGGCTGCATTTTCATGCACTCTATCAGTAATGAAACTAGGCAGTAGAATATTCCAGCCTCACACTAGAGAAAGGAAAGTGGGAAGGACACACACAATTATCAAAGTTCAAGCAAAAAAGATTTAGTACCATGGGATAAATATTTTTTTACTGAAAATAGACAAAAATGTATTTTTATTTTTTCATGCAAAACATGTTGCTCTAAATACTTGATGCCTCCTAAGAATAATTCCTATGTAGTGACCTATATTTTAAAGACAGAGACATTTCTTCACCTCTGTACACAAGGAGCACCAGCCATGACCACTTTACACAGCATCCATTGAACCAAACATGAAATACTGCATTTTGTATTATAAGAAAAATTTATATTATTACACATATATACAATAAACAACATCCATCAAGAAGAATGACAAAACAATCAGGAATTATATAAATGTTACATTCATAGTGTTTTGTCTATTTGTATTTGGTAACCGTGAAGAAAACATCTTTCCTATCTTGTTGAGTCTAAAATTCTGAATGTAAATTAGTATCTCTCCTATCTAATCTCTACCAACATCTCTGTCATTCTTTTTTCATTTTGGAAGCTGCCAACCTGCACTTCCTGTTTACTCAGGTAATTAATTTTATTCCTTACCAAGTCTCTGATGGGGTTGAAGATCAGATAGATTAGTTTTACAATTAAGCTTAGTTATATGGGGGTTAAGAATTTTTTAGGTCTGCCAGACTAACTTTCTAGTATAAGCTGGAACCACAATTTTGACCATATGGTCTTCCTTAGTATAAGATTCCTTAGCTGGCAACAGTCTATAGTTTGTTTGTGCACAGACCTTAGGAAAATAAATTACTACAGATTCTCACAGGCAGAATGAGGTTGTAATATCTGGCTGAGATATATGACTGTGGGCTCTTGGGGTCCAAATAATCTGTCCTTCTTTTCTCAAGCACAAATCCTGACCTAGTGACTTCCTGGGAAACTGTGAGCCTAAGACAAGCCAAGGAGGAGTGTCATTGCAAGGGAAACAAGGGGGAAAAGCATGGAACTCTGGAAAGAAGAACTGAGATAAGGGTAAAAGATGCTATTTCAGGGAAAGTATAAAAAGGGAAAGTTCAGGAAAAGAGTCAAAGGTACTGTTTGATCAGGCTCTGCCTGCAGTGTTATCTTTGATAGCTACAGAAACATCATGTAAGTCACAATGAGAAAAATAAAAGTTGATTGTTCTAGAAGTAAACCCAGAAGACTCTTGTGTCTCTGTGCACTGTTATCTTCCAGTCCAGGTCCCTGTGATGACCATGGCTGTGCTGAGCAAAGAATTCAGGATTTTATTAAAAATCTACATATTTGTGGCTAGAGAGATGACCCAACAGTTTGAAACTCAGGTTTAGTTCCAAGCATCTTTATGGCAGCTCAAAGACCTGTAACTCCAGTTCCAGGAGGTCAGGGCCCTTTTCTGTCTTCCATAGGTACTAGGCATATACACAGTGCAAAACACCCATACACATAAAATTATACTACATTTAAAAAGGTTTAAATCTACATATTTGATGCATGTACTAAAAACTTTTTGGTTGCTGTAATACAACATTAATATTGAGACAATATTATAAGGAAAGACGCTGGCTTGTGGTTCCTGGGCTTTAAGACTGCATGACAGTGGAAGAAAGGTAGCAGGTAGCAGGCTTAGGGGCTGATGAAAGATGCTGAGTGCTCATGTCTTGAACCACAAGCACAAACCAAAGAAAGCCCAGTGAGAATGGTTTGACTATTTTAACACTCAAAGCCCACCTTTAGTGACAGCCTTCCTTCATCTGTAAGACTGAGACCTCTAGAGAGATCTCTAGTCTATTCCTGGAGTCCCCAGTAAGAGACGGAGTCCATTGTCGATGTAAACACATAGGAATTTATTGAGCTGATTCAACCAGTTCTGTCCAACTATTTCAAGCTGCAGACCCCGAGAAGCAGAGGCATGGGCCTTTTATAGGTTTTCGACAAAGAAATGAGTTTTGCAGTATGTGATTGGTTGGTATTTGGGCAGAAAAGCTGCAAACAGGGAGTTCCAAGTCTTGGAATTTCATGGCTGGATAATGGGTGGAGGGACAAGTTAACCTATGGAAAAGATTGGTTGAAGCAGTCACAGGGGCCGTTTAGGAACTTTTTTAGTTGGGGAGAGGTAGTGGAAATTTTAAACACAGCTGGTTGTCCTTGAGTCCAGCTGGACCCTGAGCACAGACAGAGACCTTGAGTCAAGTTGGATTCTTCAAAGTTTTTCCTGTCCCTGACACACACACACACACACACACACACACACACACACACACACACA
>OU015744.1:77702611-77740432 GCA_907169655.1 Acomys percivali
TGTGTGTGTGTGTGTGTGTGTGTGTGTGTGTGTGTGTGTGTGTGTTTCCCCGATAAATAAGTATGTTTAACATTATTTAAGTGCTTCTTGGCCACTCAAGAGTCCTTTGTTGAAAATTCTGTTTAGCTCTCTACCCATTCTTAATATTGCTGTTTGGTTTGTTGTTGTCTGATGTGTTCAATTCTTTATATATTTTAGGTATTAAGCCCTGTCAGATGTAAGGCTGGTGAAGATCTTTTCCCATTCTGTAAGCTGCCATTTTGTCCTATTGACAGTGCCCTTTGACTTTGACAAGCTTTTCTGTTTTCTCAGGTTATATTTATTCGTTGTTGATCTTAATGCTTCAGCTGTTGGTGTTCTATTCAGAAAGTTGTCTCCTGTACCAATGAACTCATTGGTACAGGACCCATGAATATACGCAGTTAAAACAGGTCAATAAAGGCAACAGATTTTTTTAAAAAAAAATCAGAATCATGTTCAAAGGATGAAACCATAAACGCGTCAAATGTATTCTAGTATATTAAGGTTGTCTGGAATAGTAAATATAAATGTGATGCCTACGTTATAATTAGAGATAAAGTAAAGGCTGTATTAATTTAATATATGCTAGAAATGAAATGTACTTGAGAAAATTCTCACATAATTCTAGAATATATGAAAACTTATGTAATTCAAAATTAATTATAAACTGTCATTTAATATATAAGCATATTAGGTATATCATACATTGGCATATATAAACATAGCTTATGAATAAGGCATGGCATATTCCCCACAAAGAAAAATACAAACAGAAAATTTGTTGTTGTAATAAACAAAACAAAGTAAAAATCACTCTTGGTTATGTATAAAAATATACTTTAGATTTAAAGATACAACTCAGTGACAGTTAGAAAAGCAGTGTGAGTTTGTGTACGTAAAACAGTAGCTGGGGAAAGGATGGTGATTCTGCAGGTAAAGTATCTGAATGAGGGATGCAGTGTGGATCCTCAGCACATAGGTAAATGCCTGGTGTGGTAGTTCACATCAGTCATCCCAGTGCAGAGGACAGAAAAGTGGATTGTGGTTACTCTCTGCCTATTTGTCTTAGCCAAAATGATTAGTCTGTGGTTTAGTGTGAAGTTCTGTCTCCAAAAACAAGGTGGAAACTCAATTGAAGAAATATTATGATATATTATGAGAACCTATGTACATCACGTACACTCATATGGACAAGAAAGCTTATATACTTGCACAAATAAGACCACACAAACACACACATGCGCGCGCACACACACACACACATTCATGCACATGCACATGCACATGTCAAAGCACATGGTGGTTGGTGGTTGAAGGAAAACTCCAATGACCCAGGTGCAGCAGCAGCAACAACAAAAACATACTAGAGACTACATAAGTATTAAATAAAATAGACTTCACAGAAATGTGTTTACATTGAATAAAGAATATTTTCTAATGAAAAGGGGATTCAAAAGAGGGATTAAGTTTAAAAACAAATCAAAACAAAAAATTCTGAACATAAACATAAATGTGCCTATAAACAGAACACCAACATAGATAAGGCAAAAACTGAGAGAAATGGAGTGGAAATACATATTTCAGTAAAATAATTGAAGACTTCATTTCCCCACTTTAATAGCAGACAGAACATATTACGTTTCTAATAATTTCTGTATGTGTATATGCACATAGGCGTACACACAGAGAGAAATAGGAAAGGAGAGAGGGAGAGAGGGAGGGGGACGGAGGGAGAGAGAGAGAGAGAGAGAGAGAGAGAGAGAGAGAGAGAGAGAGAGAGAGAGAGAGAGAGAGAAGTATTCGTTATATGTGTATATAGTATATGCTTACATCTGAAAAAAAACAGAGGAGAATAATGTCTTGATCTCTAAGCCTCTTTCCTTATTTCTTTGAAACTGGGTCTCACGGAATCTAGAACTTGACTTAGATCCTGCAAACCTCAATGATCTATTTGTCTGTAGCTCAGGCTTTTCTCCAGTGTCTATAATTGTGCAAGTGACTGCTTCGAGACTCCACTTGCAGAAATACAATTTTGAGTAACTTTTCTTATCGAAGCAGCAGAATTGTAAGAATGCTAGAATAATTATAATGATATTTTGTTAATGTTTGTTTCTTTCCTTCTTTGAGAAGAGTCTCCTGTAGCCCAGGCTAGTCTTGGGCACACTAACTTACTAAGTAGCAGAGGATATCCTTGAACTATTGATCCTCCGTCCTCCACATCCTGAGTTCTGAGATTATAGTTGAATGCCACTGCATTTTTCATTTATGTGGGTGCTAAAGATTGATCCCAGGGCTTCATCCAGGGCAGAAAAGCACTCAGCCAAACGACATGTATCCTCAGCCCTCTCATGCACAACTCATGTCTCTCTCTTGACATTCCACAGGTCAGAGCACACCATGAGATTAAGCCACAAATCAAGAAACAGTAATTTATCTTTTAGCAACTCTGTAGGATGGTGGGTGACTGACAGAGGATCTGAATTGTGAGTAATATTTCTTCTTGGACTCCAACAATCTTCTGGATTTCAATCATCTAGCCTTTCTGTGATTTACCTAGATTTTAAAATTATCGTTCTGCCAGTGCCGTTATCTCTTCTTCAGTATTCAGTCTATTGCCAAATGTGGTCACTCAATTTTTAATGTGTATAACTTTGATATTTATTTTAAAACAAAATATCATTACCTTTGTTAATTCTTCAAAGTGATTGCACTACATTTTAAAATCATCTTATATGTTTTAATGATATTCACTCAAATTTCATGAACCCATTGTATTACTTTATTAAGAATTACTGAATTGCAAATTTTAATTGTGACGTTTCCCTAGAGTCTGAATTCAAAAAGTTTCTACAAATTGTCTATTCAAATATGGGTCATGTCTTCAGTTTTTTTTCCACTATACTAAATGGCATAGAGCAAGAAGCTCCATACCAAGCCAGATCTTTAACTATAAATCCGTTTTCCCTGCTTTGGTTTTGTTTTCCTCCTTGTTTTCTGTTATGTTGGCCAGTGGATGAAGAAAGAACAGACAAGAGTTAAATACAAATAAAATCTGTCAATTACTTAATTCTATAGAGCTGTATACAATGGTGAGGAGCTTTCTACTCCCGTACCTGACCTGGATGTGTTCAGCTCCAAGCTTATGAGACTCTCATCCTCCAGTTCTCTGGGGTAATGCACACTCAGTCCACTTGTCTTTACTAGAGTTGTTTTATTTAAATATTGAGCATGAAGTTTCCCTGATTTTTTTCTGTCTACTCCCTAGATTATAAGATGAGTTTTTAAAAACCAAAACTTCTACTAGCACTTATTATTTTTAGAGGGAGTAATCTCAACTTTTATCACCTAAAGTGAAAACTGTCCTTGAACTGAAAATTTGTGTTTGATATGACTATAGATAATGTTGATGGCTGTAGGCTAAGATGTTTCCAGAATATAACTAATATATTTTTCATTATATTTTAAATATACTGTTTTCACTTGAGTGATAATAACCCCACTGAGAAACAATCTAGGCTAGCAGCTAGATTACTTTGAAATCAGCATTCTTAATAGTATGTTCATCATAAGATATTTTGTTCTATTTTATAACTATTTCACTATAATGTTGTGAATTTTTCTATTTGTTATGAGAAACTGTTATAAAACAAAATCACAATTTATAGGTAATTACAAAAGGAGAAATAACCCTTTAAAATAGTAAATTTAGTATTAATTGAAGCATTCTTTTAGAAGCTAAGAGCATGGCATCTATTTATTTCCTTTGCCTTACAATCTTTTCTTTAGAAAACATTCTTTTCCTCTTACATATTGAAGTAACATTAAAAATAAAATAAGTATTTCTGCATTTATAATTTAGAATTGTCTTTCTCTAACCCTGAAAAACATCTTTTTGCATACATATTCATCAAGAAAAATAAAATCCTTAGCTCCCAATTTTCATGCAAGGACAGGAAACTGAATAGAAGGTGCTCTCCAAATAGCAAAAGTATCTTTTATGATAAAGATATAAAAATAAAAATTATTATTTTCTTTAGATATGTCTAGTTAATTAACTCCCAAATTGATAAATAAATGGATAATGAACTATGATACCATTGATCACTCTTATTTGGAAGTCATGTTTCTTAGAAAAATGTGTACAAAGAATGTGTCTACTTGGTCACATAGAAGAGTAAGCTTGACCTATGTTTCTGCAATCACTTTAGTAGACTTCCTGTAACATACATCATATTTTGGTTTTATACTTATTTGGTAATCAAAAATCCCCTATTTCTCATCTACCCATGTAGAGAGGGTTCCTGGTTCAGGAAAAGACTGTATTTGCTAGGTACTACTAAACAGTGTCTTCTGGTTTTGGTTGTGAGCTTAACATTTAATGACTGAGCCATCTCTACAGCCCCCAAAACATGTCTTAATTGAGTTCTGATTAAAAGTGTGTCTATGACAAAAGCAATAAACCATAAGGTAAGCCATAACACAAATAGAAAGCTACAGTGACAGCTATAGTATTGGCTATAGGTAGAAGTAAGCATTTCTACTGTACCTAGAAATACTACTGCTTAATCTAAACCAAAGATCAGTGCAGTTGTTTTTAAACTTTAGATTGCTATAGCTTCTATAATGAAAGGCTATATTTTGTACTATTTAAGTAGCGTTTAAAACTGCATTTTAGTTTTACAAATTGATTTAATATATAAAATAATTTGAGTTGCCTATATTTATTTAAAACACACATGTATTTAAAACTTAATGTTATTGTATACACTCTTATAAATTAATAAATGGTGATAAAATGTATAAAAGAGATTTGTATCATAGTACAAATCAAAAATAAAGTTAAAAATGACCTTACCAGCCATCACACTTCCCAAATCCCAATCTCTAAAATTTTAATTGAAACTCACATCATGTCAGTATAATTTGAGTTGTCTATATTTATTTAAAACATATATATATATACTTAAAACTTAATGTTATTATATATACTCTTATAAATTAATAGATAGTGATAAGATGTATAAAACAAATTTGTATCATAATACAAATCAAAAATAAAATAAAAAATTACCTTACCAGCCATTATGCTTCCCAAATCTTAATCCCTAAAATTTTAATTCAAACTCATATCGTGTCAGTATTTTCTTCATGTGCTAGTTAATTTTGACTGTGCACCTACTAGATTGAGAAACACTTAGATGAATCATAAACCACATCTCTGACCCATTGGGAGATTCGAAATAGACCATTAAGAAGTAATGGAATTACAGGAGGTGGAGTCCTGTTGGAAGTAATTGGACAGTTGTGGCCCAATTTTGCTGTCTGTACATTGCTTTGTTCCCTTTTTATATTCCCTCTTTCTATTCCCTGCCAACAACATGATTTAGTGGCGTCTCTCTTTTATTTCTGCTCCCATGACATTCTTTTGCCAATGTAAATAAGAACAAGTGAAAGGAACAGAGTTCACTAAAACTATGACAGAAAATGAAAATTAATGTGGTTTTTTTCTCTTAAATTTGTTTACATTATTGGCTTTGCCATTGTTATCTAAAAGATAATCTTCAAATACAACAAAAATAAGTATTAATATGTATACCTTCTATGTAAACATGGTTCAATTATTCCATTTCACTAGCTCATTATTATTTAACTGTTTTGTGTTGTTTAATCTAGCCAACTTTATAATTTCACCTCTCTTGTCATGTGTCTTTTTCTGATTTCTTTTAGCCACATATTTGTGTTTATGTGTAAGTAATGATCATCAAACTGTTAGTCATTCAACTACATAACCTCAGTACATTTTAGGCTGATATAAACAAAATATAATATAATTGATGGCTAAAATAGCAAATATATCTCATATTTCTGGGATCTGCAAGTTAAATGTCACAGCACTGGCAGAGTCCCTGTCCAGTGAGAGTCTGTTTCCTGGTCCATAGAAAAAAAATATACTAGCTGTATCTTTACATTACAGAAGGAGATTTTTTAAATAAGAGACACTAATCTTATTCCTAAGGGGCCCCATACAGAACATAATCACCCAAAGGATTCAGTTTGTAACATCACATTAAGAAGTAAGGTTCAACATATTTTAGGAGATCACAAACCTTTAGTCTAAAACTGGAAAATAAAATCTATTTAATGAGTTTAGAGTTTTAGATTCAGATTTTAGAACGAAAGATGTGTTTTGCAATTTACACATAAAAACAGTGAGAGTGGCTGGCTATGATCATGCATGATTTAAAGCCAGCACCCAGGAGGCAGGGACATTCTCTCTTCTTGTTCTACATCCCCACAGGCATATTGCCAATTATAGAAGTCAGATAATCTGTAACACGGTTCCCACCACGTGCCCTAGATACCAACCCAAAGATAAGATTTTTTTTTCTGATTCAAAAAGCCAGGATTTCTTGGATATAGAACATGGTACCTCTTTCCTCAGCTTATTTTCTATATGGTAGTAAAGATGAAAGATTGTTTTCTTAAACCTAATTTTGAAGAAGTACTATTATTCTAACTAATGTTCAATGCTCTGAACTGACTACTTGTTCAGAAACACTCTCCTTTCTTCTGTTGCCCACTAAACTACTACAACTTACTATAGTCATCAGTCTGCACTACCATTTACCAAGGATTCATACAAGAATGTAAAGAATAGGAGACAAGGAGAGAACAGTGAAGCAAATAAGGAATAGAGAAGAAAACTGAAAACAACAAGAACAACAAACAGGACAGGTTCAGAAGCTGCAATGGCCAACCTCCAAGGCCCCCTCTTTATTGTTAAAATCAAGGCATTCTAGTGTGTCTCATTGGTACATGATGATAAACTCACCCATCTTTTGATGCTTTCTGTTCTTTTCTTTCACAGGCAAATTTTACTACAAGTGTATTTATTTCTGGGAAGAGATAAATACTTCCTAGCTTGCATATTTTATCACTATTTTAAAAGATGTCTTGAATACTCTATCGAGTTCCTATTTATCTCAACTCAGATAAACCAGTTTTCATGTTTTTTCCTTTACAGAATGGCATATTATACATGTTATTAGATGCCTCCCATCATGCTCTAGAATGTTCTAGTCATACTCAGGTATTCTCAGTTATAGGGCTTTAGATAAATTAAGACTGACCACTTGTCTTGAACTGCATCATACCCTCAGAGACTCAACATTCAATCTTATTTGATGATTTAATGAATGGGTGATGAAATAAGTTATTTCCTTGTGATAATGGGAAATGTTTAGAAGGAAGATTCCTATAAAGAATGTCTTGGGCTCGAAAGACCTTCAGCAACTAAGGCCATACATATATCTTATCCCAAAATCATAACCAAGTGAACTAAACTCTGGAATGTGACATACCGCTCAGGAAAAAAGAGATACATATGTAGTTCACTTTTGACAGAGCTTACATTGGAGGAGAAAGTCACCCACAAAACAGTAAGCAAAAATAACTGAATATTTAGTACGTACACAAAGACCATTTGTAAGCTTGCCTGCAAGCTTAAGTGTAACTGGCCAACAGAATGCTACATGTTTCACCAATTCTTTTTCTCCAAGCTCTCTTGAGAAGGATAAGAAAGAAACCAGTGATCCTACTAATGACAGTCGGAAGATGTGAAAATTATCCATTGGAAATGCACTCATACTTTCTCCCTTACAAAGTAAAAGGAGGAATCTTTAAGGCAAAGCACAAGTACAGTTTCATGTTAGATAAGGGATGGACAGATGGATCACCTCCCCAATGTATATAAGCCATCAAATGAGATTTTTAAAAAAATCAGTCTCAAGTGGAGGTTACATTTAGGATAAATTAGAAACAGCATAAATACCTATTTTATCACAGTAGGTAGATAGACGCTATCCTTCCTATTCTAGGAGAAAAGAGAAAGATGAGTTCCCAAAGTAGAGGCCCACTATGTACTCTAAAGGCAGAGATTTTCTCAGCACCACAACCTCCATACTCACATGCTTTTTGACACATTTGCAAGAGGAACACAAAGATAAAAAACCAAAGAGGAGACATTTTATAAAGGGATCTGCACCCTTAAGGGCTCACAGAAATATCTTAATTCAAATTTAGCACAAAAATTGTACCAACCAAGAGAAAGGCTACACTAAAAATGTATGGTTTCTTATGCAGAGTCAATTAAACATTATAAGATATAAACAATATGATTCTATAGAAAGATAAGGTAGGATAGTTAGATAAGGTCTTCAAAAATCTCAGAGATATGCAGAATATGGTGTTTAAAAATGTTTCTGTCATTTTAAAGACTCACTGACAATGAGACAGGTTAATTTCCTGGTAACACCCAGCCTACCTCAAAGAAGATGATGAGCATCAAAAAACTTCCTTATGAAGATGGATTCAAATGTGGCAAACAAGCCACTGGGCAAAATGTCCTCATTTCTACCACAGACAGACTTCTGCCTTAAAAAAAAAAAAGCAAGTTTGGATGCAGGCAGAGTCGAGGGCCAAACTCTGCCAAGACAGGGTAAGCAAGTCCTAAATAGTTCCTACCTCACAAATATGTCTGACTGATATATTGGGCCAGAAGGCTGAAGAAGACACTCACACATTAAACAGAGTTTTGAGTGACTACTCAGGTAGCAAACTGTCTCTGTTATCTTCTCATTTGGAAAGATATTCATCTGCACTCCCAGCATACTCAGGTAATCAAGTTTATTCCTTCTCAAGTCTCTGATGGAGTTGAAGACCAGGTAGCTTAGTTTTACAATGACGCTTAGTTGTTTAGAGTTTAAGATGTTCTTAGGTCTAAATAGATGTTTTAATTTGATAATGACAAGATGTGATGGAGATTGATTTACATTTAGAATTTTAGATGCACCAAGATAGGAAAGATGTTTTCTTCAAGGCTGTCAAATACAAATTGCCAAAATACTAAGAATGTAATGTTTTTATAATTCCTGATTGTGTCATGGTTCTTCTTGCTATAGGTAGTTTATTGTACATATGTGAAATAGTATAAATGTATATGTAAAAAAAGGTTTAAGATATATAAACAAAGGCAAGACACAAAAATAGACTAACCCAACAGAATGACACTCAGATATCACCGATTGTAGTTATGAGACATATAATGTAACTATGATTACATTACAGGTTTTGATTTAAAAAAAAGGCAGCAGTCAAGATCACACACACACACACACACACACACACACACACACATATATATATAATTTTTCAAGGGAAGTATTAAAAATAAGACAAGTAAATGACCAAATCATGGTTAAAATGCTCTGTTTAATGTCATTTCCTTCTATCTTGTCTTTCCACCTTTTAAACAATCATGGCACTGAAAAAAGGAATTTTTCTTTAACTAAAGGCACATGGCTCTACTTTACTCAAGAATCTTCAAAGATAAACCATTCAATACAGAATGAAGAGGATTTGAACCAGAGTAAAAATTCAGTCTGAGTTCCTCACTTCTTCAGCTGTGAAGTCTGAACGAAACATGTCAGCATGTCTAGCGTTCCAACTGAAAAAAAGATAATAATAAGACCATTATGATATTAAAACGTGTAATAGAAGAGGAAATACCAAAACAGACAGTAAAGAACATATTAATGACACTGGTCAATATCAACTCTCTTGAAACTCAGTGTTTAAAATTTAAAGATACTAGTTGCTTACTGGATATTTACAACCCCAATAGCACCCATTGGTATTATTTTTCAGTTAACTCAACTTTGCCTTGTTCACCAAGGACCCTAAATCCCTCAACATTCTACATGGCACTCTCACTGCTGCTGTCAAGGAATGTCTTCCTTCTCGGCTTCTGAGCTATGTATAGGCTGAATCAAAGGTTCAGCACTGCCCCTAACTCCTGCATGAGCCCCTCAAAAACCGTGTCTCCTGTCTCCCTCTGCCTATTATTATTTGAATGAGTCTTATTTTAAAAATCATTTCTTTTATTTTTTTGAGGTTACAATATGATTTAATAACTTTGCTTTTCCCTTTCCTCCCATATGTCTCTCCACACTCTGTTTCAGTGTCATAAACTTTTTGACTAATTGTTGTTACACATACATATGTATTAGAAATATACATATATCCCAAAGTACACAGATAGACCTGCTCAATCTGCATAACATTACTTGTATGTATGTTTTCAGGACTTTTTGTTCCTACCAAATTCCACATCACATTCAACAAGGAAAAGGGAAGGAGGTTTTTTTTTTCAATACTTTCCATTTAGTTCTGTCTTTAAAATTCTCATATCATGTAATGTTGACGTTCATCCAACCATATAAGTTGAAGGACACAAATTTATATCTTCTTATTTCCAAAGCAATTTTCTTTTGAATTCCTATATGTAGCTACATAGCAAAGAAATCTTTCTGCATCACTTCCCTTATTGTCTCCAAATGTTCCGTGTTTTATTCTGTTTTCATTTAAGATTCTATGTTAACAAGTGAAATATATATATATATATATATATGTATAAAGTCTGCTAAAAAATATAACAAAGTCCTTCAATAAAATGCTTTTCCATGAATTCAACAGAAAAGAATGTTCTACCACAACACAAGAAGGAAAAACACAATTATCTTTTATGATAAATGTGTATGAATTTTATATAAACCATCAAAAATCAAAATGATATAATTTGACAGAAAATAAAAACCTCCATATTTTATTCATATTAAGATAAAGGGATTAACAGGCAATGTACAATAGCTATGACAAAGCTTTACATCTGCTAGTAATTGGTAAGCCTGTTTTCACTTAACTGTAACATAAAAAATAAAACTGCAGTAGTGCCATTAGATTATGCAACCTTGGCCAGTCTTTAAACACATCCCTGATATTCGTCTGGGCCCAGTTTGCATTACATTTTCAGAAGTAGTAACTGTTTTGTGGAAATTCAGGTGAAAAGTAGCTGGCAGCTTTCCTCAGGCCCTTAGCTTGGTGCTCATTTTTCTATCTCATGAAGAAGTCTAAGGTACACTTAATTCCTTCAAAGCCCTTTAACTGGTTTGAAAATTCAAGCTTTGCTTGAACTAATAGCACCTTTTTAGACCTTTTTAGCTTTTGAAGAGCAAGGCCCTCACACTATACCTCAAATGCTCACACACAAAAAGCCCTGAATAAACATTCAGTAAATCAGTAATAAATCCCAGAACCTACTGACTCATCTTTATTGGTCAAATAAACGAACCAAGGACACTGGACAAGCTCACGGGGAGGAGACGAGAAAACAAAAGGATAAAAATTTGTTTTCTAGATGTCTGAGCCAAGATGCCTTCAAACATTTCATGCTGTCATAGACAATCTTATGCATGACTGTTCTTAATAACCAGGGCAAACATCCTTGCATATGTATTGAAATATGAGAATATCGGTCTCACTAAGAAAAATGTATCATTAACATCCAACAAGCCAGATGAATCCTTTCCTCACAAAATGGCTCTGATATAAGGGAAGAAGACGTGATAGACACAATTTTAAACAAAGTATATTTTCTTTTTACAGACTCCACTAGAATGTTTAAATAAGGTTTTCAAAAGCTTCAGAGATGCACAAAATATGGCATTTAAAGATGTTTAATTATTCTAAACATTTTTTGACAACAAGACAAGTTAACTCCTGACAACACCCGGCCTACCTCAAAGATGATGAGCATCAAAGAACCTCCTTATGGAGTTGGCTTCAAATGTGGCAAACAAGCCACTGGAAAAAATGTCCTTGTTTCTGTCAGACAGAATTCTGCCTAAAAAATGGACAAGCTTAGATGCAGGCAGAGTTGAAGGCCAAATTCTGACATGAAATGTAAGCAAGTCCTCAATAGTTCCAGCCTCACAAATAAGTCTGGAAGAGTTCAGTCATAAAACAGAGGCCATACTTATGTTTTGTATCAATGCAAGAAACACTGGTCTCACCACAACAGAGAGAAAAGAGCTTACTCTAAAACTAAATATAAGTGGTCATGGCCTAAGAAGAGGGATTTAGGCTGGGTCAAATACCACATTCTGACATGGCAACAGTTTGATGAAACTTTGATAGTAACTGAGCAAAGAAAGGCAAATCAAACCACTTTTAATTACTGGTAGAAACTGTAAGTAGGTAGGTTATATATGAGTGTGAGTCCCTCTGCTATAAGTCTCCAACCTGTTGGAGACATTTTTGCTTGGTATTAAGCTATGGACTTTTCATACAATCCAGATGACTTACTTAGTACTCAGAACATGTTAGGTCATAGAAAGAAGAGGTGGGCAGTCAATGTCTGTTAGGGGGAATAAAGGGAGAGAGCCAAGGACAAGTTTCCTCTGGACTTATGATATTTGACCTCTGCACAACATTGATGTTCTAATCAGTCAATCAGACTTCATCATCCCTTGCAGCTTCTTTCAGGGACACTCATTCACATCTGGTGCCCTTAATGTCTAGGCAAATTGGTAACGTTAATAATAACAATTTAGTACATACCAATAAAATTTTTTAAAAGTTCCAAGTAAATTACATACAAACAGTATGAGATAGGCATACTATTTAAATTTTCAATTGATTTTATAAGTTACTGTATAGGAACAATTTGCCATTCCTAAAATTGATCCTGTGCACCACTACTTTGAATAGAAAATATATGACACAATATCTTTCATGAGATATCTGCAACTATACCTGTTGGATACATCTCTGATTAGTATATTTCCTATTAGTAATAATAGACTGTTTGGCTGTTGTTATAACTGAAGAATTGAAGACTTAGGCAATCAGATGTAAGAAAATGAGAGAGGGGAGGAAAAGGGAAAGGAAGGATATGCTAAGACTTCCTGTACAATTATTCTTCTAAAAGGCATTTGCTGATGTGTAAACCCCTTCTTAAATGTCCCAAATAGTACAAAGAAAGTGGCTTTATAAATGTTTCTTTTCAGTAGTTATGTACCTGGTGGCAAATATCTGTAGCTAATATTCCTGTGAAAATGGGTTAGATTTCTTACAGATAAAGTACTGTTCCATTCACACCTAAAAATTTGGCAAGAGGAAGGACTGTTCTCTCTTTAACTAAAGGTCTAAATAGCATTTTCTATGCCTGGAAATGGTACTTCAGGAATGAGGGGTTGGGAAAATCGTCGTTAACCTGCTTTAACCAGTCATATATGTACAAATCCTCATAGCTAATAACATTTGAAGAAAACCCACTCTTTATTGAAGGAAGCTCCCTTAAATATTAAGAGAGATTAATATTGAAGGCTAGAGGAGATTTATTTGTAACATAGATTTCACCAGCTTCATGTCAGAAAATTGAATGCTCTTGTGATTCAAAACTTAACAAATCTACCAAAGAAGTTACAGAGATGGTTAAATGGACTTCCCAGATTCCATTTTTACCCTCTCACTTTTGTGGTTATAACTGCATTTAAAAGTCAGAATAGCTGTCACACTGATCCATCATGGCACTCTGTAGCTGATCTTGCCACTTTCGGCATCAATGTCTGTAATGTGAATGTGTTGAGCAATGGGAATTGGGAATTCAGCATTCACTGGGTGTCTAAATCAATCATCTTTTGAGCATGAATAAGTCATGCTTTAATGGATAGCTTCAGTCTACATTAGTAGGCACTTGTGTGAGAAGAAGTTTTAAAAATAAAATAAATCTGGGGAAACCATGTTGAATTCTTCTTTAGTGACAGTCATTTTGTTTTCTCCTCTACCCAAATGCTCAATGCCCAGTATTATAATAAAAACTCTGCTTAAGTCTCCTGAATCTGATCTAATGGAAGAGCTTGTGATATTGTAACAGAGAACTCATTAAGGAAGTTCAAGATTCTGAAAGCAAAATAGCGTTGCTGCCTTTCAGACATGGCGTGACAGATGGAAATGCCTTGCTGAGTGTTTGCCAGCAGGTAGATGTATTTCATACTCATGATCCCAGAAAGAATACCTGAAGGATATTTTTTTGTATCATTCACATCTCTCTTTCAGAATTCTGTCATCAATCTTTAATTCATTTCAGGAAGCTGTTTAGCTAGCTGGACAGATGTCCCTGACTTCTTTTGAAGGTCCTATCTCTGTGGGATATTTTGGTGAGTGTTTTCTTTCCCCTATAGGAGGTTTAGCTTTTTCCAAGAAAAAGAGGCTATATGCTCAGAGATCCATTGGTATCACTTTGGTTTCATAGATATCATACCCTCCTATATATTTATAATCATTTTCTTTTATGTGTATGAGTGTTTTGTCTGCATGTATATATATGCACTGTGTGCATGCCTCGTGCCCATGAAGACCAGAAGAGGGTGTCAGATCCTTTGGAACTGGAGTTATAGTGTTGTGAGGGGCCACACAGGAGCTTGGAATTGAACCAGGATCCTCTGGAAGAGCAGCCACTGTCCTTAAGCACTGATCAGTCTCCTCAGGCCATACTAATTACATGACATTAAAGGAGGAATTTCACATCCTATCTCTCATAATACTTAATTATATATAATTAAGAATTAATATTTATTCTTATTATGTATTAATCATATTAATATATAATTAATGAATATAACTCTGTATGCATAATGAAGAAACAAAAAATTCCCACACTATAATGCATGTCTTAAATACTATATGCACTATCTGGATAACACATTTACCTGGACAATTTGCAATTTTCACCTTTAGTGTTCTTCTTTTATATTTTAAATGTACTGTCAATGAGCGTAGGTATAATAACCAACTATATATAGCACAGTGGTGAAGAAAATGGAAATGGTTAAACTGTAAAGAAAACTCATCAGTAAAAGGAAAAATAAATGAAGTTCACAAATTACACTATATTCATATGATAGAATAGAATAAAACAAACACACTAAATGAGCTACAGAAGTAATCCCAGAATTTTACCAGCAGCAAAAAAACAAGGTGGTAAATATTTCCTGTCTCAAGACCATGTGGCTTCAAGCCATTACTCACATTATGATTCCAACATATAAGCAACATGAGTGAGCCAGTAGTAAATGAGGCTGTATTCTACACCTAGTTCCAGCAAAGCTTTATTTACAAACCAGGCGCCCAGCACACTGTAGCTTACTAATCACTGGCGATAAATTAGGTGAGGAAGTGTGGTGATATTAAAGCATAATGTGTGGTTTAAAAAGCACATATCTAATCGAGATCTACAAATGCTGTATTTGTTATATTATAAAGAGATTCTTCAATACGTAGTGTGTTTGTATACATAAATACACTTAAAGTATGACAACGTGAAAAAAACAGAAAGTGCAGTAACTGGAGCTAGAGAGATGGCTTAGCAATTGAGACCACATAATGCTCTTGCATAGGACCCAAGTCCACATCCCAGTACCCAAAATGCCTGGCTCACTCCTTCTCTAACTCCAGCTCCAGGAGATCTAGTGCT
This sequence comes from Acomys percivali, assembly GCA_907169655.1. Taxonomy (NCBI): domain Eukaryota; kingdom Metazoa; phylum Chordata; class Mammalia; order Rodentia; family Muridae; genus Acomys; species Acomys percivali. Next base: position 77,718,006 of record OU015744.1, read on the forward strand.
ATCTACTGGCCTCCCTGCTTACCGTATCCATGATTGGATACACAAAGACACACACCACACACACACACACACACACACACACACACACACACACACCACTACACACTATCCAGCATTGTGACTAAATTTGCAAAGAAATCTTTTGGGATAGGAATCAATCATATTTTAATGACTCAAACAATTTTTCAATAAAACCGTAACTCAATATGTGTTATATAGTGAAGTTTTTATTTTTTCCCTTTAAAAATTTTATTTATCTTTATCTTATGTGCATTCATATTTATCAGGATGTATGTCTATGTGAGAGTGTCAGGTCTTTGAGTTAAAAACAGTTGTGAGCTGCCATGGGGGTGCTGGGTTTGAATCCAGGTCCACTGGAAGAGCAGTCAGTGCCCTTAACTGCTGATGCATTTCTACAGACCTTTCAGCATCTTTTATGCTGAAATTATGTCATATTCAAAGATAAGCATGTCAACATAAACAAAAAGACATAGTAACTCACTTTAATAGAAGTAAACAGAATTATTCAAACAGTATAGTCAAGTTTGTTGAGTTTGCATAGCTCAAATAAGTGTTAAAATTGTAATAGCCATGAACTTGAAGTAAAATGGAAGAATTAAGCTTAGTATAGAAGTTTGTTAAAAGTTAAAACACATTTATAATGTAATTTTAAAGTAAAAAATAAACATTTTAGCCCATAGTGTATTGATGTTTATAGTGTTTTTGGTTTTAATTACCTATGTGAAATGATTATCTGACTTATCTTTTAAAATGTTTATTATATTACTGTATTAAAATCTAACTAAATATTTGCAGTGTATATATGTACATCTGCATGCATTCCTCAAATTTCAGAGTTCCATCTTAAATACTATATAAAAAATTAACTATATAAACAGCATTGTTCAAGATCCTCAAACATATAACTTCCCCAACAAGCTAAGTAAAATTTAAATCTAATTTAGATACTAGCCATTATATTCAGGCCTGTTTTGAGGGACTGAATCTTCTTTTTAAAGAATCTTTGAAAATTTCATATTACACACACACACACACACACACACATGATAAATATAATATTTTGGTCATATTACCCCTTTGTTGCTTCCCACAGACACCTTAGAATACATTTCTCACAAAATTTGCAGCCTCTTTTTTTTAATAACCCACTGAGTCCAATTAGTTTTATTCACACGATCATGGGTTGGAGGACACACTCTGTACACTGTCCATGGGCATCATACAAATGTGCACTCTGCAAAACAAAAGTAACTCTCTCTCTCAGTAACCATCAACTGACCATAGATCTTCAGCTAGAGATGAGCTGTCTGAAAGCCCTCCTTGGTCCAGGTAGCACTTTTTAACTGGCTTATGCAGGACACCTCAGCGCCTGCAAGTTCATGTATGTGGGAGCCATGCCATGTCCAGAGGACAGCATTTCACAGGAGGATTTCCAATCTTCTGGCTCTTGTATTTATTTTGTTTCCTTTTCCGTGATGCTCCCTGAGCCTTGGGATGGGGCTAGATATAGCTGTCCCATCTATGGCTGAGCACTCAGTCACTTTTCCTCAGCATTTTGACCCATTTGGCAAATTGTCTTCTTCTCTTCACAGTGTTAGAAATTGAACCTTGGGCCTTCTATATGCCAGGCAAGCTCTCTACCACTGTACTACCCACACAGCCTCACAGCCTTTTTTTTTTTTTTGGCAGATGTTTTTAGGAATAATCTAAAAGTAATGTTATTTTTAAAGTCAGAGGATTTGCCAGGGTTATTTTAGTCTTATTTGTCCCAGGAGTGGCTTATTACCATTAACAAGCAATGCAATCAGTAGCCACAGTAATAAGCATGATACATGAGGAAGAACATCTTTCTACAAAACACACAATTTAAAGATTGTCTCTTGAAGGCATAATATGTGTTTGCACTTAGTAAGAAGCAGAATAACAAACCTACGGAGGTTATAGCCTAACGGAAAAGCAATAAAGAAACCATTTGCATACGAGTTTACTTTAACCATAGTAATCAATAACAGATAGTATTTTAATTCCTGAAAAGGCAATTATGTACATACACATACTCATTTAATCTACCAGTTGATAAGACCTAGAAGTAAAAATCGAGCTATTAGCAATACCCACAGCCAGTACCAAATAGCTGACTTGCAATGCCTTTCTTCAGTAAAGGGTTCTCTGCCTTATAGAAATTACTGGAATTCCAGCTAGGACAACAAATGAACAAGATGATTTTGGAGCATCTCGACATAACATATAGAAATTAAGTATGTGCAGAACACACACACACACACACACACACACACAAACAAACAAACACACACCACAACACAACACACAGCACCACACCACACTACATAGAGTCATATACTTAAGAGGATCTTAGAACCAACTTGAAGAGCTTCTAAAGGCAGATAGGAATTATTTGAACAATGGTATCTTTTTATATAGGGTTGAATTAAGATGAAAAATTTTAAATAATCAGGAGTCCAAACTAATATAAAATTTTGAAAAAAACAGTTGGAGAAAATAATAAACCTCTTATGCAGAAAAAAATAATAATCTGCTTTAAAAAGAAACTCTGTCATTCTCCTGAGTTCTGGGCTACTCATGGTAATCCAAAAAATACAGTGTGCAGTAAAACATAGGATGTTTGATTATCATGCATGAGAGGCCCTGAGATTCTCAGCACTGGAAACATACACCTGAAAAATGGTGGTTCAGCCAGATAGGAAGCCCCACCCAGGTCATGTGTATCTTCGATGTGACTAAAGAGTGATTCTTTAGCTCAGTGGGCTTTTTTTCTCCTCCAAATTTAAAGCCTAGGAATATATCCAGAGGAATATATCAGGCAATTCTAAGTCAAGTGCATTTGTGCCAAAGACTAAATAATATTTCTCAAAGTTGAGTATGTCACTCAAAACTAATGACAGGTAAGGCTATGGCAAAGTGAAGAGGATGTTGAGGAGACATAAGGACCAAGCCTAATATGGCACCTGCATGAAATTCTAGAACAAATAAGGACAGAAGATGAAAAGTAAGCACTACACAGTAACATATTTTCCAAGAGCCACCCTGTTAAGGGAGCTCACTAGGCATGTGGGCTGTCTAGGAGTTGATCTGGCATTTGCAAGGTCTTGTACCATGATGTACCCGCAAACTGCTTCCAGCCTATGACATACTTTCAGGAGCCATTTATTTGGGGAAGTTCAGTAGGCATGAGAACTCTCTGGAGATGATCTGGTATTTGCAAGGTCTGTATCATGATGTACCCCAGAATTGCTTCCAACCGCTGACTACCCTGTCAATTGTGCTTTGTTACATCTCTCTAAAATCTGGCATTAGAGCTGGGTATGAAAGCACATGCCTTTAATCCCAGCACCCAGGGAGGCAGAGGCAGGTGGATCATTGTGAGTCTAAGGCCAGCTTGGTCCACAAAGCGAGTCCAGAACAGCCAAGATTACACAGAGAAACCCTGTCTCAAAAAACCAAAAAGTAAAAACATCTGACATTGGTGTGAACTGGGTATTGACCAGCTCTAATTGAGCAAACTTTCTATAGGATTCTGTTGAAGCTGCATTGTTTGTTATTCAGATGAACCAATCCCTGATTATAGAATTCCTGATTTGATTCAAATAGTTTTAAAAGTTAAATTGGTTTAGGTCTTCTAAAATAATTTTAGAGAATTTATGGCTACGATAAATACCTTTGTGGACCTCCAGATACCTCACTAAGGATATAGCAGATTTGTGGCTTCAGATAAGCCTCCACTCTAGATGGCACCACGAATCCTGGTATGTCACCATAAATATAGACAAGTTTGTTTAAACTTTCCATGAACTTAAGTTGGAAGGAAGCTACCTAGAAAAGTCTAAATTTACTCTGTTTCTTAGAATGAAAGACAAAATTATTGTCCTAATCTCATTATGAACTAAGAGATAGCTAGATAATATATAGTTAGGTCAGTTATAATTGATAAGTAATATATTTTTGTAGCTTTTAGGCCTTGTCACTCTGAACTCACTGTGAACTTATGTAATGGATACTTAGATAAGAAATGTTTAGATTTAAAACATGTAATCTCTTGTATTTTAGAAATCATCTGTTTTTGTGATTAATTGTCTTTTTTCAACTATGAGGTAAGATTCTTTTCTCAAAAGTATAAGTGTGGTCATCTACAATAAACGGTGTTAAAATTGGGAAGCTTAACTTCAGTTGAAATTAAGATATCTGACTTCATCCACCTTTTCTCTTGAACCTTTTATCTTAAATGTATGTGTTGAGATTGGGAAGCTTTACTTCAGTTGAAGTTAAGATGCCTGACTTCATCCACCTTTTCTCTTGAATGTATGCATGTGAGCGGTTTATTTTCCATCTCTCTCTTATTTCCTCTTCCCTGTAGATTCACAAATAAGTTAGCAGACTCAGGGCTTTATCATCAGCCCATAGACTTTGGCAGCATAGCAAAAAAAAAAAAAAAAAAAAAAAAAAGAGTTTGAGTTTTGAAAATGAAGTCAAATTGAAGTGGATTTAAGAAAGAAAAAAAAGTGAGAGTCAAGACTGTGAAGTTAGACCAAAATATTAGAAGACTTTTCTTTAAAAAGAAGGCAGGAATGATATGCAAAATCGACGAAAGGGGTATAAAAGTCAAAAGAACTTTTTAAGATCTGCTCTTTTTTTACTTTTGGTTTGGTTTATGCATTTTTAAAAAGTGTGTTTCTAGGATATATCTATGTGCTGATGGAGATTTAATAATTGAGTAAGAAAGACTCTTAATATATGAGCCTGAATCTCTAAGTGGAGAAGTGATGGTTTAAAATGCTCCTGAACAGATATGACCCCAGCTCTTCAGGCCGTAAATACAGAGTCCTTATTGCTCAGATTAGCAGGAACCTTTGTCAGCACAGAAACAAAGAACTTGGCAAAGCACCAGTCCCCAGGCCGACCATTCATCTCAATCTTGCCACTTCTCCTTCATATGCTAATTATATTATATCCATAGCTGTTAACCAGTTGTGGAGTATCTGTCATGACATCCTTCCTACACTTCTTACTCAATGAGGATAATGTCTTAAAAAGCAGACGTCTGAAATTGTACACTTGTATAATAAAGGAGCAATAACTATCAATCTAAAAATTAGCAGACTAGTTTTTTTTAATGTTACGAAGTTAATTATACATTATTTTTTTATGATGGCTATTTCCTAAGCACACACTAAGTGTCACTCTATGGAAGCTGTGTGATTTCTACACAAGGTGATCCAAATGAATCGGGAAGGGATTCATTTGGATGAGTGCTGACAGAGAGTGCCAAGCTAGATAAAAGACTTAAACAAGCAATGAAAGCAAGACTGTTGGGAGACAGGATGAATCCCAGGCCTGCTGAAATACTGTTAGACTCCTCTGGCACTGCGTGTGCATTTGAGGGCCTTTACACACACCCATAAACTTGAGCAGGTTTACTGTTTAAAATCTTCCTTTAGAGTTTTCAGAGGGTCTGAAAAGAGTCAGTGTAAGCAACATCAGATTTTCCCACCCAGCACTGCAACCCAGACTAAATGCTTGAGGAAGATAAAGGTAAAGACAAACTTTTAAGTGATTTTTGGGGTTTCATGCAAATAGGGAAACTGAGATCCACTGTTGGTTAGGACTAAATTCTGGCCTTTTCTCTGAGACTTATATGCTACACGAAGCCTATATGCATATCATTATTTCACTGAGGCTCAGTATATGGCATTAAGAAGTAGACTAGCCCATAGGCTGTGAGTGCTATGCCTTAACTAAAACCATGAACCCCTTAAGAAAATAAAATTTCACCCACTTCATTAACTTAATCTTCCAATCAACAATTATAATGATTCAAATTACCTAGTCATTAATACAAAAAATAGCTGTTACAAATATCCTAAATATGACAAATTTGGTGATTATAAAACTGGCAATTATTAAACACTTCTGCTAAAGAAGAGATACAAAGTAATTCTTGAGATGATTGACATACTTTTCTTGAGCAGCAGACATATATAATTATTTTTACAAACTTTGTTCTTCAGTGCTACTAAAGCAATATTTAAATTATGTGTGGTATGTTTCCATAATACATAGTAATGCTAGTTGCCATTAAATAGTTGTCAGAACATAGTCAATAAAATGACACATTGTGAACAAAGCCGTGGAGGACTGTGAGAGAGACTCTAAGAAAAGTGGTAAAGGTCCTTTAATTCCAGGTGCATTTTGTTCCCTGAACTGTCCTTGGATGTGATTTCATGCCTCCTGGGACAAACGTTTACATTCAATTCATAAGACATGTTTATTCTTGTTGAATATCAGAACATAGCTATAGAACCCACTCTGGTCAGTGTACCCTGAATCTGTATTTGGCCTTATGCCTTGTGTTCATGTTTTTTTTTTCAGATAGAATCTATAGTATTTGCAAGGCAATTGTGTTGAAATTTGTCTGTCCTGAGAAAGTTCTGGGAGAGGGCTGATGTGTTAATCTTTAGTATGTGCTTACTGGCATTAGTTTATTTTTTTTTCTCAACATATTTTCTGAACTCAAACACCCTTCCTTGATCATTGCTTTCTTTGTTAATTCATTTATATAAGTACACTGATAGTGAAGGAAGCATAAGACTGGACCGTCGCCCTTATTCTTTCAGGCCCTAAGATCCCAGGTACAGCAGACAAGATACACAGAGGTTGGATGAAAAGTTGACAATAGCTATAAAGATTATTAACCCTATTTTTATCTCAAAGAAAATGAAAATCTTTTACATTTTTATCACAAGCTAATTTTTTGAGTTGTCCATCAGTGTGCATAAGGCCTTGGACCTTAGTGTTTTCATACTTTTTTTTCCCCTGTATAAGTAAAGGAGAATATTTTTGGTGGTTCTCCTTACCCTAAAATGTCTAAAATTCTAAAACAAAATTTCTACAAAGGTTATCAGATACACAATTCTATAAATTTATTGCACACTTTATTACTTTAAATATTTTATTATTAAATCTGTTATTAAATTAATATTATAATCTATCCAGATTACATCCCATTTGTTACCCCCTCATTGTATCTTCCTTCTCCCTCCTTCCATCACTCACTCTATTCCCCTCCCCTAGACCTCTGACAGAAGTGGACCTCCATCCCCAACATATGACCACAGCCTATCAGGTCTCATCCTGATAGCCTGCTTCCCTTTCTTCTGTGTGCCCAGTGGCGCTCCCCACCAAGGGAAAGTGTTGAAATTGGGCACCAGAGTTCTTGTCAGAGGCAGTCCCCACTCCCCCTACAACCATGGAGAATGAGCTGTCCATCATCTGAACAGGCAGTCTATGTTCATTGTGTGCATTATATTTGATGGTGCAACAGTATGTGCAGGCTCCACACCCCAGGTGCAGATCCACCTGTTTTGATGGTCTCCTTGTCTATCTTCTGAACTCTCTGGGCCATTCATACCCCTATTCTTCCATACCACTCTCAGTACTCTGCCCACAGTTCAGCAGCGAGTTCCAGCAACTGTCCTTATGCCCCACTGGATGTAGTCTCTCAGAGGACTTAATTACCAGAGTAAACCAGAAGTTCAAGTTAACAGCTTCCAAAATGGGTGGAGCATCCTCTTCAGCCTTTGGTCCCTATATATCTGACAGATATATTTGTGAGGCTGGAGCTACTGAGGACTTACTTGCCCTGCCTTGGCAGAGTTTGGATATTGACTCTGCCTACATCCAACCTTGTCTATTTTTAGGACAAATTCTGTCAATGGAAGAAACAGGGACATTTTGCCCAGTGGCTATTTTGCCACATGTGAAGTCATCTCCATAAGGAGGTTCTTTGATGTTTGTCATCTTCTTTGAGGTAGACTAGGTGTCGTCATTTTTAATTGGATAATTTGATTTGATGGTAGTTAATTTCTTAAGTTCTTTATATTTTTTGGATACTGGCCCTTTGTTGTATGCAGAGTGGGTGAAGATCTTTTCCCAGTCCATAGGCTGTCACTTTATTCTGTTGAAAATCTGCTTTGCCTTACAGAAACTTTTCAGTTTTATTAGGTCCCATTTATGAATTGTTGATCTTAGAGCCTGAGCTATTGGTGTTCTGTTCAGGAAATTGTCTCCCATGCAAATGAGTGCAAAGTCCTTCCAAACTTTTTCTTCTAAGAGATTTAGTGTGTCTTGTTTTGTGTTGAGGTCTTTAATCCACTTGGACTTGAGTTTTGTGCAGGATAATAAATATGTCTTTATTTGCATTTTCTACATATAGACATTTAGTTAGACCTGCACCATTTGTTCAAGATGCTATCTTTTTTTCCATTGTATGGATTTGCCTCCTTTGTCAAAAATCAAGTGTCAGGATTGTTATAGATATTCTTAATTTTGTTGTATTACCATATGAAATTGAGAATTGATCTTTCAAGGTCTGTAAAGATTTGTTTAGGTTTTGATAGGGATTGCATTGAATCTTTACATAGCTTTTGGTAAGATGGTATTTTCACATGTTGATTCTCCAGATCCACGAATATGGGACATCTTTCCATCTTCTGATATCTCCTTCAATGTCTTTCATTAGAGATTTGACTTTTTTCTCATATGAGTTTTCATTTCCTTGGTTAGAGTTACACCAAGATACTTTATATTATTTGTGACTATTTAGAAGGGTGTAGTATCCCCAGTTTCTTTCTCAGCCCCGTTTGTCATTTGTATACAGGACAGATACTGATTTTTTTAGAGTTGATTTTACATCCAGCCATTTGCTGGAGTTGTTTGTCAGAAGTAGTAGTTCTCTGCTGGAATTTTGGGGATCACTTATCTACACTATCATAACTTCATGAATAGTGATGCTTTGACTTCCTCCTTTCTGATATGGATCCCCTTGATGTCTTTTTGTTGTCTTATTGCTTTAGCTAGAAATTCAAGTTCTATATTGAAGAGATATGGAGAGAGTGGGCAGCCTTCTCCACTCTTATTTTAGTGGAATTTCTTTCAGTTTCTTGCCATTTAATTTGATCTTGTCTATATGCTTGCTGTTTATAGCCTTTATTATGTTAGGTATGTGTCTTGTATCCATGATCTCTCAAAGATTTTAAACATGAATGGGTGTTGGATTTTGTCAAATGATTTTTCAGTATCTAAAGAGATGATTATGTAGGATTCTTTGTTTTAGTTTGTTTATATGGTAGATTACATTGATGGATTTCTGTATATTGAATTACCAGGAATGCTGAGCATGAAGTCTACTTGATCATAGTGAATGCTATTTTTGATGTGATCTTATATTCAGTTTGTGAGTATTTTGTGAGTATTTTTGCATTGATATTCATAAGAGAATTTGATCTGAAATTCTCTTTGTTGGGTCTTTGTGTGATTTAGGTATCAAGGTGACTGTGGCCTCATAAAATGAGTTTGGTAATGTTTCATCTATTTATATTTTGTGGAATAGTTTGAAGAGTATTAGTATTAGCTCTTTTTTGAAGTTCCAGTAAGATTCTACCCTGAAACCATTTGGCCTTAGGCTTTTTTTTTTTTTTGAGACTTTTGATGACTGCGTTGTGTTTCCACAGGAGATATAGGTTTATTTAATTGTTTACCTGATCTTGACTCAACTTTGGTAAGTGAAATTTATTAATAAAATTGTCCGTTTCCTTTAGATTTTCTAATTTTGTGGAATATGAGCTTTTGAAGTAAGACCTAATGATTCTTTCATTTTCCTTAGTGCCTGTTGTAATGCCTTCCTTTTGACTTCTGATTTTTTTTTAATTTGGGTAGTGTTTCTCTGCTTTTAAACTGGTTTGGCTAAGGGTTTGGCTATATTCTTGATTTTGTCAAAGAGCCAGCTCTTAATTTCATTGATTTTTGAATTGCTCTCTTTGTTTCTAATTTATTGGCTTCAGCCCTGAGTTTATTTCCAGATGGCTACTCCTCTTGGGTGTTTCTGTTTCTTTTTTCTAGGGCTTTGAGATGTGCCATTAAGTTCCTTTTATGAGATATTTTCAATCTCTTTTGAAGGCCCTTAATGCTATGGATTTTCCTCATAGCAATGCTTTCATTTTATCCCCAAAATTTGTGTATATTGCATATTTTCATTGAATTTTAGGAAGTCTCTAATTTCTTTATTTCTTCTCTGGACCAGTTATTAGTAAGTAGAGAGTTGTTCAGTTGTTCAGCACATGGAAATGTGCATATAGGTTTTTTTTTTTTTCATTTCTGTTGTTGAGATCCAGCTTTGGTCTAGGTGGTCTGATAGGATACAAGCCATTATTTCAATCTTTTATCTGTTGAGGCTTGCTTTGTGGCCTACTGTATGCTTAATTTTGGAGAAGATTTCATGCAGTGCTGAGAAGAAAGTATAATCTTTTATGTTTGAGTGAAAATGTCGGTAGGTATCTGTTAGGTCCATTTAATTCATGACATCTGTAAGTGTCATTATTTCTCCATTAGTTTCTGTTTATTTGACCTATCCTTTGTTGAGGGGAGATGTTGAAGTCTCCCACTCTTAAAAGGGGTCAATGTGTGGTTTAAGCTTTATAATTTTTTTTTACAGATGTGAATGTCTTAGTTTTGGATGCATAGATTTATGATGTCATCTTATTTGAGTTTTCCTTTGATAAGTATGAAGTGTCCTTCCTCATCTCTTTTGATTAATTTTTGTTGAAAATCTATTTTATTAAACATTAGAATGGATACTCCAGCTTGCTTCTTGTGTCCACTTGTTTGGAAAACCTTCTTCCAGCCCTTTACTCTAAGGTAATATCTATTTTTGTGGCTGAGGTACATTTCTTGTATGTAGCAGAATGTTGGGGTCTGTTTACACATCCATTAGGTTAGTCTGTGTCTCTTTATTGAAGAGTTGAGAACATTGATGTTGAAAAATATTAATGACCAGTGATTGTTAGGTTCTTTTATTTTGATGTTGATTGTGGTAGTGTATTTGTGTGCTTGTCTAATTTTTTTCTAAAGTCAAGTTATCTATTTCTTGTGTTTTCCTGCTTGTATTTTGCCTTCCTGGGTTGGAGTTTTCCTTCTACTATCTTCTGTAAGGACTGGATTTCTGGATAAGTAATGTTTAAATTTGTTTTTTCCCCCATGGAATATCTTTTTTTCTCCATCTATGGTTACTAAAACATTTGCTGGGTATAGTAATCAAGATTGGCATCTGTGGTCTCTTAGGGTTTGTAGACATTTGCCCAGACCCTTCTGGCTCATATGATCTCTGCTGTAAAGTTGGGTGTAATTCCAATAGGTTTGCCATTTTGTGTTACTTAGCCTTTTTGCCTTGCCACTTTCAATATCTTTTCTTTGTTATGTATTTTTATTGTTTTGATTATTATCTGGTATGGGGGGTATCTTTTCTGGTCTACTCTATTTGGTGTTGTGTAGGCCTCTTGTATGTTTATAGAGCTTCTATTTCTTTACATTGGAAATTTTTTCTCCTTTGATTTTATGGAAAATAATTTTTGGGCCTTGGAGCTGGGAATCTTCTCTTTCCTCAATTTCTATTATCCTTAGGTTTCATCTTTTCATGGTGTCCTTGATTTCTTGGATGTTTTGTGTCAGAAACTTTTTACATTTAATGTTTTCTTTGATGGTTGCATCAAGTTCTCCATTGTATCTGCTACACCTGATAATCTTTCCGCCATCTCTTGTATTGAGTTGGCAATACTTACTCCTGCAGTTCTTGTTTTCTTCTCTAAGTTCTCTCTTTCCAGGCTTTCTTGAATTTGCGCTTTTATTATTGTTTCCATTTTCATCTTCAAATCTTGAACTATTTTACTGACTTCCTTGATTTCACAGGATTGTTTGCATTTTCCTGAATTTCTCCCAGTGATTTCTTCATTTCCTTTCTACAGGCCTCTATCATGGCTTCTCTAAGGGCCACAATCTCTTTGGCTGTATCTTCCTGTATTTGTTTACAGATTTTATTCATTTCTGCAGCTATCATCTTCATTAGTAAAGACTTGAGGTCATTTTCTTGTGTTTCCATTGTGTTTGAGTTTTCATGGCTGATTGCTTTGGGATAAGTGGGTTCTGGACATGCCATATTTTAGCTTTTGTTGTTTGTGATTTTACACTGGTCTTTAACCATCTTGCTTGTCTCTGGTGTTAGATGATGTCTAGTGTCCTTCACTGGCAGTTGAGAGCAGCTTGTAGGTGAGTGGCTACAGGCTGAGGCTCATCACTTGCTGGGATCAGGGAACTCTTCAGGTGTATCAGGTGGATGACCTAAGATCAGACCTGGGAACTTTCTGTGGACCCATTGGGTGACCTGAGGTCAGATCTACCTGTGTTCCATACTGTGGTTCTCCTCTCGGCAGAGATACTCAGACGCTGGGTGTTTTGTAGCCCATAGTACCTTTTGAGACACAGAGTACAGGTGCTGTACACCCTGCCAGACATGTGACTAGATCTTGGAGCCAGTGCCCTGTGCCTGTGTGGACCCAGGAACTTTCCATGGAATGGCCAGGTGACCTGAGGTCAGATGTACTGTGGCAACTCCTCTGGGCTAGAATACCCAGACACTGGTGTTTTTCAGCCCACAGTTCCTGAGACATAGAGCTCAGGTGCTGCATGCCCAGCCAGGTGTGTTGCTAAACCTCAGAGCCATTGCCCTTGCCTTAGTGATCCAAGAACTTCCCTCCTGTGGATCAGCCAGATGACCTGAGGTAAGATACACTTGTCTTCCAGACTGGTGGTGTCTCCTCTGGGCTAAAAGACTTAGACACTTGTGTTTGTAGCCCACAATTCTTCCTAAGATACAGCCTGGATGGTGCCTGCCCTGCCAGGCATGCTGCTATACTCTGGAGCCCACACCTGTACCTCTGTGGACCAGAGAACTCTCCGTGGGTTGGCTGGGTGACCTGATATAAGATTCACTTGTGTTCCCAACCATGGGGTATCCCCTGGAATAGAAAACCCAGACACTGGTGTTTTGCTGTCTCCACTTAAGTCTGATACCCAGAGTGCAGCTGTCGGGCGCATGCAGGTGAAGAATTAGACTTTGGAGACTATTCACAAGCCTGCAGGGATACCTGGGCTTTTTGGTGGATTAGCTGGGTGGCCCAAGGCTGGACTCACTCATGCTTCACGCAGTGTGGACCCAGCTCACCTGGACATCACCAGCACTGGTTTTTTGTAGTTCTCAGTTCTGACTATAGGTCGCTGTGCAGTCACTGCTGTCCTGCTAATCAGACACTATGTGTGTTCAATGCGACCATGTTGGATCTCCTCTAATTTAAAAAATGTTAGCAGTCAATTCATTTTATATTTTGGTTACATACATGCTTTATGCATCTGCTAAACATGTATACATTACACATGTTTTCATTTGTTGAAATAAAAAATATTTATCATAGTAATATGAAAAGCAAGTTTGAATAAATTAGTAAAAGGAAAAAATTCTGAAACACAACTGAAGTTGAAAACTGCTACATTAAACAAGCATGAGATAAAAGTTTGACAGTTTTTCAAAATCATGTATTTCTTCACACTCCAGTGCTTAGAAAGAACCAAAGTTTGTTTTTTAATTAGTCTGTAATTAGAGACATTTTCCTAAACTTGTTACTACCATTCATCAAACTGTCCAAAAACTTACAAAACTTCATAAAGTTACAGGATCTTAATTATGACTGGTTCTTGGATTAATAGGATTAAAAAAAATTTCTCAGTCCAAAAACAGTCAGCTTTTTATTAATTAAATATGTTTTTGACATCTTCCTACAAGTATAAAGTGCATTTATTTTACTTTTAACATTTTAAAAATTCTTTTATTTTGAACTTGTTCACCTTTAGACCGTGATACCTCCTAATATTTGAGTAGCGGATAGGACTATAATCTAAAGAGGGAAGAAAAGGAGGGAAATCTGTAAAGGTGATTCTTGTCCAAATGCTGAAACCTGATCACACATGTTCAGGGAATAATTTCCAGTATCTCCATGACTCTGAGGTTCTGAGATTCAATAATAGATGTTCTAAGAAAAGTGATGATCACAGAATGGCCTGCCTAAAAGAGTTTTAATATTCAAACAAGAACAACAATGTCTAAAAATCTGAATCATGTCTGAGAAAGACAACTTCCACTAGTTATTCTATAATAATTGCTAAAATTACAAAGTCTCAAGCACAGAAAATTACAAATTCTCTTAATTATTTCTTTATGGACACAATGGAGTGTTCAAGGAAAGATGACTAACATGATTGATAATACCCTAGAGAATTTTACAAGAAGTTTAGTGAGAAACAGTTATTCTCCTGGGTCTCATCAAGATTTGTCATGGATGATAAGAGATAAATTTGATGTTATATCTGATATTTGGAATTTAAGGAATATTAGGGCTAAAGTGGATTGGGAAAAAGATTGTCTTTGCATATATAAACAAAAAATGAAAGCCCCAAGGTCAAAGCACTGTACATGCTAACATATACACACATAGATGACAACTGATGAAAACTGCATGTCCTTTTTTTTAAAGACTACTTAATTTTTTTTATTAATTTATTCTTGTTACATCTCAATGGTTACCCCATCCCTTGTATCCTCCCATTCTTCCCTCCCTCCCATTTTCCCCTTATTCCTCTCCCCTATGACTGTTCCTGAGGGGGATTACCTCCCCCTGTATATGCTCATAGGGTATCAAGTCTCTTCTCAGTAACCTGATGTCCTTCCTCTGAGTGCCACCAGGTCTCCCCCTCCAGGGGACATGGTCAAATGTGAGGCACCAGAGTACGTGAGAAAGTCATATCCCACTCTCCACTCAAGTGTGGAGAACGTTCTGTCCATTGGCTAGATCAGGGTAGGTGTTTAAATTTTACTGCCTGTATTGTCCTTGGATAGTGCCTTAGTTTGAGTGGGACCCCTGGGCCCAAATCTGCCTATCATAATGTTCTACTTGTAGGTTTCTAGGACCCACTGGATCCTTCTACATTGCTATTCTCCCATGGTTCTCTCATCTAGAGTCCCAATAGGATGTCCTTCCCTCTGTCCCAGTTTCCTGGTAAGGGAAGGCTTTCATGGGACATGCTCCTTGGGCTAATAAAAAACTGCATATCTTTTACAAGATAGTATTTTCCAAAAAAATTGAGGCTTCTCCGAATCCATATGTATGTTATCCATCTGAAGTTGCTTTATTTTTATCTGCATTTTAGGCATACCATTTGCAAGACCCAAAACGAGTCTTTGTAAAAAAATACAGTTTATTTCTGAAAACTGCTCAGAAGGTGCAGTGGGGATAATTAATAGCAACACCCCAGAACAGGTACTGAGTGTACTCAGTAGGCTCAGCTTAACTGCCCTCAGTTGTGGGCCCTTCAGTTGTGGGTCCTTCAGTTGGGGGCCCTTCAGTTGGGGGCCCTTCAGTTGGGGATCCTTCAGTTGGGGGCACTTCATTTGGGAGACCTTGAGATCCACATGTGGTTTGTTTCCTCCGTTACTAAAACTGACTCCATTTCTATAAAATAGCACCACTCCAGATAGTTGTTATTCTAATCATAAACGGAATAATTTGTTATTATTACCAAGAATCTGGGAAGGCACAAATGTGATAATAAGCATCCATGCCAGGCCCACTGTGCTGAGAAATGCCTCATCATTTTTTCAGAATCCATTTCTACTTCCATGTATCCTTCATGTCTCTTCTGAAATACACACGCTTAAGGGAAAGTAGATATTCCTCATTGCTACAAGAACCACACAGTCAGTGCATCTCTGATGCCTATGCCTGTACCCATGACCAGAGCCAAAACTGTGTACCTAAATCAACTGTAAAAATGCTTTTTAGCATAAAGAGAGTTGAGTCATCATATTTATTCCTAATATTTCACAGTAAATTTTAGACTTCTCTGTAGTGCATTAAGATTATGTTTGAAAGCTCTTATGAATAAAAATATAATTTTTCCTTTAAAGGTGTGTCACTGTTTTTATACTTAAAAGTCCATTGTGGTTTAGAAATGAGCCATGCCCACTTAAAGTATGTGTCAAGGATTTATGTCATCATTGTCTACATTAAGGAAAAGTGTTAATGCTAGTTCTAAAAAGCAACTAGAATAGAAAAATGTGTTTTTCTCATTTGGTGCTAAGGCTATTCTTTCCCTCCGTGGTATCATAATTCCCCATTATTTCTATGCACACCACTTTCATTCATTTAATACTGTATGTTGAACAATGTGAAGGATACAAAATCAGAGCCTCTCGTAGAATAAGTTCACGATTACAATAATATTCCTTAAAAACATGCTAAGGGGAATTATGGGATTTTCCTCGTGCCTGTAGAAGCAACAAAGGAGAAGGGAGGATAAGGAAGTACAGCTAATAGGAGAGGAGGCAGTAAAGGAGGGCAGGATGACGTAAAATGCTGCCGCGAGAGAACAGAACAGGGAAAGTGACTGCATTTGCTGGAAAGAAGGACACCTGAGAGACACTAGGGAAAAGGAAACCAACAGGCATGACTTGACAGTACACAGACCCTGAGAATCGGGCAAAAGAATGGAGCCCGCTTTGCTTCTGAATGGGCCACCCTGCTGGGTTTAAGGGACATTAAAGAGATGTGTTTTAGAACTATGTAATTTCAATTAACTATTTCTATATGTCAGTAGGAAATCTCATGAGGAAGGAAATTTCATACCTCCGCATCTTTTCGCACCATAAAAGCAGATAACTGATGGGTAAAGTGAATCACGGCCTCAGTTTTCCAATCTGAAATATAACTGAGCTCAATCATCATTTAGATGAGAAGTACTGTGCCGAGCTCTCCTGCCACTTCACAGGACACAAACTAGGTACACATTCTACCCCTCTTCCCTTCTTTCCTACTGTCATGAGTCCAGGGATGGAGAACAAAACGTCCTCTGCAATTCTAGTGAAGAATGAGAGAAGATCCCACAGGAAGTAAGGCAGGTGGATGGGTGGGGTTTTCTCCATGCCCCCCCCCCCCAATTCCCAGCATTGCCCTTAAGTTACGGTAGGTATTCCGTTCTTCCTTTACATTTTTAACTGCTCACAGTTGTGTCTTTGGAAAGACTCAGACTCACATTTTCAGGCCCTGTGCATGTCTAATTTCCATTCATATGTTGAGCATTTTGCTGCTGTGAAACTAAATTTGAGCTTAAAGTGGATTTTTCCCCTGCTGCATTAACTCTCTCTATCACACACTGCACAGCTCAAATCATGTTGCTCCTCACAGCTTCTCCTGGGGGCAAAGTGGACTTCATAGAGCCAATTTATGGCCCCCATAACAGTTTTATGAGCCTGAAAGTGTGGAGCCATCCCTGTGTGATTTCCATGCACATAGACAAATCCTCTCCTATTCTGCACTATAGAATTAATCTTTGTATTATTTTCCATGAAATTTTCATATTCCTGCTGTCATACTTGCTCAAAATGACTAGACATAATTCATCATAAAATATCAAATACTGCAAACAGTGAAGGTTTGCATCACCCAGGGTCAGGTTAAGCAAGATGTCCAGATTATAACCAAGGGCTTTATTTGAACTGAGTTCTGATAGAAAGCCTCATTGTAAATGTGACCCCTAACTTTTTATGACCAGACTATAGTTTGAATGAAAAATTGCCTCATTTTAACAGAGTTTCAGGTAATGTTTTTCTTGACTTTTACACAATGAAGTGTTTTACTGCAGCTGCTGGTGGATCAGGTACAAATTTTCACATCAATGTACTCAGCACTTTTTGGAGAAACCAATCCACATTTCATAAAAAAAAAAAAAAGAAATAATGTAAATTTATATTAAAGCATTAAGTTTCCAGAAATAGCCTTTGATATGTATCTAAAGTGGTAAATTAATACTCTAGTTTAACCCAATTACTTCAGCATTCTGGTTACACTCCTAAGTAACAGAAGCAAAATTCCTTAGAATGATGTCCCTGAAAGCAATTGTGCTCGTTTCTAATGTATATTTGAGCACAAAGTCATCACTTAGGAAATCAAATTATTTTCTTGACTATTATGTATATAACATTTTTATGTGTGTACCATATTCTTCTGTGGATTCCCCTATACTCACTTTTAGAATCAGACAATTATTGAATAAAATCCAGTAAAATCTCCAAAAATAAGAGGATTAAACCAAAAACGTTTAAGATAAATTTTAACAAGATCTCGTTTGACTAAATAAAGCAGTATTGCATAGTAGATATTTAGCATAACAATAGCAAAAGTGAAAAAGGAAGAAAATAAAAGTAATTCAGAGACAAAAATCAATTACACTTTTTGCCAGTGCTGGAATATTTATGAAGATAGGTTTATAAGTTCAACAAGGTTTATAAGTTAAAGATGCAGAGAATATCAAAGAGACTTTCATAATAAAATAGAAAATATAAGGTATTACTAGTAAAAGTCAAGATAGAAATAAAATAAATCATAAAACAAAAGAGAAGTTGGAGGAGAAGCTTTCAGGAACAAATTTAAAATCAATCATCAACTTATAGGGATAAAGTATAATAAATTGCCAATTACATTAAGCACAAATGGCCTAAGCTCTAAATAAAAATGTTAAATTATCTGAATTTAATAATATAGGAAAGCTACATGTTGTCTGTTAGGACATCCATTTAAATACAAGCACAAAACAAGAAGACAAATAAAAAAGAAATGAAATATTAATTAATAGTTTTCAAACCCGCCCTACTAACCAGAATAATGAAAAGCTCATAAATATGAAGAGATTGATTCCACAAAGATTTGCTAATATATATGTACTCCAAATTAGGGCACACACTGTACCATAAACCAGTCTCAGTAACTATAGAATTTTATAAAATGAGAGAGAAGGCTTCTGTTTGGGTGGGTGGGAAGGTACAAAGGATCTGGGAGAAGACAGGAAAGGAGAAACTCTGATAATAATATATTAATACAATTTAAATAGAAAATAAAATAAAACAAGATTAAATAAATTAAATTAAAAAGAAAATACAGTTCATATTCTTCAATAAATGAAATTTTAGTAGAAATTGATGACACAAAAGACATATGTAAAATACCCTAACATATGCTGAAACATGTATTTTAAATGGCCAATGATAAAATCCAAAATAGTTAGAAAATATATTGAGCCCCCAAAATAAAGGTAACACACTGAAATTTCTTGAAGTTAGTTTAAGAAGGATTTTTTTAAAGAGCTATACAGGTTTATGGTAAAAATGACTCGGATTTTTTTAATTTTATTAATTTATTCAGATTACAACTCAATTGTTAGCCCATGATTTCTATCCTCTCATTCCTCCGTCCCTCCCACTTTCACCCTATTCCTCTCCCCTAGGTCTATGACTGAGGGGGACCTCCTCCCCCACTATATGATCATAGACTATCAAGTTTAATCTTGGTATCCTGCTTATTCTTTCTTTGAGTGCAGATTTTAAAACCAACTATTTAAGCTTTTATTCTGAGGAAGAAAGAGGAAGAGAGGACAGTGGATCAATCCCAAAGCAAACAGAGGAAAGGGACTCTCCCGTACAGACAGAGGCAGGAATCAGTGAACAGGAAGCACAATAACAAAAAAGAAAAACAGTGTTACTTTGGAGAGTCACAGATGTCTGTTTCAAGCAAATTCAAGTTGGTCTTGAAGTCCAGCAATTAAGAAGATTTTGAAAAAGAACCTAAACAAAGTACAATGCAGAGTGCTAGGACCCAATCACTATATCAGCTATTCTGTCAAGAATAATATTTCCTTGGTTACCTAAAATCCATAGCCATTCTTCATGAGACATGTGGCTTCTGTACTGAACAGGTCTGGCTCTTGAAAGAACTTTGGTAAGGATGAAAAATGTGTATCTTTGTAGGCTCCTATTACACGAAACCACCTTTAAAGAGTCTACCCTCATACAGAACTTCCCAATGGCAATAGGTAATAGGCAAGGCTGTCCTAGCAGTGTGTACACTCCTATGATACTTTCTTGTAGGGGAATAATATACAAGGTATACTCTTTGAGAGTATTATAGATTAATTTGGCGTTTTGGGTTGGTGGGGGGAAGTCCACAACAGTAGACCTTCCCCAACAAGGCCATACCTCCTAATCCTCCCTAAACTGCTCCATCAACTGGGGACCAAGTGTCCCAACATGTGAGCCTATGGGGCATCATTCTCATTCAAACCACCACAAGGAGACTTCATGACAGGAAGTTTTTAAGAAGAGAGAGAGAATTAGCTGAGAGAAAAAAGTTTTCAGTCAAAAAATAAGTATAATTAATTAAAGAAATGAAGCCAATTTTGACTGAATCAGAAAGCAGGAAAAGACATAGATGTGATTTATTACTCTCTTCTGTCACCCTTATAAGGAAATACAGTCCTATTCACCAAAAATCCCTCCTACCATAAGAAATTATAGTTATGTAAACTATATGTGTGTGCAAATTAATGTCTTGAGCTTTTAAATATTTCTAACATTCTCAGAAATATTAATTGCCACAGAAGAACAATGTTTTCTGCAAAGGCATTTTTAATTAATTTCAAAAAAGCCATACATTTTTCATATAATAGGAAAAACTGGTAGAAATCTCTTTTACTGCATTTCCACATTCTCCTATTAATCCCCAAAATACATACACCCCTTCCATAGGTGAGTTTGGGAAATCAATATTGCAAAAAATATATATCATTGGCATCCTTTTCTCATTTCTGTCATAGTACATGTAAGGAGGAATAATGTCTCGATAAATAATGCCGAGCTTCAGTCTCTTTTCCCTTCATTCCAAAGAGATGAGCAATTTCTGAAAAGCAACTGTAGAAGATGCACTTTTACCTCTTCATCAAAAGCATATAAAAATGAAATATATTGTGATATTTATTACCAGGTATGTTATAAACCACCATGGTGATCTGATACAAATGGCTT
The DNA here is from genome assembly GCA_907169655.1 of Acomys percivali. NCBI lineage: Eukaryota > Metazoa > Chordata > Mammalia > Rodentia > Muridae > Acomys > Acomys percivali. The sequence goes on from OU015744.1 coordinate 77,738,851, forward strand.
TTTTCTCTATGGTGCCGACCTTCAAAAGCGATGATGGGAAAAGCTTCAGACTTTATGACAGCTTAACTAGAAATACATTTCAGCTGCTATATTAATATGTAGTTGTGGCTTTGCAATAAAGTTTGAATATGAAAAGAAACTCTGAACCTACGCTTTGCTATAAACTTTAAATATGCAGAGAAATACATTCACAAAAGCAGCAGGAGGTATTTGAGATAATGTGTATGTGAAATGATGCTGTCTTCTGTTCTTAGCCCCAAACCTTCACAGCAATTTTTGCGTAGCATAAATTCAATATTAACAATCTAATGACATGTATCCTTCTTAGCAGACTAAATTAGAAAACTTGCATAGAAATGTGCACTTGCAGATATTCACATCATGCAAGGTGCCAGTGCCTTTATATATCTCTCTGTGGTGACATATAAATCCCAAAATGTAAATATATTTAAGAACCTTAATAAATCAATAATCATGTTTCAGTAAGCAAATGCTGGGTAGTGAAAACTGATGGATATTGAGATATAACTTTGGAAGTACCAAATTGACTTCCTCTCTGTGCCGTTGAAGTCTTTTTGAATTCATAAATGTTATGATGCTTCATTTTAAGTAGCTTATTTAACATGTAAAAACAAATGTGATCAATTTTTTTTGTTTGGTGTAGGTATGTTTTCCATGTTGTGTAGATATTGCTATGTATAGTGCTTATCAAAACAGTGTTTACAAGGTCTCGATATCATTTCCAAACATCCTCAAACAGAAACAAAATTCACCCTTTCTGACACTAAAAGGGTTTCTTAAACTAAACATGTAGTCTCAAGTCAAATGTACATTCAAAGGCATTTTCTTTTTATCCATTCACAGTAACATCATTATTTAGTGAAAATCACTTAAATAGAAAAGATTTAGAAGAAAGTCGGGCTGATATACTTCTGCTTATTTCTGTGAGAGTTTGTTTTGTATACAGTGAGTTGCTAGTGTCTACAAAGCATATATAGCTTATATAAGATGTCAATAATTTATCTCTGAAAGAAATATACACAAGAAGGGCAAGGGGTCTCTAGGTTGTGCATTTGATTAGGAAAATCGTTTCCAGCTGTGTGAAATTAAATTACCATTTCAACATGAATTTCAAGCATCAAGAACAAGCAATGGACTAACATTTGGAAGTCACCTATGGTACTTTATACTCTGTAGTATGCATTTTAAGCACAGAGCTCCAATTAATACACAGCAACTTTTAAAGAAAAAATAATGTTCGCCTAGTTACATGATGAAAAACATTACTTGCCCAAAGGTGACATGGCTAATAGTGTAGAGTTCAGAATTAAAACACCATCTGCCGAGCTTCAAAGAGAAGGGAGGTAGCACGCTCCCCAGCTCACATGGGCTAAGATACAGCAGGATAGAAAGAGTGCTACACTTTTTAATGAAAGTGCTATGGATGACAGAACAAATTAAGGGTAAAAGTACAGCAATCTGAGATGATGCCTAAGAAGAAAGAAGTTATGATAATAATTTGGCACAATTTAAATTATTATGTTCTGATATTTTCTTGGCCCTGAATGCTTCATAACTGATT
>OU015744.1:77740442-77757475 GCA_907169655.1 Acomys percivali
CTTCCAGGGACCACAAAGCATTTATCTTAATCTGGAGCACCTGGAAGTAAATGGGGCCCTCGCACTATCCAGTAGATGAAACCTGCCTTGTTGATTATTTCTGATGACTTCAGAGATAGGCTTGCTCCCAGTTAATCATCCTGGCAGATGATTTGATGATTTCAGGCTTCTGCCACTGGTACCCAGGAGGAAAGCTCTAGAGCATTTCAGATTTTTGTTTGTTTGTTTGTAAAGAGCCATAACTTTAAAACTCTGCTTTTTCAGAATTTAATGATGCTTGAAATTGGTGACCTGCAATGCATTTTATATTCTAATGCATTTCTGGGTAATAGTCATGTTTGACCATTTTGTCTAGCTTGCAAAGACTAACTCTTTGCCCCTAAATTTGCCTCAGAGGAGCTGTATGTTATGTCTGCTCTAATATTGCTGTTGTTATTGCCACTTTTACAGAAACAGAGACTAATGTCAGGTGAGTATCTCTTTGGCTACCTCCTATGGAAGAACTTGAAGCACAGATCCCATTAATTTCAATAGCACAGAAGCCCTGAAATACATTTTATTTTTCCCACATTGCCAATCAGAACAAAGAAATTCTGTGAAGTAATGAACCCAATATTACTTAACAATAGCTTGAGACTGTTCTATTCAGGCTGCTGTAACACAAACACTAAAATCTTGTAGTTAAGGTTCCTTTTGCTGTGATAATACTATGACCAAAAGAAAATTGAGAAAGAAAGGGTTTATTTCTTCTTATAGTAGTAGTCCATCATGAAGGAAAATCAGGGCAGGAACTCAAGGCAGGAACTGAAGCTGAAGCCATAGAAAAAAGTTGCTTACTGGTTTAGTTCTCATGGATTGTTCAAGGTGTTTTCCTATACAACTCAGGACCACCTGAGCAGAAGTAGCATCATACACAATGGACTGGGTTCACCAACATCAAACATTAATAAGGAAAACACTTCTATAGACTTGCCTACAGGCTGATGCTATGTAGGCATGTTCTTCATTGAACATGCCTCTTCTCAGAAGATCTTAACTTGTGTCCAAGTTGACAAAACTCTAGCCAGAATATCTGAGTAATTATAAATACTAGAAGTTTATTTCTTGTTGTTCTATGGACTGGAAAGTCCTAGGAGATAATGCCAGAATAGGAGTCAATAGCAGGCTTATTCTTCACCTAGAGAGCCTTTGTAATGTATGTTTTCATAGGACAAGGTTTATAAGTATTCAGGGTCCATGGGTTTGCTGTGCAGAAACTCTAAATCACATTTTGTGGCTTCTACCATAATAAACAGGTCACCTCTGAAAAGCCCCACTTCTTCATCCATTGCATTAAATTTGGGATATCAACTCATTGAGTAAAAGTTATAGTTGGCCATTACAGTGTTTATAGAATGAAAACATAGAAGAAAAAAATTCCAAATTTTTTCAGGATGTTCTTGGTTCAAAATCACTGGAAGCTACATCACAACCATGCTTGCAAGTACCACTATAGACCGGCCTAAATCCTAAAATCTCCATAAGGTCTTCGGTGTCCCAATCAAAAATTATCCTTAAAGTATAGCAAGCTATTATAATTAATGATGATGCAGTGTATGATGGATACATATAAACGGACTCCAGTGTTCATCAACTTATCCTGAGTGCAATGTCACATGCCAAAAGTATTGGCCCTTCAGGAAAGAAAATTTTATTTTTGAAACTCTTCTTATAAAGCTCCTTGCATCACTATCTAGTTTCCATGATCTTCATCATTCATTCAATATGCAAAAATAAACATAGTTTGCCTCATTGCTCAAGGTAGATCTGGTGCTATATTTAAAACATTCTGCTACTTTTCAATGGGAATCTGATACAGGTGAACTAAATTGAAAGCAGAGTAGAATGTCTTTTTTTATTATTTATTTTTTTGTTTTGTTTTGTTTTTCTTTTTCTTCTTTTTTTTTTAGAATGTCTTTTTTTTAATTGAGTGGCACTAACATGGAAAATGGGGATCATTTAAAAATACATCTACTTTCCATTTTCCATTATGTTTCTTTTATAACAGATACATTTATATTAGTACATAGAAATAAAATAAAATAAACTACATTCAGCAGAAAGAACCAAGAAACAATCAGGAATTATGTAAATGTTGCATTCATAGTGATTTGGCTATTTGTGTTTGGTAGACTTGAAGCAAACATCTTTCCTTTCTTGTTGGGTCTAAAATTATGAATAAAAATCAGTATCTATCATATCTCATCCATACTAACATAAAACATTTAACTAGATCTAAAAACATCTTAACCCCTAACCAACTAAGTTTAATTGTAAGATTAAACTATCTGGTCTTCAACCTCATCAGAGACTTGAGAAAGAATAAAACCTATTTACCTGAGTGAACTGGAAGTGCAGGTTAGCAGCCTCCAAAATGAAAACATTGCAGACAGTTTACTGCCTGAACAGTCACCCAAAACTCTCTATAATGTTGGAGCATCATCTTTGGACTTCTAGCCCAATGTATCTGACAGACATATTTGTAGGACAGGAACTATTGAGGACTTACTTACCCTGTCTCAGCAGAGTTGGAAATGATACATACTGAAGGAGTCTACAATGGATCTGCACCAAAAGTCTTATAGCTAATGAGCTTATTTTAAGCACTAGAGTTTGCAAATGGAAGATTCATACTGAATAGTAGCTGCTGTTGGTTATATGTAACAAAGCATGCAAAAAGAGAGTATTGGAAGCAGCAGCAACAAGAAAACATTGAACTTGACTTAGACCTACAATATTCCACGCCCAAAGCAGCATGTGGACCAAACCACTCAGCCTCAAAAAAAAAAAGAAAGAAAGAAAGAGAAACATAGATCTTGGATAAATATTAAATATCGCATACACCTAAGTTACAAACAATGGTAATTGATGAACCAAAAAAAAATGTGCCATGTGTCTTGTAGACTGTTACTGTGCACATCTTCTGTTCTTCTGTCTGTAGGGTTCAATTTATAGGCCTGGGAGGCAATGGCAGATGCACTCTCCTTATTGCTCTGAATGAATATGTAATTTTCAATCTTTACCACAGAAGTGGAAGAAATTCATTTATATAAGATAAATTTCTTTTCTTTCTTTCTTTCTTTCTTTCTTTCTTTCTTTCTTTCTTTTTCTTTTTCTTTCTTTCTTTTTTCTTTTTTCTTTTTTTTTTTTTTTTTGGCTTTTTGTTATTTCATTTTGAAAAGCATCAAAATGTCACAAGGATAGATAATCAAAGTGTCATCAAGGAAGACAAAATTGCCTGGATGATGCTTCTAAGACCTCACTGCAGCACTGCAGATGAAAAACAATGTTCCATGTGCAGCCAAAGATATCCTTCTACTTTCTGCTGCATCCTGGCTCAAACCAAAACAGTTCAGAAATATTGCTTTTTTTTTTTTTAAGGAAGAAAGACATTGCTTTTCACTAGCCTCTCAGTGGGAGCAAATGTATGTTTGCTATTGATGTCTGATTAAAGGAACAGAGATATTTCAAAGGTCTCAGTTCACCAGGTTCTTTGTGTAAACTATGAATACCTCTGATGGACTTGTGAAATCACATAATAGATCTTCTTGCAGACTTACTCATGGGACTCCAATTTCAGCCCAGGCAGTAAGTGTTCTACCAAATTGGATTTGGACTTTGGATATAGAACTCTATGCACAAATGGACTGTCAGTACTTTGAAGAACTCAAGCCCTAATTTTTTCCTAAGTGGAAGCCCAATGTCTTTCTCTTATATCCAGACAGTCTACTGTAATTGGATGGCAAGTGACCTGGTATTTGTAGTTTCAAAGCTCCCCATGTGATTTAATATGAAGTGGAGATTGGGACCCTTGTACTAGCTGACTGGCTTCCAATTCACATAAGATATTGGCTTCAAATACTAATGATTGAGTCATTCTTCTGAAAATGCCACACACTGTTTTCATAAAATAATCAATACTTGACAACACATAATCTGACAGTTTATATCAATTTGTAATCATTTTGAACTCACCTCTCCTTCCCCTTCAATTTGCTTCCTAACATCCACCACTCCTTAGCTGCAACTTAGGGATCTTTCTTTAATATGTCCATAAATAACACAATGAATGCAAATATTACATTATCTCATGATCATCTTGACATTCTATTTATCACTTGGAAGTCACCTAGTAGCAAACCCATGTCTAAGCAACCAGAGTTGGCAAAGATTTGTTTAGTTGAACATAATAACCACATTATCATTTATGCTTGTCCTTTGAGTACCCTGATTATATTCCACAATAAATAGTATTATTATTTATCAATAAATATAAACTCTTAATTTATTATTTAAAAATATAATTATTAAGAGAACAATAGGAAGCTATTTAATTTTGTTTAAAGGTCATCTTGTAAGGTAAGGGGTCATTTGTGGGGTAGGTTTTAAATTGTATGCTCTAAATCCCAGTAATTAGGTTGTAAATTTCTAAGTCATCTCAGCCACCTGTGACATCCAGGAGCCTACATACCCCTTAAAGTCCATATGCATCCTCACTCCAGGTTCTGCCATCTTGTTCCACAAGTCTTTAGTTGTATAAATTATGCACAATAGATAAGAACTGGGGGTCCTGTCCTTTAAGTTATCAAAATGATTGGAGAAAAAACAACGCCCCTCATCATAATAACATGCGGTTCTTGATATAGAGCAATATTTTACATAAAAATTCCCTCATAAAGAGAATAATAAAGTACAAGTCAGGAAGTTGGTCTATCCTTCATATTTCTTTTTAGGTCACAGGAAAAAAAAAGTCATGTAAGTCCACCAACTGGCCTCTAATCTGTACTGAGTAGGAAAGCTAAAGATTTATATTTGTTGTTGTTGTTTTGTTTTGTTTTGTTTTGTTTTTTGTTTTGTTTGGGGATTTTTAATTGGTTTTATACAATATATATTATAATTTAAATATATTGCATTGCTATTAGTTTTTATCATATACATTTATATTATTACACATGAATAAAATAAATTAGATACAGCAGGAAAAACCAAGAAACAATCAGGAATAACATAAATGTTACATTCATAGTGATTTAGCTATTTGTTTTTGGCAAACTTGAAGTAAACATCTTTCCTATCTTGTTAGGTAAAAATTTCTGATTGAATATCAATATCTATCGTATCTCATCTCTATTAACTTAAAACATTTATCTAGATTTAAAATCATCTTAACCCCTAACTAACTAAGCTTAATAGTTATACTAAACTATCTGGTCTTCACCTCATCAGCGACTTGAGAAGGAATAAAACTTATATACCTGAGTAAACTGGAAGTGCAGGTTAGCAGCTTCCAAAATGAATAATGAAAAAAAAAAAAAAAAGACTGAGACAGTTTGCTGCCTGAACAGTTCACTCAACAGTCTCTATAATGTTGGAGCAACATCTTTGGTCTTCTAGCTAAATATCTCTGACAGACATATTTGCAAGGCAGAAACTATTGAGGACTTGCTTACCATACTTGGCAGAGGTCACACTTTGACTCTGCCTGTGTCTAAGCTTGGCTGCTTTTAGGCAGGTTTCTGTCTGTGGCAGAAACAAGGACATTTTTCGCAGAGACTGGTCTGCCACATTTGAAACCAACTCCATAAGCAGTTTCTTTGATGCTCATCATCTTCTTCGAAGCAGGCTGGGTGTTGCCAGGAAATCTTGTCTTGTTGAAAAGAATCTTTAGAATTAAAAAAATAAAACTTTACATGCCACATTCTGTATGTCTCTGAGGGCTTTGAAGATCTTATTTAACTATTTTACCTTATATATCTATAGAATCATATCTGTCTATTAGACCTAGGATATATATTCTTGTGATAAAATTATACTAGTTTTTGAGATGACCATGATTTGCATCAATATACAAAATTCAACATATATGAATTAAAAATCACCTTATTTGTGAGTAACAAGGCCTTGAGATGAGGAGTAAATTCAATAATCTACCTTATGTTCTATCCTCCGTCTATATTTCTATACCTCCCTTTCTTTCTTTTCAGCTCCTATATCCTTACCTACAAAAGAAAGATAAAGGAAAAGGGAGATGTCTATAAATACAATCTAGTTTTCTCTCTGTATAAGATCAATAATAACATAACTAACTCCCAATGAAAATAAGCATCTGTAGACCAAGAGAGCAAACAGAAACACGCCACCCCCCCACCCCTGCATAGGAAACGGGACATTGTTCCCTTAAGGTTTCTTCAGGTTGATTTTGGGTGAATAATACCTTTGAAGGGCCCCCCCAAAAAAATTGGGAGAAATAGTTACGTAAGCCAGGAATTGCGTTTGTGGTCCATTTTCTTTTTTCTTTCTTTTCTTTTCTTTTTTTTTTTTTTTTTTTTTCTTTCTTTTTCAAGACAGTGTTTCTCTGTGTAGCTTTGGCTGTCCTGGACTCACTTTGTAGACCAGGCTGGCCTTGAAATCACAGTGATCCACCTGCCTTTGCCTCTTGAGTGCTGGGATTAAAGGCGTGTGCAACCTTGCCCTGGCTGTGGTCAATTTTCTAAATGTTGTGAAATTCCATGCTTAATAGAATTCCTGTGTGGGACAGTTTGAAATGCCAGGCCAATTGGTATCAGAAGCTTTCCATAACACTGTCCTGGAAAGCTGTCTTATTCTGATGGGTAACAGCAACTGAGGTGGCTGGTGGTGGAACATGGAGGATGCAGGATGTCAGCCTCTAGCATGCTGAGGCGAACTAATCCTGTCAAGTCTGAGCCAGCATCAGTGTTCAGTTCTTATGTTCTGAAAAACCTAATTTCCTACAAGCATTATACAGTTCTAACATTATGATTGTATGAGGTGTGCAGGATGCACAGAGCAATTAAGGCTGGTTCTCTGCTCATTGTATGAGCAGAAGTAAGACATTTGCAAATCTTCCTTCATGCCATACTAAGAATGGCCTATAATAATAAGTCACAAGAATCTGTGACCAACATGAAGCTTTGTCTAGGCATAGGCCTTTTTATCTCAGCCACTCTACCCATGTAATGGCATTAGCAATATAAGTTACCTGCTTGTTATGCAGTTCTGCAGTTTGAATTCTTTACATCCTAATTGCAGGCCCCTCCCGCATCCCTTCACTCACTCACTTTCCCTCCCCCATCTAGTCCTTAGAAAAGGGAAACCTCCTCCCCTAATGTCTGATCTCAGCCTATCCAGTGTCCTCTGTATTACCTAGAACCTCTTCCTTTGTGGTCTGTCAAGGCCAGCCTGGCAGGGTATAAGTGAACAACTTTAGGAGGCCTGAGTCCTTGTCAGAAGCAATGAGTATGACCCATATTGTGCGCCCACAGGAGACTGTGCTGCCTAACTACTACATCGCAGCAGAAGGTCTAGTTCTCCGTCCTCCATGGACCTTTGTTGGCACATCAGTCTCTGTACTATAATGTGATTAAACTGAATTAAGTGGCTAAAATCTGCTTATGAGTGAGAATATGCCATGTGTGTCTTTCTGGATCTGAGTTACTTCACTCAGCATGATTGTTTCTAGTTTCATCCATTTGCCTGCAAATTTCAAATTTTCTTTGTTTTTGATAGCTGAATAATATTCCATTGTGTAAATGAACCATGACTTCTTTATCAATTCTTCAGCAGAGAGACATCTAGGTTGTTTCCAGGTTCTGGCCATTACGAATAAGGCTGCTATGAATACAGTTGAGCAAATGTCCTTGTATGGTGGATCCTCTTTAGGGTATATGTCCAGGAGTGGTATGGCTAAGTCTTAAGGTAGACATATTCCCAATTTCCTGAGATAGTGCCAGATTGAGTTCCAAAGAGGTTGTACAAGTTTGCACTCCCACCAGCAATGAAGGAGTGTTCCCCTTTCTCCACACCCTCCCTAGCATGTGCTGTCACTTGAGCTTTTTATCTCAGCCATTCTGATGGGTATATGATGGAATCACAGAGCCGTTTTGATTTGCATTTCCCTGAAGACTAGGGATGTTGAGAATTTCTTTAAGTGATTCTCAGCCATTCGATGTTCCTCTGTTGAGAATTTAACACTGTACCCCATTTTTAATTAAGATATGGCTTAGTGGTGTTTAATTTAGCGTTCTTTATATATCTTGGATATTAGTCCTTTGTCAGATGTCATTTTGTTCTGTTGACTGTTTCCTTTGCCTTAGAGAAGCTTTTCGGTTTCATGGGGTGCCATTTATTAATTGTTAATCTTAGAGCCAGGCTGTAGGTGTTCTGCTCAGGAAGTTGTCTCCTGTGACAAGGAGTTCACGACTCTTTTCCACCTTTTCTTCTAGCAGATTTAGGGTGTCTGGTTTTAAGTTGAGGTCTTTAATCCATTTGGACTTTAGTTCTGAGAATAGTGATAAATATGTGTCTATTTGCATGTTTCTACATGTAGCCATCCAGTTAAACCATCACCATTTGTTGAAGATGCTATGTTTTTCCATTGTATGGATTTGGATTCTTTGTCAAAAATCAAATGCCCAGAGATGTGTGGGTTTATTTCTGTGTCTTCTATTCAACTCCACTGGTCAACCAGCCTATATCCAGGCCATTACCATGCTGTTTTTATTACTGTTTCTCTGTAGAACAGCTTGACATCTAGGATGGAAATTCCTCCAGAAGATCTTTTATTGTACAGGATTATTTTAACTTTTCTGCATTTTTTGCTTTTTCCATATGAAGTTGAAAATTGATCTCTCAAGGTCTGTAAAGAATTGTCTTAGAATTTTGATGGGAATAGCATTGAATCTATAGATTAACCTTGGTAAGATGGACATTTTTGCTATGTTGATTCTCCCAATCCAAAACATGGGAGGTCTTTCCATCTTCTGATATCTTCTATTTCTTTCTTTAGAGACTTGAAGTTTTCTTCATATAAGTCTTTCACTTGTTCAGTTAGAGTTATACCAAGATAGTTTATACCTTTTGTGGCTATTGTGAAGGGTGTAGTTTCCCTAATTTATTTCTCAGCCCATTTGTGGCTTGTATAGAGCACAGCTACTGATTTTTTTGGGTTGACTTTGTATCCAACCACTTTGTTGAAGGTGTTTATCAGCTACAGAAGTTGTTTGGTGAATTTTTAGTGTCACTTATGTATATTATCATGTCATCTGCAAATAGTGATAGTTTGAATTCTTCCTTTCCTATTGTATCCCCTTGGTCTCCTTTAGTTTTTGATTTTCTCTAGCTATAATGTCAAGTACTATGTTGAAGATACAGGGAGAGAGTGGATAGCCTTGTCTTGGCTCTGATTTCAGTAGAAGTGATTTAAGTTTCTCTCCATTTAGTTTGATGTTGGCTATAGGCATGCTGTATATTGCCTTTATTATGCTGAGGTATGTGCCTTGTATTCCTGCTCTTTCCAAGACTTTAAACATGAATGGGTGTTTTTGCCTGGCGAGGGAGTCTGGACACAACTGTGCTCCACAAAATTTGGATCCCTATCACCTGTAGGTTACCAGAGTTGATGTTTTGTGGTTCTCAGATCGGCCCTTGGGTTGTTGAATAGTCACTGCTGTCCGGCTGATCAGACAAGGTGTGTGTTAGGCACCACCATCTTGGATCTCCCCCAAGATTTACATTCTTAAAGGTGTTAAATCTACCTCCTTCTATTTTTGCTGTACCCTGTGCCTGAAGTACTCAACATACTACACTCCCTTCCAACATGTGTGCTCATGCATGCACTTGTACATGTGCACATGTATACACACACACACACACACACACACACACACACACACACACTTTCTCCTGCAGTTGCAATGTCTTTTCAGATACTTTCAAATAGATATTAGCCTCTATATCTACATGGAATTGTCCATCCTGAACTCTTTGCCCAAGTACGCAACACAATTCCTCTTCCTATATCTGTTATACCCACTAAAGTCCTTCCACTGCACTAATGGGTGAGTTCATTACACTCTCTTTCCAATAGGTTGTTAGCTTTTTCAAAGGAGAGACTCTGAGCTATTTGTCTTTGCAATAACATACCCTCAAAGATTCTCACTCAATCAAAGCTTGAAGTTTAATGATGTATTCAAGGGATCAATGAACGCTTGATACTCACAATCTCTCTGAGCTTGTTATCTCATTTTAAAATATCAATCCATATTCCCTGCAACATGGAAGATAAGGAAGTAAAGCAGTAAGCTCAAGGTTAACCTGGCATAATTGTTGTTGTTATTGTCATTGTTGTTGATGATGATGATGTTCACTTGTTTATTACAAGATTGATTCTATGGGAGATTTTAGTTTTTTACTTAATTTGCTAACAATGAAAACTTAATATTTGTATACAATAAATTGTGATCAGAATTATCTTCACTTGCTTTATTTTTTATTCTCCTTATACCCTGCTGACCTCCTTCTTGTGAATCTTCCTCATCCTTTTTTTTAATTCTTTTTAATGTGTATATATGCAGGTCTTGGGCATAGAGTCACAACTGCTGTATGTTTGTGACTGCACAAACCATGGCCTATGGAAAATGCAGGTGTGCTGTAACTGGGTCATATGATAGTTCAAATTTTAGCTTTCTGAGAAACTTCCACGTGCATGTGCATTTCTACAGTGTCTACAACAGCTTATACTCTTAGCAACAGTGTATAAGCATTCTCGTTATCCTTTCTACAAATCCTCACCAGCTTTCTTGTTGTTATTGTTAGTTTTCTTGATAATAGTGATTCTAACTGAAGGTCAATGGAATGGAACCTTAAATGAGCTGTAATTTGCATTTCCTGATACTTAAAAGTAGTGAGAATATTTTAAGACATTTATTTTTGGCTTATTTCTTCTTTTGAAAAATTTATAATCAAGCCCATTTTGTGTTTGGTTTATTTTTTCTCTGTGCTTTTAGGTCTGAGTTAATTCTATTTTCTATAAATTAGTCAGAGGCAGTATCTCATTATAAAGTCCATTTTATATTTGAGATTATTGTGGTTCAGCCTCCTGATGCTAGGGTTATCCATACCACAAGATTAATTTGGAAAAATATTAATTATATATGAAACACATAGTAATTTATTCCTTTTAAAATTTCTCTTTATTATTTAAAAATTATGTCCACATGTTGTGGTACAATATAGAGTAATAAAGAAATAGTAATCAGAATATGCCCTTCCCTGTGGAAGAACTGACAAACACAAAATGGTTGTTTCACAGTTTGGAAATATACAGGCTCCACATGATAATGTCATGTTCTCTTGGATAATGAACATGGATTGCATAACAAATGTTTATCATAAAACATGGAAGGAGAAGGTCAGTTCTGAATGTAGAACAATGTGGAATACTAAAAAGATCAAAGTTCAAAGAAGCCTTGCAGAAAGATTCAAATGTCAGCTATCTAAGGCATGAGGACTTATCATTGAGTCATCACTCAGATTCTTAAGGTTCAGTTCCCTCACTTCAAAAGGGAAATAATACTGAAATACACCTGCTGCATTGGAGAGTCAGTATATGAAGCATGTACAAAATATATACTAAAGGAAGATTTTTATTAGTGTAAATATCAAACTGCTGTTTTAGAAAGTATGTGGGACTAGAATACACATCAAATTTTCTGCCTAGCATTACCTTTTTTACTTCTCTTCCTTGAAAATACATGTATCCCTTTTTCAATAAAATATTTGTTCCTCATCTAGACCTGAAAGAGTATTGAATTACCTAATATATATTTAGTGGATAGTAGCACCTGCTCACAGTCTTAGCACTAGAGAAGTAAAGGGGATTTCTGTAACCTTAAAGGCCAGTTTGAGCTACACAAAGATATAAAAAAAAATCCAGCACTACATATCAAGGCCCGATCTCAACAAAAATTAAGTCTAAGAAAAAATATTTAAGTATAGAAAATAATGAAACAGAAAAAAGTTATACATAACAGTAATAAAACAAAATACGTGATTTTAGGAGTACAGCAATGGATATGGTCGCTGAATATGAAGTGAAAAGGAAAGATAAGTACTCATATCAAAAAGGAGAAAAAGATGTTGCCACAGACTAAGTTGATAGAGAAACTATCAAATGACAGTGTTGAATTATTCTATTCCAATTAACAACTAGGTGTTATTTACAATGTATACACTAAAAGTCTTACTCAAAGAAAAGAACATAACCTAAATAATGCCATTCCTATTATAAAAGATATTTTATAGAAATGAAAATGTGTATCTATGCAAAACACACACACACACACACACACACACACACACACACAATCTTGATCCATACTTCCTTCCATTGACATACACAAACCTAAAGCATAGTATAGTACAGCAATTGTTTGCTTTGTTTTCGTTTAGAAATGGTGCCTGTATGTACGGCCTAGGTTGGCTTCAGTCTCACTAGATTAGAGGTTCTAGAAAGTACAACTAAGCAGGAACTCTTTCTAACCTTGTATTAGGAAGTTCTTAAATTATAGAGATGCTGAGGGTAGAAGGGTGGTAGACGTTCATTGATTTTAATAATTCCTATGATTCAAAAGCTATTATTAAAGGAATATTTTAAAAATACAAAGCACAGACAGGGAAAAGAGTTGTGAATCATTAGTCATTTTATGCTTAACTATTCTCCTCAGAAATAAGACCTGTATCTTGACACACAATGCCCTTTCTGAATGTTTACAGTTGCTTTACTTACATCATTAAAAGCATGAAACATCCTGTGTCTACAAAGTATGAGTAGATAAATAGACTTTTGAAGATAAATATTAGGCCTGCAAGATGGTGCTTGATGCAAACCCTGACAAACATAGTTCCATTCGCAGGCCCCACATGGTGGGAAGAGAGGCAACTTCTGCAGGTTGTCTGAAGATACCACATACACACTGTGGCATGGAATGTACAAGTTCCCAACACACATAAATGACAGAGCGGGTAAGACAGATACTTTAAAAGATGGATGACATTGATATATGTTGTATTATAGGCAAATCTCAAAATAGACTGATTAAAGGAGTAATAGTTTCCCCTAAGTATATACTCTACAATTCTATTTATGGAAGGTTCTCCCAGTACAAACTAACTTGTTGACAGCACTTCAAGTGCTTCTTGGAGATGAGGTTGGGAGGACAGGTGGAGTATACATCATCATCATAGACTGATACATTGACTATCTTGATGCTGTCATAACAGCTTCACAGTTGTGCACTTATACAGGGAGGGACAGAAACCATTAATTCATACTGTTTATACATATGTAGTTTATTGTGGCTCAGTTACAAGTGAATAAATCTTTGAAAATGAATAATTTTCTCAGAGAGGTGATATGGAGAACTAAGTTATTTTTTTAAACTATTTTAGGAAAAATCTAGATGGAATATAGAAGGAAAATTCCAGAATAAAGTGTCCATGTAGGTGAATAAATAAAATAAAAATAAAGATGTAGAAGAATAATTATGAAGTGATGTAGATTACACAGTGTCCATAAGGCTCCTCCAGAGCTGGTTATCTGGAATATCTCCAACTTGTCTCTAGTATGAAAATCCCAGAGGCTCAGAATCAATGTCTCAAGGAACTGGACTTCACAAATGGTTATCTTATATGCCAACAACTCTCTCTTGTGTTCTCTTCCTGTGTTGCCATTGGAGTATTGACTATTTCTCATAAGATTATGCTCAGGGATGGTCTGCAGATGATGGCTCTACTTTAGGAAGTTCTTGAAGTTTTAGGAAGAAGGCCTAGGTTGAAGGAGCTTTTGTGGAGTGAATCACACAAATGTCTTTCATCTTGCCTCTTCCTATCTTTTTCTCCCCTTGCTTCCTGTCTACCAGAAGGTGAACAGTCTCCATCACACACTCTGGAATATGAAATCATTTCATTCCTTAGCTTAAATAAATGACTCTTACCTTTAAGAAATTCTCTAGGAAATTTACTCACAGTGATAATAAAATAAATTAGCATCCTTAGTGTCTATAATTTATACATGAAGCAAGAGTTGAGGTGAAAATAATCAAACAGTGCATCCTGTCCCCAGGATCACAGGATGACTGATAAACAAACATGAGGCTTGGCTATGCTCAACTGGGCAATCTCTTGAACAGAGCTTTCTCCTGAGGAGTCATTAAGTCCATCCTAATATCTTTTCGATGACATTTTCAGGTTAGCAGATTATATAACACTAAAGGAATAGATAGTTTGTCTTGATTTATCAAGGTATCTCAAATAATATCTCTGTAACTATCAGGTGAAATGAGATCTAAGTGATGGGATATATAGATGAATTAGCAGCTAGTTGAATCACTGTATCTAATCAGTGTTGATTAATAGGGCCATATGAAACAAGACTGTATGTTTTTAGAGGGTAACATATTGTTAATGATTGCAAAAGCCTGACACATATTTAGCACTGATAAATGCTTATGGAACTTAACCGAAGCCCGAGGGAGCCCCTGATAACTTGTCATCAAGCCCTATCCTTGAGCTTCTCTTGTACTATATTAATATCAGGGAGTTGAGTAGAGCCTGCACTCATAATTATCAAATCTGCTACAAATGTTCCATTAAAAAGTATGCTGATAAATTACACATTAAAGAGAATTCAAAAGATCTGATTATCAATATTTATTTCAGAAGTATTTACTGAACTATGTAGTAGTAGTTCCACTCTGTATCAAAGCTACAAAAATTATTTGAAAATGCTTTAACTATATAGTATGAAAGGATACCTCACTGGTTTGACATGAAGAGTTAGTTTTATTTTGCAAAATGTAATGATGTAGTTCAGGACAAATAGGCAGGATGTTGTTGGGATGACCATATACTTATAGAAAACTTAGTGATGTTGCGTTTTTACTAAGATTACCTGAGCCAAAATTAGGATGGGTTAATAGAAACACAATGTCTAGATAAACACAAAGCAGAGCATCAGCTCTACTGTGGCATGCTCAGACTGCATTAAACATCATGGCCAGCATTAAAAATCATGCCTACACTAGCAGCTGTCCAGATGCCAGCAGCTAGAACATACTGGTACTTGTGCCTTTAAAAGTTCATGGAGTAACTAAGAATGCTCACCATTAAGAAATAAAGGTACACGCCTTTAATCCCAGCACTTGCGAGGCAGAGGCAGGTGGATCTCTGAGTTCGAGACCAGCCTCGTCTACAAAGGAAGTCCTGGTCTACAAAGAAAGACCAGCCAAGGCTACACAGAGAAACCCTTTCTTGAAAAAGGAAAAGAAAATAAAAAGAAAAAAATAAAGAAATGAAGGCTAAGGAAAAAGCACAATGTGTTTAGTTGCTATGGTTGTGTTAAAGAGGAAGTCAATATACATGGGCCTTGGTGCCTTGTAATGGAAAGTCTAGGGATATCACAAAGAAACATGTTTAATTTTATCTATGAAAGAACTCTTTATTCTCTACATTAATTTTAAAAGATTCTTTCTCCTTTCCCTCCCCCTGCTTTCTTTTTTGTTGGAATCGCTCATCTATGCAGTATAGATTTGACCCAAATTCATAATGTTTACTGGGATCAATGGTCTCTAATCTTTTCCACTTTTAATGAATAGAGAGGTATTTCAGACATAGGACATGATGCCATGATGGAGTTTTACGAGTTCCTATAGTTGAAAAGGAAATAAATGTATTTCTTTTAATGATATATCTTCAACCCAGAATATAATCAGAAAAACTAAAGAAAACTTAATTAACACAATGTGAAAGAAATCCCAACAAATCTTCCATGTTATTGTTTCTATCAAAACTTTGTGTTATTGATAATACCATAAAGATAAATATAAGCTACATAAGTCACTTGTCTTGTGACCCCACTATATTGTATACCACACATCATCATTTCAAATTGTGAAAAAACAATCACACATCTTGAATTAAGGTAATATCAATATGCTGTAAGCACTGTTTCTAGTGACTATTAATGAGTAGAAAAAAGAAAATCAGAACACTTTACCGTGTATATCATAATTATAATTCATCTTCATTCTTCCTTCTTTAGCTGAAAAATAAAATAATGTAAGATTTTTTAACTTGGGCTTTTTTGGTTTTTGTTGTTGTTGTTGTTGTTGTTGTTTTTCTTTTTGGAGACAGGATTTCTCTGTGTAGCCCTAGCTGTTCTGTACTCACTTTGTTAACTAGGCTGGCCTTGAACTCACAGAGATCCACTGGCTCCACCTCCTGAGTTCTGGGATTATAAGTATGTGCCATTAACACTCAGCAAAAAACTTGAGCTTTAAAATTTTTTTTAATTTCATACATGTATATGAAAAAAATAAAAAACTGCCCCAATATCCCCAGCTTCCTCTCCCACATCCTCTTTAGCAATCCCCTTTTCAGCTTCATATTCTTTTTAAAAATATAAGTGAATAAGTCTAGATAGAACTGCCCATATGTTCATGAGTGCCCAACATATGGGCACCTGTCCCAAACAGTAATCATATTCATTCTGGTTACTCCTCCCTTTATCTGGGTGTAGCAGTGTAGAAAGGTCAATAGTTCTACACAAGCCTGAGTTATAGGTTGAAATTTTATCTCATTGTGTGTGTGTGTGTGCGTGTCCTTACACACATGCATGTGATATTTTCCTTATTTTTTCATTTGACTAAGGTACATATGTAAAAATAAACCAGTAAACTTGTAAGTTAAAAACCAATGACTGGAAAGAAGAATGGCTCAGTGGGTGAGAAAAATTTGCTACTCAAACATGAAGACCTAAGTTAGGACCCTAAGAACGCATGTCAAAAAGAAAGAAAGAACCAACAGGTATAGCTGTGCATGCTTCTAACACTGTGACTGCCGTGGGTATGGAACCTGACAAGCACAGGAGAATCTCTGACAGATAGCTAACCTAACTCTAGGTTCAATGAGAGGCCATGTGTCAAGAGGATAAGCTTGAGCAGGTCATTCAACTTAGTCCTCTGGCCTCCACATGTATATGCACACCTATGCACACTTTGTACACTTTGTATGTGCACACCTATGCACACTTTGTATGTGCACACCTATACACACTTATATAAATGAGCATGTACAGAGACGGGAGGGGAAAGAAGGGGGAAGGGAGAGAGAGAGAGAGAGAGAGAGAGAGAGAGAGA
>OU015744.1:77767496-77781308 GCA_907169655.1 Acomys percivali
AGAGAGAGAGAGAGAGAAGAAGAAGGAGGAGGAGGAGGAGGAGGAGGAGGAGGAGGAGGAGGAGGAGGCCAGATAAAACAACGTATTCAGCACCATGAAGCTTATACTTCAGTAATGGGAATAAGAAACAAACCAAGTCAAATTAAAATGTCTGCAGATATAACATCAAAAGAATAAGGAGGAGGGAAACTTGTAGTGGAGAGGAAAACAACTTGTTTTATATGGTCCTGTTTTATCAAGGCGACTTAGCTGAAAAGAGATCTCGGAGCAAGCCCAGAAGGCAGCCATGGAGTAAATGTAGACATAGGTGAGAGGGTTGGAAGTCACACAGAAGGGATAGCAGGTGCAGAGGCCTAGGACCTGTAGCAGCCATACTCTTGTGTATCAGTCTGCGTTGCTGGTTGCCTCCTTCTCTCTCATGTGGATGTAAGCACCACTAGCCACAGGTTTTAGTTCTGCGTTGGATATAGGTGCTTTGGTTGATAGGAAATTTCAGAGCATAAGGTCTTCAGGAAAAAGAAGAAAAGTGAAAGCTCATCTCTATTCTCTTTGTCCTCTAGAAAGATTAGAGCTAAAACAACTACTTAACAGATCAACCACTACCATTCTGGTCTCCAAAGACCTACTATCATTTTTTTAGTGCACTAATTTTCTTCTTTATTCTGTCAGCTGAGGATGAACAGAGGCAGCCCTTTGCTATTATATGAAACATTCCCTGTGATTGGGGAATGCAGAGATTTCTTTTTGTATACCTAGTTATGAAAACGAACCTGTACACAGCATGACTGGGGATGTCAAGCAGCTATGAACTAACTCCTTCTGAAGCCTTTGATTCATTAAAAGTGAACTTAACTCCTTTTGGCACGAGGGCTCCTTAACATAACAGTAACACAGCAATGTTCTGACCAGCTTAGTAACATCATACAAGGGAAACTTCATTTTCTTAGCATTTTGAGTTCAGTCTCAGCATTACATGACTTTCTTGGCAGGTTTAGAGGACACAAAACACCTCAGAGAAAATTGCAGCTTAGTTCCAGATTCTGGGAAGCTAGCAGGAGCTCTGAGTTTACTAGTGTCTTCTCAATTTAGAAATATTAGAAACTAAATTGGTTTCTCATGTCATTGTGGGTCTTTTAGTCTCCTGATACTGCTTTCAGTCTAAGTTTGGTCCAGTAACATTTCAGAATTTATAACGTTTAAAATCAAAGGACAAGTGTGGTCCTAGCCAACGTGTATCGTTACGGTGGCACACTTCTTCTTGCCTTGATGTACTCAGCTTCTACAAGCTATAATATTTTCACAGAGAGAAAATATAAGCTTGAATTCAACTTTTATTTAGTCATGGGCCTTAAAGCAGGCCTAGTGTTAAAGCAAAGTAATTTGGAAAGATAAGGCTAAATGGTACAATAGAGAGTTAATACAAAATAATTTGGAAAGAGAAGGTTAAATGGTACAATAGAGTGTACAAGATACAAAAGAGCTCCCCCACCTGAAATCCCAGCCTTTTCACAGATTCTGACTGGTGCTCCATTTCTTTGGATTAAAGATTTCTCTGACCCCACAATTTCCACTGAGTAGCATTTACAGGAGGTTTCAGGTTTGACACATGGCTTCATTTTTCTTACACTAGAGCATTAAAGACATACTGACATAAAATGATAGAAGATAAAGATGCCTGAAGTGCAGGGAGGTGATGGTAAACAACATTTAAGCCATTTCACTAGTGTGTATCCTTGCGGCAGGCCTACAATAGGCAGTCACGGTTAATATTTTATTAACTAATCAACAACCATAGCATTAAAAAAATGAGGATGGATGATAGCTTGAATACCTAGTGAATGGGGGTCACTCCTCCAGAAACACAAACCCCAAACAGGCATGCCTAGCTGTTTACATCTACTAGATCTGCTCAGAGCATCCACATGGTGGGAATGGTGCTTGGCCTGCAGCACTTAAGATCATGTCATATGCCGGGCGGTAGTGGTGCACGCCTTTAATCCCAGCACTCGGGAGGCAGAGACAGGCGGATCACTGTGAGTTCGAGGCCAGCCTGGTCTACAAAGTGAGTCCAGGACATCCAAGGCTACACAGAGAAACTCTGTCTCAAAAACCAAAAAAAAAAAAAAAAAAAAAAAAAAAATCATGTCATATGTCTTCTTTGACCAAGAGCCCTGTAATAAAAGGGTAGTAATTTGTCACTTAAATGAAAGTGGAAAAAAATAGCTTTTATCTTTAAAAAATGATAGAGATGATATTCCCTAAGGAAAAGGCGATTTGAGAGTCTAAGTCACAAAACCTAGAGGCTCTACAATGCAAACTGTGAACAAACTGTACACCACTGTGGAAGTATCTTTTTCATAACAAAATGTTTTGTTTCTGTGCTGATTGATACTGTCAACTTGGCAGGACCTACCTACACTTACCTAGGAGACAAGCCTCTGAATATTCTGTGAGGACCATTCTAGATGTGGTTACTTAACTGCAAAGACCTATCCTAAAGATAATGAGCACCATTCCACTGTTGGGCGGTATAAAAAGGAAAGGGCTGAGAATAAGCATCCATAGTTCCCTGCTTATTTTTTTTAAAGATTTATTTATTTATTATTGTATATACAATGCTCTGCCTGCATGTACACTTGCAGGCCAGAAGAGTATCAGATCACATCACAGATGGTTGTGAGCCACCATGTGGTTGCTGGGAATTGAACTCATGACCCCTGGAAGAGTAGTCAGTGCTCTTAACTGCTGAGCCATCTCTCCAGCCTGTTCCCTGCTTCTTCACTTCAAATTGGTATGACCTGTTTCTTCTCAAGGCCCTCCTATCATGATTCCCCCACCATGATGGACTAGACACCAAAACAAACGCTTTCTTCCTTGTTGTTTTTGCCGGGTACTTAATCACAGCTCTAAGGAATGAAACAAAGACAGCCTCCTTTTTCTTGTTAACACTATATGTCAGCAAAAGACAGGTGGTCATCACCAATTCTTAATCTTTCTTCATTATCCAAGTACTTTACAGACACTGATTAGTTAACTCTTCTACAGTCCCTGCCAGGAAGGTCAGCATGATTAACCTGAAGGCACGAACCAGAGAACCTAGGGGTGTGGAATGTATCCTCTCTTCCAAGGACAAGATCTAAATTTTAGTTGTCTTTTTGTCAGAAAGTATTTCTCCACTTGCAGACATATACAATACTGAAATTGTCATTTCTTTTCTGGTACAAAGCATGCAAAGCAGAGCCACACTTGCCAGTAAAGAATACAGTGTTATTCCTGGCAGGAGTCTCTATTCAATTAGCATCAACACACTTGGGTAAACTTTTCAATCTGTGACTAGTGGAGGCATTTAAGGTTAGAGTTCTGATGTCTTCCTGCAACAGCCTGTTCTTGCTAAAAATACCCATGGAAGTCCAGGCATGCCCCCCAGAGGCTAATTCCAGGCCTCAGGGATACCAGAGTGAATATGGGGCCAATGTCCTCTTTAACAAAACTTTTGAATGACATAAGAGTCGCATTAAAACTTTAGAGCAATGAGAATAATACATTGTCAAGAGAAAAATAGAAAGACTTAGCTCAGAATAGTGTGGAAACTAGTGACTTGTGATTCTTCAGATAGAGTAATCAGAGGAAAAGGGTCCCCTGAGAGGGTAGAATTGAAGGTGAATTTCAAGATGTATCTTGCCAGGTGATGGCAAAGGGTGTTCCATTCAGAAGTAAAAGGTAAGCAAATAATAAGCTAGCATAAACCCTAAAGTAGAAAGTACCTCCATACAGCCAAGACTCTAAGAGATTCAATTCACTGTGGCTGAAGAATAGGAAGCATAGAATATAGATTAAAATAGAGCTAGTATGTGTAATCGAAGAAGAAAGTCACAGTTACTATAACAAATCATCAGAAACCACTGGGGAGTTTCAAATAGCAATGTAGAAAATCTTGTTCCTATTTGCTAAATTGGGTGTGGTAGCATATGTTTTTAATCTCAGCACTAGAATGACTGATGCAGGAGGATTTCCACAAATCTGAAGCCAAGTTGGGATGCACAGTGTGTTCCAGGACAGCTTGGGCTATAGAATAAGACTCAAGACAAAAAATAAAAATAAAAAAATGAGTGCTGGAGAGAGAGCTCCATGATCAAGAGGACTTCAACTCTTGTAGAGGGTCCAAGCTTGGTTCCTGGCTCCCACATGATAACATACATCCTTTTCTGGCTTCTGTGGGCAGCTTCATGTATGTGGTGCACATACAGACAAGCAGAAGCACAACAAAATACACATAAAAATAATTTTAAATATTTTTAAAGGAGATAAAGATAACTATATGAACTTTTATGTCTTAATGGTAGGGTAGAAAGAACTTGTTAATAGATGAGGGAATTTTGAGAGGTGAAGAATCCAAGACAGCTTCCCTTTGTTTAGATGGACAAGTAGAAGAGAATTATTAGCTAGTATTTAAAATTGAGGCTTTTCACGATATATTTGATCTTGGGACTAATAGACCATGACTTAATTTTTAGATCAAATAAAGCAGGTTAACCACATTTATAGGACAATGATAGTGGTAATCTAGTTTCTAATTTTTGATATAATAAAGGATGGAAAAATCTATAAAACTAGATTAATTCCACCATTTTTAAGGATATTCTAAGTTTAAATCAACATGAACTTATTTGAAATTATTTAAATATGGAATGAATACAAGTTGATTATGAGATAGTGTATATTTAATGGTATTTCTGTTACAAAGCATTGAAACATTTCAATAGATGGCCTAAAAACACCATGAAAATTATCTTCTAAGGGGGATAAACAATAAACCATGATGGCAGTTTTTAAAAATTTATTTAATGGTAATAGTTATAAAGGAAACAAAAGAAAATGTGTGCCATTGAAGAAATAAATCATGAAGGTCTGGGGTAGGAGGCTGCAAGAACTTCTACAGGAAACAGCATGAGCTAATTTTTGACCAACTGCATCTGAGAAAATCAATAGCCATCACAGGAACACAAGGACATACCTCCTACATTCACTTACAATGTGCTGAAGACACCCATCCTGGAGAAGAGAATCTAGTCCGTGCAGTGCCTGGCCTCTGAACCAGTATCATTCACTAACCCTGGGGAATGGGAGTGTGTCATAGGAAACAAGGGCCTGTAATTTGCAATGACTATAGAACTTGTTAAGCCTAGAGTGAAGTTGGATATAGCAGCTCATTGACTTATACTACTAATATAATCCTCTGTTCACCTTCGCGTTCCCAGGGCTCAACAGAGGACAAGTGCACAGCAAGCATTCATGGTTGAGTGAAGGATGAATAAATGAATAATGGCAATTAAATACACAGTGGAAGGCAATTTTTGGCTCCTGCTAAGTAGTAAGGAAGTCAATACATAGATCAATCATGGCTTTCTCCCAATATAGTAACCCCACTGCCGTAGCATCTGTGGAGCTGGGCATTAGCAACAAGTTAGATTAGAACTGTTTGGGTTATTATTGATGCCTGATCTCTATCACAGCTGCTTCCAGGGCTTCGGTGACTGTGTAGAGCCTAAGAATCAACCACAGCATGTATCAAAGTGCAAACTTCTCAGCAAAGCCAGAGGAAGACTCAGCAGATGAGGGTAACTTGGAGGGCCTGGTTTGAAGAAAGGGAAGGAAAAAGTGATGTAATTCTATTTTATTTTTTTATTCATCTACTAATATCATTTTATTAAACCAAAATGCTTTATTTACTCCTACTTATATACACAAACATGCATACATATATGCACACATGCATACACAAATGTATTGATACACACACAGACATGCAGGCAAGCACACGTGAACATACACATACATGAATATTTCAGAACCATTTCCATTGATGGAAAAAAGTGCAGAGCACCCTCCCTCCCTTTTAGAATATCATTCCTATAAAGGCCAAATCTGTTACCCCTAAAACACATGCATGCATGTTTCTAAGAATAACTGATTTCAATGCAAGCACACTGAACTTACTCTCCTTGCTAAATTTAACACTGATCCAATACTTAGTGTAATTCTATTTTAGATAATTGTAATAAAGCAAACTTTAGGATACTACTATAACTCAGAACCATAAATGGAAATTGAACAAATGCCTGGATTTACCCATGCCAACAATGTACATGAATTTTGACAAAGATTCTAAATATTACATGAATGACCAAATTTAGTTTGAGAAATACCATCCTTTAGCCATTGCTCCTCATACCTGTGTGTCTACTAAGTGGTGTCCAGAACCTTCTTTACTCTCAGTTATCATTGTCGCTGATTTGTTAGATCTCAATGCCCCATACTCATTCCGCCCTAGTGTATCACCTTAAAAATCAGCATCTTCGTCCTAAAATAATGAATGTTGGGTGGAACTAGTCAAATATCTTCAACCAGTAGCAGAATCTAGTGTGCGGATGCTAAAACTATAGTCACAAGTTCAAAAACTATAGGCACAAGTTCATCACTTGAATATTTTGACTTTTAAAATGTGAAGTGTTCTACTCAGGGTAATTACAAAGAGATGCTTCTCACCTGGTTCTACAGAATTCTCTGTTTCACATCACATCACACTACTCCTTCCAAAATAAGAATAGTCAGTACACATGATTTTTTTTATCCAGTTTATTCCACAAGCAAGCAGTCTGTGAATGTAAAACTTACCCTTAGCTATGCTAGGAATCTTTTGTATCCTCTATATTGGGACAAACGCTAGTGGCTTTCAGACATCTTGATGACAAGCCACTGAAAGAAATGAGTTTAACATGGCAGTACATGACAATGTAGTTCACAAAATGCTTATTCTATTGCCTATCATGACTTCTGATGTTTTGTCTTCTTTGCTATTCTATTACATCATGTTTCATTTTCTGCATTTGAAAAAAAAAATGTGGACTGGGATGATAGCTCAGTCAGCAAGTGCTCGCTGTGTGTACATGAAGGAACTAAGTTGACTCACGGATTCCACACGAAAAAGTCAGCGTTAGTGAGGACCCTGGCAATCTCAGCCCCAGCGAAACAGAGACAGGTGAATCCTAGGGCTTGCTAGCCAACCAACCTAGGCTACCTATCAGGCTCTAGACCAGTGAGAAACTCTGACTCAAAACAAACAAGCAAACAAACAAACAAAACAAGATAGATAGCACCAAAGAAGGAAATTGACCTTTGACTTCCACAGGCATGCACACAAAGACATCACACACAACCCCCATGTGCACGCGGATACATACACACACGCACACACACACATACACACATACAATGCCAGTTGAAATTTTCAAAATGCTATCACAGCACTTCACTAGGTCACAGCTGCAGTGTGAAAAACACTGACAATTGTGATCTTTATGCTTTCTCCAGTTCTAATGCTCTGTGATAATGAATGAACAGGGAATTTGCTTTTGCATATTTATGTATTTCTTCTATTTATATATTGCCATATTTACAGATAAATTCATGGGAAAGAAGTAAGTTTCATAAAGTTTTTCGACAACTCTAATAGGCTAGCATAGAGTCCCATCATAAATTGATGAATTCATAATTCATAAGACAAATGTTTATTTAATAATGGTGCAAGCTGCTTGGAAGTATTTGGATACTTTTCCTTAGTTTCCCACTAAGCCGCACAGATTGCATCCCAAATCTTCCCACCATTGAAGCACTTGTGGTTTTAAATCTACTTGGAAGGCTGAGGGTGAGTATATTTGACTTCAAACTCAAATCTCTGGCTTAGTCTGGTGATGAAAAGTAAGAGTGGGGGTGACCAGTGCTCAGAGAGTTCCTCTTCTGTTTTTCCATTTCTTCACTCCTCCCTAACTACCCCAGTACTGTTACTTATCCTCAGTATCTGGCACTGAGACATGGTACCTGCTACATTGTAAGGCAGAATGTCCATAAATTAAAACTTTCTTCCTTGTTCCTACAATGATGACTTCTGCCCCCCCCCAAGTGCATACTCCAATTGAGAAGAGTGACCCTTACACGGCCCATCTCTTTCCTTCAGTTCTGTTCGCTGTGGGGGAAGGTTCATACACCCAGCAGAGATGGCATTTTGAAGAATTGAACATTGTTGGTGAGTGTGCAAAAAGTAGTTGTAGCAAACACCTCTCATCACTCCTGTGAGCCTTGGGAAAGGTAGAACAAACAGAACCAGAACTCTGGAAACAAACAGGGAGCTATCTGAAAGATAGACATTCAAGATACTTCAGAATGTCATGTAGCATCAATTTTTGGAGTGAACCACACACTTAAACGTTCCATTAAACAAGCTGGGTGTGGTAGTGAATGCCTTTAATCCTAGAACCCAGAGAGACAGAAGTAGCAAGATCATGTGAGCTTGAAGCTAGCCTGGTCTACAAAGCGAGTCCAGGACAGCCAAGACTGTCCATAGGGGGAAAAAAATCCATTAAAGAGAAATTGCAGAGCTGGATACAATGGCACACACCTTTAATGCCAGCACACAGTAGGCAGAGACAGTAGGCAGAGGCAGAAGGAAAAGAAGTTCAAGACCTCCATAAATTGCGTGCAACCTGTCTCAAAAAATAAAAATTAATAAAAAATTCAGAGGTCAAGGGAAATGTACCAATAAGTTAGTCAAGAGCATTCACAAATTTCTTGAGGTGTTAGTCTTCTCTTGGTCTTGGATCTGTTATAAAATAATCGATTTTTATTAGTTATCATTTTTATCAAATTTTGAAAGATGTGTCCTTTTTAAAAAAAATCATGAATTCTAACTGCCTATGAAAGCCACTAGCTTTTGTGTGTTTCCTTATCGCCACCTGGTGCATGTTAAAATAATGCAAGACAAAGACAGCTTAGCACAAATGAATAATCAATGGAAAAATCAAAGCTAGTGGCTAAGCAGAGCATTAGCAGACAGATAACCTGGTGAGGCTCAATGAACTGCAGATGTAATGGGTAAAGTGTTTCGATATGCTGAGGGGGCTTTCTCTGGCCTGCTAAGAATAGAAGCGTGTCCTCTTTGATTTTTAGAATATAACATTGTCCTGGTTTCCTTCCTGATGCTGTGATAAACACCATGATCTAAAGTAACTTAGAGGCAGAAAGAATTTATTTTGCATACACTTATGGCTTATAGTCTGTCAGTGAGTAAAGTCAGGGTGGAAACTCAAGGCTGGAATTTGAGGGGAAGCCTGCTTGCTACTCCACACTGTACTACCTCCAGCCAAGGAACTCACTTCACAGCCAAATGGGTATGGCAGGAGCCACAGAGAGCGTTGCTTGCTAACTAGTTGCAGGCTAGTTTCCTTATATAGCCCAAGACCTTTTGCCTATATATGGTGCTGCCCACAGTGGACTGGACACTCCATCAATTGAGAATCAAGAGAGAACCCTCAGAGACATTGGTCTAGGTAATTTCTCAATAGAGACTTTCATTTCAGATGACTCTAGGCTGTATCAAGCTGATGTTAAAGTCAACCAGGGCAGTTCTGTTCATAGTAATGTAAAATATGTTACAATATACAAAATTATACTGCAATTAATATAGTTATAAATTAAATTATAGGTAAGTAAATTATCCAATCTTAATAGCATTGGCAAAATGCTTTATTTCATTAATACATTTGTTTCGTTTACTTGGCAAAAACAAAACAAAACAAAACAAAACAAAATTGGCGTATATCATAAGGCTAACTAGAGAAGGCTGAGACAGGCCTCAAGAAACATCTAGACATTTTCTTGCCGTCTGTGTTCTCATGACCACAAAGTGCTTGGCTCATGGTGAATTGGTCAAAGAAAATCTTGGCATGAGAATATCTGATATTGACTTCTTAGTGGAAAAGCATGGGTCTGGCATACTTCTTCAATGGTGATAGAAATGACACAGATTGTTAGGAAAGTAGGTAGATCCTCTGTTTGAATTCCAGAAGCTTCTGGATAGCCAGGAAGGCTTTGCCAGAAGCTACACACCTCAGAGAGGGGCAAGAGAATAACAGAGTTTCTTTGACCAAGCCATATCTGCTCATGAACAGAGGAGCTTCCTCCACCTCCATGTGGTTGTAAGTGATTGGGTATAATCTCAATCTCTCTCTCTCTCTCTCTCTCTCTCTCTCTCTATATATATATATATATATATATATATATATATATATATACATACATACATATCTGTGTGTGTGTGTTTGTGTGTGTGTGTTCTCTTCCTACTGAGATCTTATAGTTCTATTTTACTAATTCAGTGTCTCCATCACGTGCCCATTTTGTTGTCACAGTTTACTAAAGTGTAAAATCTGCAAGTCCGCGAACCACTGGTATAATTAAAAGACAACAGAATGCAAAAGGAATGAATTATTTCAGAGACTCATTTCCCTTGACTCCTTACCTCCTTACCAGTGTGCATACAAGCTGTTCATTCTAAAACACAGAACACAGGATAGCAGATTCTTGTGCGATGCTAGTTAAGGAAACTGGTGAAACGTGGGAAAGAGTGGTACATGAGATGCAGGGGTGTCCATCACTAGAACTGGGGAGAGATAAATGGCTGCACAATGATATTGTCATGATTGTGTTTAATATCAGCCTGTGCTGCCCCCATGCTCTACAAAGATGGAGTACAGAATTGTCGATACATTATTCAGCAATAGATACTGTTCTGCAGGAAAACGTTAGACAACAGACACAGGCCATTAAGATTAGCTGGTCCCCTTTGACTTTCTAGCTCTCATTGTTACCATCACCTTTCACCCTTCCTTTTCTCCTCCTCTTTCTAGTCTTCTTTTTCTCTTTTTCCCTTTCTCTTCCCTCTCCTCTTCCTACTCCTCCTCTTTCCTTCCTCCTCCTTGACATTTTTCCTTAAGTAATATCACAATAAAGTTTTGGAGAATTTTTTTTTTATTGAAGTTCTTGAGAAACGTGCTTGGTTGTCGGAATGCATGTTCATTTTCCCCAGTTCAATGAGATGTCTCCCACTCCCCACAGCTGCCCCTGATTATTCAAGAGGCTCTTATTCTCTTCAAGTAGCTGTTGTTACCAGGATTCTGACAGCCCCAGCGCCTCAGCCACACTCACCATCCAGGTCAGATGTAGTGAAAGCTTCATTAAATCAACTAGATCCCAGTGCACTTTTGCCAAAATTTCAACTATTTAATACAGAAATAGTCCCTCTCTACCTGTAATTTTTCTTCGCCCCAGATCACTGCAACCAGGTTTATTGCTTTTTCTTCATCCACAAAGTCTGAGCTCATCTGACACTTTACAATTCTAGGATCACTTAAGAGGTCATTTACATAGTTCCTGGAATCCAATCTATGTTACTTTAAACAGAAGCTTTTGCTTTAGTAAAACTGAATCAATGATTGCTTTCTTAAGAACCTCTTCTTTTTTAAAATATATTTTATTGATTTATTCATATTACATCTCACTTGTTATCCCATCCCTTGTATCCTCCCATTCTTCCCTCCCTCCCAGTTTCCCCTTACTCCCTTCCCTTATGACTGTGACTGAGGGGGATCTCTTCCCCCGTTTATGCTCATAGGGTATCAAGTCTCTCCTTGCTAGCCTGCTATCCTTCCTCTGAGTGACACCAGGGACAAAGGGGAGGACATCCTATTGAAACTCTAGGTGAGAGAAGCATGGGAGAATGGGGAAATAGAAGAATCCTGAGGGTCCTAGAAACTTACAAGAAGAACATTATGATGGGCAGATCTGGGCACCAGCCAAGGAAAATACATGCAGTAAACTTCGAACCCCTACCCAGATCTACCCAATGGACAGGACATTCTTCACAGTTGAGTGGAGAGTGGGGTCTGACTTAAGAACCTCTCCTTAAACACTAATTCACAAAATGGAGCCTGGCGTTTACTTGACGCTTGATGTGGGAAATGAATACAACTGTTACTTATCTAAACCACTAAAGAACCTTGTTAACTTATTCTTGCAAAGGGATTTTTTATTCTTTTCACTGATTCAAGCAGAAATTTGAGAAAGAAACGTAATAAGCATGAACAGCAAAAATAATAGTTTCTTATGCAGAGGTCATTGAAGAACCGGAGTTGTACATTGCTTTCGATTCTTTATTAATATGTGTTAAAGCAATATGTCAAATTGGAAGACTTTTATGTGCTTTCATCAAATTAAGTTCACATTGCTTTCTTAGCAGCAGTGGCTTACAGTGTTTAAGTTATTTTTGTAAAATGAGCAGTTAAGTGTTTTATTGATGAGAAAAATTTAAGTTGGAATAAAGTTATATTACTTGGAATCATAAAATGCGCTGGAAGGCAGCTTAGGGATAAAATATTTCAACTTTCATTCTGAATGCTCACTTTATAACTTCACAGATGAGGAAACTGAGTTTTCATGAATATCTTATTTCTAAACACTTAATCAGCAAGGAGGAAGATTCTCCTCCATTTTTGACATCCATTAATATGCAATGCCTCAAGTTAGGTCTTTCATGAGAACAGCATGTTTTCAACCTCATTCAACAATGGAACCACTTCTTGTGTACCTAGGGCTTAATACATATTGTCTGCTATGACTTCAGGATTAGAACTTTACTTTTACACTAAAAAGATGATTAATTATTGAGGTCGCCAGAGGTTCTTATAATAAAACGAGTATAATATTTCCAATCTTGTTATTTATTGAATGGCTTGTTTTTAATCTAGAGAATAATATTTTCAAGTGATTGACTTTGCAGCTAGGACCATATTCAAATTTAACCTTTACCTAAGTATGGACCCGAACGTACAAGAGAAAAACTCTTCAACCTCAAGTCCTGAGACAACTCAGAGTATTTCCTCAATGAGTGTCTTGCTGAAGAGGAATGCTGAGCTTCATAGCTTGCTCCTTGCTAAGGAAATGTGAGGTTGTGGTTCATGTCCAGCAGGTTGACCCTCTCTCTGTGCTCAGGCACCACTCTCTCTTTGATGGCCACAACATTTAATGAATTTGGTAGATCCCTAACACTTTACTTCATCAATAAAGTGTTATTTTCTATTGAGCATGTTTTTTCCTATAAAGAGAGCAGACTTCCACAGCTTATATTATTACTAAACAGGGTGAAGAATAAACCTTTCATTTTGTTTTAGAAATGAAACTTTTTTTAAGGACAGAGAAGTATACCAAAAGGCATAGTCATATTCAACCACCTCCTTAGAAATCTCTCCAAGTTTACCTAACTGAACCACAGCAAAGTAAATCCTACAGAAGAGGAGGTTTATGTGGAATCATCTCTGTGTTCTTTCTTCCCAATGATTGGCCAGGAAGCAAGACCGCCTTTGTCTAATGCTACTGTCTTACTCAGAAAAGGGTGCATTTTAGGGAAAACTCCTTTGCAGCAGAATGTATCTAGAAAACACTTAACTGAATTGAGATTGCTTCAGCTCTGCCCCCAGCCTCAAGGATCACTCTTCTTCTCTGAAATAAAAATGGCGCATCAATCACATTAGATATTCTATTAAAATTAATAAGATTTTAAGGCCAACACTTATGTGTTTTGGATTTTGAGTCTTTGGGGTCTCAAGTCGGCTGTCCACCTTTCATCTTACAGTTACAGACATTAACTCTTCCTTGTCCTAGCAGATACACTAAAAGGAAATGAAAAGTCATTGTCAAGAAGTAGAGTAAGTGAAGAATTATAGGGTATGTGTGTCTTTTAAATATTTAATCAGTTCCAGGCTGTTACTTACTCTTATAGTTTATGTTGGACAATGGCGTATACTTTCAGGTCTGACTGAGCAGATAGTCCACATTGACATATATGAAAATGAAGTTATTTTCATATATATATTTCATATATATATATATATATATATATATATATATATATATATATATATA
>OU015744.1:77781318-77824319 GCA_907169655.1 Acomys percivali
ATATATATATATATATATATATATATATATATATATATATATATATAGAGAGAGAGAGAGAGAGAGAGAGAGAGATGTGTGTGTGTGTGATTAAGGTATGTACATTTTCTCAGATATTAAAATTAATTAAAACCCTTTGTGTAGTCTTTACCATATCTGTAGAATCATGGCTTTTGCTCTTATTCCTAATAAATAACTAGCCAAAGTTTTCTCAGAAGTGAATAGATTTATGCCAAGACAATGTAGAAAGCTTTAGCAACTTGCAAATGGAAGTAGCAGAATATCAGGATGTGGTTGTTCATACATGTAATCCAAGCTTTTGGGAAATAAAGGCAAAAGATTATTTAAGTCCAAGGTCTCAATATTCTACATAGTCAATTCCAGGCTAGTTAAAGCTCTATAGACACTCAGTAAAACAAAAACATGACAGATACAAGAAAGTATCAATGGAATATTATTAACTTGGTTTTTATATGAAAAACACGCACTATCTCTTCAGAAAATAAAATAGATTAAATAGATGGTAGCTTAATAGACAGCTAGATGGTTGGTAAATAGAGGTAGGTAGATTAATAGATGAGAAGGATAGATGATAGATAGACAGACAGACAGACAGACAGACAGATAGATAGATAGATGACAGATAAATAGACAGATGGATGGATAACAGATGAAAATGAAATTAATATTTTTCCACTAAGAAAACACTGCATTCAGTATAGAAATGGCATCAGGGAATAGAAGAGAGATAAGAGAAATTGAGAAGCTAAAAAATTTTAAAAAGCTAGAAACTAAGAAAAAAAACAGTGAAAGGATAAAAAAAAAAAGGCAGAGAAAGGGGAAAGAGAAATCAAGGGGAAATGCTTATGAGGCTATTTGAAGGTAAATGTCATAGGCCAATATAGAGGACTGTATAATGAGCCTAGAAAAAACTCTTGGGAGTCTGAAGCTAATGCATTCAGAATCAACTAATGATCATGTTCAATCCTTCAGAAGAAATCAATAGAATATGTGTGGCTGTAGAAATAGCCCTGTTAGCAGGACAGAGCTTTAGAAAGGAGCATACATAGTGCTAGTCAATCCACCTGTTGCTGTATGGGCTGTGTTCCTGGGAAACTGACAGCAACCTATGGAGAGAATCCTAGCACTGGCTTTGGAAATCACAAGAGGTGTTTCCTGTTTATCGTGTTCTTTTGGTAAGTTTACCCAGCAACACTGCTAGCCAATGTGTTGCTCACAGTCACTCCGGCATGGCCTCCCCTTGCCTTTGATAACTACCGAGCGCTATTGTCAGAGGACTTTCTCTTGCTACACGGAATACTAAAAGTGCCGTCTGCACAGGGAAGGGCATGGCTGCTTGGCGTGAGAACCTTTTATCTTCACACCCCAGCTCTGTTATCTGCACTAAATCTGAATTCATCTGCCATTGGACGTTCAGACCTACCATACTCTCCAGCAGATTCACACAGCTCCTTCAAATACATTTTTCTGTGACTATCTCTTGGATTGGTTCTTACTGGGCAGCTCTGGTTGATACAGACTTTGGCTATAGAAGTGTCACCAAGTACCTGAAATTTCTGTAGGTGTCCTGAAAAACAAACAAACAAACAAAAACTCTTCCTACGAAGAAGAGATGAGGGGCTGGGACTTTTGGAAAACAAACTTAGACTAAGCCTCTAGTGGCTCATTATACCATGCATTGAATTTGTTATTAGACAACTTCTTATTGGAAAGAATATGCCTGACTGTAAATGATTGAATATAACCAACTCCCTCAATAGAAGCCTGGAATAGAACATGATTGACTGACCAAACAAACTCCAGGGAGGCCCATCCTGTCTGCTGACTTAGGTCCCTAGAGATTCTATAGGCAAGCAACAGAGTTTCTGAGAGATTTTAACCTTCAGAAATCTCAGGTCTGAATGGAGAGGGCCTAACACAGAAAACTGACACACACAAAAAAAAAAGAAGCCCAAAAGATAAAAACGTCATAGACTGAGAGGTCTGGCTACAAGCCAAGGAATACCAAGGACCCCTGGGAGCCATAGATATGGAAGAAGGAGACAGGGGACTACTGGGAAGGATAGCCCTCCTGACACTGATTTTGGACCATGGACTTCAGAACCATGAATGAAGAAGTCTGTTGTTTGAATCTTCCCAGTTGGTGGTAATTTACCTATCATCAAAATAAACTAATAACAGGAACTACAGCCAAGAGTCATTCATCCACACTGTTCTCCCCAGCCAGTCTAAAAATACTGAGACACAGAAAAATTGTATGTCTTTTGTTTACTTCACAAACTTTACATCCTGGTCATAACACTATCCCTCCTCTTCTCCCAGTCCCACTCTCTCCTCCTGTCCCCCACACCCTCTTCCTATTCCAGAAAAAAGGGAGCCTCCCTTCCCATCCACCCCAGTTCATCAAGTTGTATCAGGACTGAGCATGTCCCCATCCCCTGTGGCCTGGCAAGTCAGGCCCCTGAGGGGGAAGTGGTTAAAGAGCCTAGAACAAAGTCCATGTCAGGAACAGACCCCCACTTCCCTTACTAGAGAACTTGTGTGAAGCCTGAGCTGCCCTTAAGCTGCATATGTGTAAGAGGCCTAGGTCCAGCCCATGCATGGTCCTTCGTTGGTGCTTCAGGCTCAGCTCTTGGCTATGGTTAGTTAGCTCTGCTGGTCTTCTTGTAGAGTTCCTGTCTCCTCCAGGTCCTTTTCTCCTTCCCCCCACTTTTCCACAAGACTTCCTATGTGTTGCTCAATGTCTGGCTGTGAGTCTCAGTATCTATTTCAGAACACTGCTCAGAAGACAATTCTGCTAGGATCCTTTCTGCAAGCATAGCAGAATATCATTAATAGTGTCAGGCATTGGTTCTCTCCCATGAGGTGGGTCTTAGACTGAGCCAGGTATTGGTTGAACATTCCCTCAATCTCTACTCTGTCTGCTCTATCTTTATCCCTGTACATCTTGTAGGCAAGGTAAATTTTTGGGCAAAGTTTCTGTGGATGGGTTGTTGCTCCCTTCCCTCTATTAGGAGTCTGGTCTAAGTAGGGGGAGTCTTCTTCAGTTTCTATGTCCCTTTATACTAGATGTCTCTGCTAAAGTTCCCTTCATATCCTCCCAGGAGCCTAACTTACCCTGACTTAGGTCTCCAGCTTATAACAGAGATACCCCACCCACAGTTTCTCCTTTCTCTACAGGCCTTCTGTCCTCCTATCCCTGCTCTCTCCATGTCTGATATCTACCCTCATATCTCTTGTTGCTCCCTCCCCTATCTTTATCCCTCTCTTCCACAACTACCTCTGCCTATTCTGAGTGAGATTTACGCATCCTCCTGTGGCTCCTCCTTGCTGCTTATCTTCTTTCAGTCTGTGCATTGTAGTATGTTAATCATGTACTATTTTGCTAAAATCCACTTATAAGTGAGTACATACTACTTATGTGGGTCTGGGCTACCTCACTCAGGATGATCTTTTCAAGTTCCATCTGTTTGCCTGCAAATTTCATGATTTCTCTGTTTTAAATATCTGAGTACTACTCCATTGTGTAAATTTCTTTACCATTCTTTATCCATTCTTCAGTTGAGGGGCATCTAGGTTGTTACCAGATTCTGTCTATTATGAATAAAGCTGCTATAAACATGGTTGAGCAAGTGTCTTGTACGGTGGAGCATCTTTTGAGTGTATACCCAGAAGTGGTATAGCTGGGTCTTGAGGTAGAGCTTTTCCCAATTTTCTGAGAAAACAGCAGATTGATTTTCAGAGAGGATGTACAAATTTGCATGCCCACCAGCAGTGGAGGAGTGCTCTCCTTTCTCCACATACTCATCAAAATATGCTGTCCCTTGAGTTTTCTATCTTAGCCATTATGACAGGTATAAGATGGAACACAGAGTTGTTTTGATTTGCATTTCCCTGATGACTAAGGATGTTGAGCATTTCTTTAAGTGCTTCTTGTCCATTTGAGATTCTTCTGTTGAGAATCTCCTGTTTAGCTCTGTGCCCTGCTTTTTTATTGGGTTATTTATTGTGTTTCTTGGTGTTTACGTTTTTATGTTTTAAGCATTTTCATTCTTCCCAACATCCATAAGAAGCCTATGTTGATATACAGTAAAAACTATATAAAGATGACCAGAAAAGAATGAAGCTTGGCCTTTCCTCACTTTGACCAGACAGTGTTATGAGTATTACTCTCACATACTATGACTGACTATGAGATACTGAAAGACTGGTCCAGGAATGACTAAGAGGGAAAGTGAGGAAGAAATGTCACTATAAGTTCTCAGCATTTAAAATGCTGCTAACAGACCTATGAACAGCCTGAGGTCCTCATAGAAGCATCTAGGTGTTTAATATATGATGTTGACTGCTGTTGAAAGATATCCTACATGTAATCTTAACTGGATACATTATTTATCCTATGGAAGAGTACAGAACCTTTAGCATATCTAGGATGAGACCATATTCAATCTAGGCCTTGAGGGACTAGAAACTACAGGCAGTAGCATAACCAAAATATTGGTGCTAATCACATGGCAACAGCTCAGCAGAAGATAGGGCATGGCTCCCAACTAACATGCCGTGGTCCATTGATATGGTCTTATTTGTGGCAGGTAACCACATTTTGGTATCTGTGTTTTATTTATGGGCTATAATCAAGTTGTTTTAGGGATATCCTTCAACAGAAAGGATGAGCTACATGGACTCTGATTGATGGACATGATAATTTGAATGATAAATCTGTCACGTGGTATCAGGTATGGGAACAGTTGGTTCCCAGTTATTAACGTTTGAGGAATTAGCAAACATTTAGGGGGTCTAGACCTACTGGAGAAAGTGTGTCTCTGCAGCATGATTTGAAAGTTAATAACACCACTCTCCATCTATTTCTTTCTTTCTGTTTCACACGTGTGCTATTAACAGAATGCAGAAACATTACCAGAGTCTTCTGTAATGGAAATGTATGGTTCTAAAGGACATTGTTCAGTATCAGTGGTTTAAAGGTGCCCAAGATAAGAGAAAGATAGTTACTGGTGTTCTATAAGCTGGTTTACTAAAGTTCTTTTTATGTCATAGTTAAACTTGGACTTTAAAACTGTCTTTGGACACCTTTTCAATATTAATCTTTATTTTGAGAATTATGCTCATGCCACTGCAGTAAGTTCCTCCATTTTACTTTTGGATTCCTGCTTTATGGAAAGTACCAGCAACCTTGAGTAAAGGTGCTGTCAAGTCATGATAAATTGAAAGTGGCCAATTAGAGGTTGGAGGTCTAAAATAAATAGTCACACTTACACTTGACAGCCTAGTAATAAGGAACTGGGCATCTAACCACTGTGTGGAGTGAAAAGCCCATTTGTCATAATAATGGCAACTGTCTGGTGATTCTCTAGTATTTGTATTTTAGTTGTGTTCCCACCAATACTCATCCATGTGTGCACATCTCAGGACAGCCAGTTAGCGATACGCAGATCATCTACTTGAAAAAAAAAATCTTAGCTCCTTCTATTAAGTAGAGCACTCAATAGCATCTGTCACTCATTTTGTCCTTTTTTCTTCATTAGTTTATTTATTTGTTCATTTTACATCTGAATCCACAGCCCCAATCCCTCCTCCTCACCTCTCAGTACCACTCTTCCACCGACTGCTCCCATACCCCCTTTCCTATCACCTCCTACCCCCTACGTACCAACCCACCTGGCACATCAAGTTGCATCAAGACTAAGTACCTGCTCTTTCGCTGAGGCAAGGCAGGGCAGCCTTGATAAGGAAATGGGACCCAGAGAGAGGCAACATAGTACAAGTCAGAGACAGACCCCACTCCAATTACTAGAGGACCCAGCAGTTAATTAGCTTCATATGGGTAGGAAGCCTAGGACCAGCCCATGCCTGTTCTTTGGTTAGTGGTTTAGTCTCTATAAGCCCTATGAGCCCAGATTAGTTGGCTATGTATTTCTTCTTGTGGTGTTCTTGACCTCTCCAAATCCCTCAAACCTCCCCCCTAACTCTTCCACAAGAGTTACTGAACTCCACCTAATGTTTGGTTGTGGGTCTCTGTATCTATTTCCATTATCTGCAGGATGAAGCTCTTAAATGACAGTTTCTCTAGGATCCTGTCTGCAAGGAGAGCAAAGTAACATTAATAGTGTCAGGGGTTGGGTCTCTCCCGTGTGGTGGGTCTCAGGTGGGGCCAGTCATTGGTTAGCCATTCCCTCAATCGCTCTTCCGTCTTTTATCCCTGCACATCATGTACTCAGGACAAATTTTGGGCCTAGGGTTTTTTGGGGTGGGTTTGTGTGACCCTCCCTCCACTGGAAGTCCTGCCTGGACACAAAATGTAGCCACTTGAGTCTCAGTGTCCCCCAGTGCTAGAAGGCTGAGCTTCAGTCACCCTTATATCTGCTCTGGAGCCTTCCCTACCCCAGGTGTCCAGCTTGCCCCAGAGATGCCCCAACACCAATTGCCCTTCTCTCTTCCAGCCCTTTCACCAACCCCGATCCTTGCTCTTCCTACACCTGATTCCCCTCCCATTCCCCATTCCCCTCTTCATCTTTTCTTTCACCCAGTTCCCTCTTTCCCTCCACTTCTGATGTCTACTTTATTTCCCCTTCTTAATAGGACTCAAGAATCCTCCATTAAACCCTCCTTGTTACTTAGTTTCTTTGGGTCTGTGGGTTGTAGCATGGTTATCCTGTACTGTATGGATAACATCCATAGTTTCTTTATCCATTCTTTGGTTGAGGAACGTCTGGGTTCTTTCTATTGTCTGGCTATTATGAATAAAGCTGATATTAACATAGTTAAGCAAATGTCCCTTCAGTTTGGCAAAGCATCTTTTGGGTGTATGTCCAAGAGTGGTATAGCTGTGTCTGGACATAGAACTATTCCCAATATTCTGAGAAACTATGAGATTGATTCACAAAGTGGTTGTACAAGTCTTCATTCTCACCAGCAATGGAGGAGTGCTCCCCTTTTCCACATCTTTGCCAGCATATGTTGTCACTTGAATTTTTGATCTTAGCCATTCTGGAAGGTGTAAGATAAAATCTCAGGATCGCTTTGTTCTTCATCAAGTACTTGTGAATGTGTCCATTCTGAAGGAACAGGAGTCCATATGTAATAACTGAAAAGCCTGTTTTCACAGAAAATCTCTGCGACACGGCAGAAGGATATATAACAGAAAGGAGAGAAACACTATCCTCCCTGTTTCTGAGAAGCCACTTTGGTGAGGTAACAGCACAACAGTAGCTCACAGATCCCCCACCCCATGCCCAAGAATTGGCTCCAGGGTCAATGACCCCTCCAGGGCAGTGTGCATATATCTTCTTTCTATCCTCCTGGGCACTATACAGCCACAACATATAAGTGGATAACAGTCATATTAGTGACATCTTAGCTCCACTGCAGCAGGAACAATCTGAGACTAACAGGTGACAATGCTTTGGGAACAGGGTCTTGACACCTGTCATTACAGGGCCTATAACAGTGATAGAATTAGAGAAAGTTCATCTTTGTCCTCATGCCATCTGGCAAGTCTGTGGAAATAACCACTCCATGAAGAAAAACCCATAATTATTTGACATATGTCATTTTAGATAGCAGGTGTTACATAATGCATTGTAGGAGTGTTTTCAACAAAGTGGCTCATTTGTATGAAGTATTTTCACTGTGGATGTATGTTTCTGTTTTCTGTGAAATTTGCTTATGTGCAACATTCACTCCCTGACAGTGCCTAGTAAATAAACTGTTGCTACAATAATTCAGTGGCAAGCCCCCAAACGCATCGGATTAAATAAAGATGGGCCCAGGAACAACTTCTACTAAGAACCCAAGTAAGAACAAAGGGATTTCTGTTTCTAATAATTATCTATTAAAGCTGGTCCAGCTTATGAAGCATTGACTTTATTGTCCTGTACCTTGTCTGGGAGTTATTATTCTTCCTCTCCCACCTCACTGTAGCATTGCTATTAAAAATATAAATTTATGGCTGGTTTCTTCTGTAGCATGAATATTCTATTCTAAAGTTGCTGTAGTTGTCTCAGAAAGTTTTTTACCATTCTGGAGGGAAAGCTGGCTAGCAGTTAACCACTTAACAGCTGGCTGTCTTCTGCTCCTGGGCTCCCACCCCCCCCTCCATTCTTTGATGATACCATGGACTATAAAATTAACAACTCACTGTTATGATCCTCTGCAGGGCAACATGCATCTGGCCCAAGGATTCATGTTGAGCAGCAGTGACATGGGTAAGTAACTGCAAGTAGAGATTAGACTCCTAAACTAGATTGGCATTTCTTTTCTCAAATAGAGGATCCCATATGCTATTTGCATACTGTACATTATCAACCCAAATGCTAATGAAATCTGCCCTGAGCAAAGCGTTGCTTTGGATAATAAAAACGAAGGCCAGGGGAAAACAGGAAAAATGGTAGTGGGGAGAATTCAAATGTTCCTTGTCCTGTGGTAAACACTTCTGCAGCACACTTTCCCATCAACGTGTTGTGGTGTTTGTTTTGTTTGTGGTGCTGAGGACTGAGTGAAAGGCATTGCACATGTCATATAAGTGCTCTGCCACTGAGCTATACTCAGACCCCTCCCTTAGGCTTTCTGTGAGTGCAGGATATCTTTTTTCATATCTAAAGAGCTAAGTCTCTATGTGAATCTGAGACTGGAACACTCACCTCTGAGGCTAAACAAGGTCATGGATAACACAAAGTGCACCAGACTTCCAACATGATCATCAGTGACTTTTTTTTATGGAGATTTCTTTTTTTTTAATTTTTTTTAAATTTTTAATTAATTTATTCTTGTTATATCTCAATGGTTATCCCATCCCTTGTATCTTCCCATTCTTCCCTCCCTCCCATTTTCCCCTTACTCCCCTCCCCTATGACTGTTCCTGAGGGGGATTACCTCCCCCTGTATATGCTCATAGGGTATCAAGTCTCTTCTCGGTAACCTGATGTCCTTCCTCTGAGTGCCACCAGGTCTCCCCCTCCAGGGGACATGGTCAAATGTGAGGCACCAGAGTACATGAGAAAGTCATATCCCACTCTCCACTCAACTGTGGAAAATGTTCTATCCATTGGCTAGATCTGGGTAGGGGTTTAAAGTTTACCGCTTGTATTGTCCTTGGCTAGTGCCTTAGTTTGAGCAGGACCCATGGGCCCAAATATGCCTAACATAATGTTCTACTTGTAGGTTTCTAGGACCCTCTGGATCCTTCTACTTTGCTATTCTCCCATGCTTCTCTCATCTAGAGTCCCAATAGGATGTCCTCCCCTCTGTCCCAGTTTCCTGGTAAGTAAAGGCTTTCATGGGACATGCCCCTTGGGCTAGTATGCAGATATAAGTGAGTATATACCATTTGAGTCTTTCTGCTTCTGGGTTAACTCACTCATTATGATCATTTCTAGCTCAATCCATTTATTTGCAAATTTTGGGAATTCCTTGTTTTTAATAGCTGAGTAGTATTCCATAGTGTATATGTACCACAGTTTCTTTTCTTTTTTT
Source organism: Acomys percivali (assembly GCA_907169655.1). NCBI lineage: Eukaryota > Metazoa > Chordata > Mammalia > Rodentia > Muridae > Acomys > Acomys percivali. The sequence continues at coordinate 77,790,829 of OU015744.1, forward strand.
TTTTTTTTTTTTTTGGTACCACAGTTTCTTTATCCATTCTTCTACTGATGGACACTTAGGCTCTTTCCATGTTCTGGCTATTATGAATAAGGCTGCTATGAACATGGTTGAGCAAAATTTCTTGTTGTGTGCTGGTGCATCTTCTGGGTATATTCCAAGGAGTGGAATAGCTGGGTCTTGAGGAAGCCCTATTCCCAGTTTTCTGAGATAGCACCAGATAGATTTCCAAAGTGGTTGTACTAGTTTGCATTCCCACCAGCAATGAAGGAGTGTTCCTCTCTCCCCACATCCTCGCCAGCATGTGGTGTCGCTTGAATTTTTGATCTTAGCCATTCTGATGGGTGTAAGATGGAATCTCAGAGTTGTTTTGATTTGCATTTCCCTGATGACTAAGGAGGTTGAGCATTTCTTTAAGTGTTTCTCAGCCATTTGATATTCTCCTGTTGAGAATTCTCTGTTTAGTTCCAAGTCCCATTTCTCAATTGGGTTATTTGGTTTGGTGGTGTTTAATTTCTTGAGTTCCTTATATATTTTGAATTTTAGACCCTTGTCGGATGTAGGGTTGGTGAAGATCTTTTCCCAGTCTGTAGGCTGCTGCTTTGTTCTCTTGACAGTGTCTCCAGTCTTACAGAAGCTTCTCAGCCCAGAATAGCTAAAACAATCTTGTACAATAAAAGGTGCTCCGGAGGAATCTCCATACCTGATCTCAAACTGTACTATAAAGCAATAGTAATTAAAACAGCATGGTACTGGCACAGCAACAGGCTGGTTGATCAGTGGAATCGAATGGAAGACCCAGATATGAATCCACACACATATGGTCACTTGATTTTTGACAAAGAAGCCAAATCCATTCAATGGAAAAAGGATAGCATCTTCAACAAATGGTGCTGGTCTAACTGGAGGTCTATGTGTAAAAAAATGCAAGTGGACCCATATTTGTCATCTTGCACAAAACTCAAATCCAAGTGGATTAAAGACCTCAACATAAAACCAGAGACACTAAATCACTTAGAAGAAAAAGTGGGAAAGAGCTTGGAGCATATCGGCACAGGAGACAACTTCCTGAACAGAACACCAACAGCCCAGGCCTTAATGTCAACAATTAATTTATGGAGATTTCTTTATGAAAAAAAGACAGTTCTAGGCCATTAGCAGAACATTTTCCATACTCACATGGATTCCATAAGTAGATGTGAGGGTGCTGGGGTTTAGGTACCATGCCAGAAAGGTCTATGTGCTAAAGTCCGTGGTGTTCTTCACAGGTGTTGCAACTTCTATAAGGTAGGAACTAGTAAGGAAGTTAGGTCCCTGGGAACAAAACTCTGAAGAGGCTATGGAGACGCTATAGCTCATTCAGCTGTGGACCTCCTAGCGTGATGTGCTTGCTACCTCACCTGGTGCCAAGCAACATGTTAAAGGGGTCACAGACAGAAATCTCCAAAATGGGGAGGTAAGATAAATCTTTTGTCTTTTAAAATTGATTACCTTAGGTAATTTTTTAACAGTCACGGAAAGCTGACTCACATAGAAGGTAAAATTGAATGTGCATATTCACAGGTAACGAAACCCCACAATGATTGATACAGTGCAGTCTCAGGATATTTTGTGAGGTGTCGCAGAAACTATAATTCCTGAGGACTTTCATGTCTCTAGACAGGAGGTATTGAACATAACTCAACATTTTTTACCACCAATTACAACTCCTGTCTTTTCCTTCTTAAATTTTATTTTATCTTATGCATGTGAATGTTTACCTGAACCTAAACATGTGTGTTGAGAGTGCTCACAAATGCCAGACGACAGGGGCAGAGTCTCTGAAATTAGAGTTGTAGACACTTCTAAGCCGCAATAGGGGGTGCTGGGAACTGCACCCAGATCCTCTGTAAAAGCACCAAGTGTCCTTCACTGCTGAGCCATCTCTCCAGCCCCTACTACAACTCACCCTTGTCTGTCTCCTCCTCATAACATATTTTTTATACTTTCTAATACAAGGGTTACATTTTCAGAGTTTTGGTGTCCCCAGAGCTCTCCTTACATAACTCGTTGAACAAAGTACCTCTTAGACACATTGTTCTTCATTGGGAACAGGGCCAAGTTTTACACTGAGCTTTATATATCTCTCTAATAGGGATGGTATGAACTTGTTCAAGAGACATATTGTACAGTAATGGGATGATTATCAAGTAGCTACCAAGAATTTACAAAATAGAATTCCAATATGTGTTAAAATGTACGATCTGGAGTCACCTCATCTCATTTACTATATCGGTAATTATATATACAGTATCTTAATTGGCTTAGATTTATCTTCATGTTCTACAAAGGACTGCTGTCAGCTGCGGCAGATTGTAGCAAAGGCACTCCCATTCAGGATTTACAAGGCACTCTTACCTTAATTAACAGACCTTATATCCAATGAATACTAAACTCATTTAAATTTCAATAAAATTAAATGTCCATGTTTACACGGTCTTTTATCTGAGTGCTGGTATCTGAATTGAAACATCTATTTTATTTTTTCCTTGGTTTCTCTTGATTAAATTTACACTGAAGTTTACATTGAAGCTTAATTATCCCCCCAAAATAGGATCCCCAAAATTCAGTTCTTGGTTTTTATTCAGTATAATAGGATAGAAATGCTATAGTTTAAGGACTATAGCATCAGAGTTTCTGGAAAGCTGCAGATGCTCCAAAGCATGGAAACTATCAACAATTAAATTCTGGCAAATAAGACCTATGCCATGTTTGTAATAACTTTGTGAAATTACATGAATACATAACTTCTGTTCTATATTTCCGATAGCAGTTTCTAAGTTATGTTCAGTAAGCCGAAATATGGCTTTAAGCAGAGCATTTAATTCATACACACCACTAATATGGGTAAATGTAAATTGGCTTTCCACAGTTATCTTTTAAATAAATGTCCAACACTTCCAGGAGAATCAAAGGAAAATATGCTGATAACACTTCAGTGTGTTTCCTCATTGCATGTAAGGGTCAGTGACATTAATAAACTCTATTACAAGCCTGTATGAAAGGGAAAGTGTGGGGTGGAGCACTGGCTAACAATATACTCTACCCTTGTAGGGGACCACAATTCTTTGCCCAGCAACCATGTCTCAATGCTAACAGCTGCCTGTAACTCTAGCTTCAGAGTATCATATTTTCATTCTAATTCTAATCAAATTTCATCACTAATTGAGTTGCATGGAGAGAGGCATGTCTTCTTATAAAGTTGTGCTATATCAATCTTTTATAATTAGAAAAAGAAATTTGTACCAGCCATTCCTCTAATATCTTTTCCAGTTTTAACATTCGATTGACAGTTAAATAGGAATGCTTTGGGGACATTCTTTCTTTTTACATGTCCCTACCTGATCACCATCAAATCACCAAACAGAATTGTTCTTTCCGGATATTTATATCTAATATATTCATCTCTCTTCACCTAATGAATTTCTTATTGCTTTAAGCTGCCACTAATTTCTTGCTGAATTTGAGTAACAAACCTCTGATTGGATTCTTTCATCTTCTTCATCATCTCCTTGGGCCCATGTTCTTCCTCCCCTGCACATAAACATACATGCGCAAGCATTGCCCCATCATAAACAAGCTGTATTTTTATTTTAGAATGATCATTCTTTAAAATAGAGAATAAAGGGGCCAGAGAATGAGGAGGAGAGGTGCAAAATGTTGCCTTCTCGATAGGACATGGCAGTTGCCGAGTACTCACAGCAGCCATGGTTGCCTACACACACACACACACACACACACACACACACACACACACACACATGCACACACGCACGCACTCACAAACTCTTTACAAGATCAGGCCAGTTAGTTCTTGAAGCCCCAGAAATTGATAGCTGCTGGGAGAAGGAGAGTCACCTTTCTTTGGGAGTGTGATCCCTGATAGGTTGTTCAACACCCACACACATATGTATGTCATTATGGGGATTTAGTAGATTACTTTAAAAAAAAAAAACATAATGTTTGAAGAGAGATATTCTGGAGGCACAAGAAGGTAGATGAGCAAGACACAGTGTATAATATATGAAATTTCTTAATAATAATAAATATTTTTAAATATATAAACTAAACCATCCCTTCCTGAGATTTTCTTTTCCCTGTGTATCTTTAACTGGGCAGTCATATCTCACAGCCTTTATCTTCCCAATCTATCAATTGGTGGCTTATCTTAAATCCTCAGGACTCTCAACACAGACTACTCCCTGAAGCCCATAACTTGCCCTGATCCTGGAAACTCACATTCCATGTACCGCCTTAGATGCTTAGTATAAGACCTCCCTAATGATGACACGTACAACTTAGTACATGATATCACACTGATGTTTATGGTACAAATACTATGTTGTTCTTCCTGTAACACAACCCAAAACCTTAGCACATCTGACACCATTGTGAAAGTGCTAATTAAGCCATGAAAGCCAGCACATAGGAAGCATCACCTGCCAAAAGGAAAAACAAAGAACTAATCCATAAGAGTACATTGTTCTGGAAAATTCCCTAAATATACTAACCTTGTGTCTTGGTTTCTGTAATTCCACTTCTGGCTGACTGGTCTTGCCAACTGAGGTGTGCCAAGCCAGAATATGGTGTCTGTGCTTAAAAGCTCACCCCAAGAAAGGCTTCACTGGGATCCTGAATATTCATTGTAGTCACTGTCCTGCTAATAAAGACTTTCTATTGACTTAAACCGGAGTCTGGAGTCTTTTCTGGTGGATACCCCACAAAGTTCCAACTACTGACAAAATATGTTTTAAGTAGAAGTTATCTTTAGTCCTTTTAAGGAGGGATCTATATGCCACTACCTGCAGAAGCTAGAAATGCTAGGAAGAAGATTGTCTGAGAACAAATTAGTCTCTGATACATTCTACCCTTTGAACATCTGAGAATATGCATAGGTCTCCCTTACAGTCTGGGCCTTTTGGAACACTGACAAATACTTAGCTGGAAGGTTCCTCTCAAGGAACATGAAGTGAATGTCTCTGTTGACTCAGCCACACTTCTCAGCCTATCTCGTAGCTACTTCCTGCTCACATGGAGATAGAAATGTTTCCACAGTTTTAGGGGAAATGTCTCAGTTCTTGGAGCCTCATCTGGGAGATCTTAGCCACCAGCCACAATGTGACAGTTACAAAGAATCATAGTATTACCCACATAGGAAAAATCTAAATGTGTGTATGGAACTGTAGCAGACAGATTCAACAAATATGACCTCATAGGAAAGTCAGACACAGAGATTCAATCATCACAACTCCATTTTTAGGAGACTCATAGAAGCACTGGGTTTAAGTGAAATAATTATACACAGGGCAAGAGTTAAGCACAATTAAACAGACTTGGACAAAGTCTGGTGATTTGACCATTGCTTCAATTCTGCTTCAGCAAAGTAGTATATTTGAAAAGTTTTTACTGGTTTAGAGGGCAAATCAGTTACCATGAGATGATGGCTCCTGGGGGAGTGGTCTCATTTAAAGTGACCTGTTAGACTCTGCTGTTTCTAGGATCCAGGGTGACTACAGTTTTGAGGCAATGACTGGAAACTCAGTGGAGTCATCTGGGAGATCTAGAACAAGACATTGCAAGTGCCTCCATTACTACAACCCATCTGCCTTCAACAATAAATAAGGAAGAGTTGAGCTAGTTCTCATGAGGTTGTGGAAAAATGCTTGTTGAGTCATGACAACTCTGCGCAAAGTTAGGCAGGCAACTTCCCAAACTGAAATAAACAGATACAAAAATGAAGAGAGACTGTGTCAGGCTTTTATTCTGTTTTGAGTTACTTGGGCAGCCAAGTGAGGAGTCAGTACCTTTTAGCAAAATCTGATTTTCAATCTTTGGGTATGTGATTCTTTGATTTGCTGATATCTTATACTTGCATCAGGACAAAGGTTAAATGAACTGAGTTTAAATTCATTTAACAAACAGGCCCCCCACCTACACATGAGTGCCAGTCCATGGGAGTGTCTGTGCAATGACAGAGTTAGCTTTAACATCAAGCCACGGAGAAGAGGCTGAGCTCTGCTTATTTTGAAGGTCATTCAAGGACTTTTGGTACTTTTCCTCAGACTATGACATTTATTCATCATTAGGTAAATGCAATAGATGCTAAAAAAGAATAATGGTATGTTCAACTCCTTTTTTTTTTTCCAAATGCAAACAGATTTACCTTCACCCAAGGAGAATCTTTAATGCTTAGAATATTGAGAGGGGCAGAATGTTTCAGATCAAATCCTAAACAAAATATTTAACAAATAAACAAATAAATATGTCAATATGTAATAGCACAATTAAGAAATTAAGCATTCAATGAATCCTCCTCAGAAGAAAGAAACTGCACACTAAAATGACTTCTGCCTTCTACTAGAGTAACTGAGCTTTGCTTTACGTAACCAGGCATTCATGCCTACAATTCCTGTAATTAGCTGTATTTGTGTGTGCCTGCATGAGTTATGTGCACCACATGAGTATAGGTTTTGGAAGGTCATAAGGGGTGTGGAATTCCCTTGGATTGGTGTTAGTGGTAGTTTGTAAAATACCTACCCAGTATGGATGATGAGAACTGAACTCAGGTCCTCTGACAGAACAGTAAGTATCTCGTTTGTTTGTTTGTTTTTTTAATACTTCTCATTTTGTGATTCATTCAATCAACAAATACAATAATGTGCTTGTTTTCTTGTAGACACTGTGCCAACCCCTGGTTCAAGGATGACTATGGTAAAAAAAAAAATCCCAACAGGGGAAATTTTACAATGCTGAAACAATTCAACTCAGTTGAATGGTCCCAGACCACTCATGGTGTCTGCAGAAATAGGAGGCACAAAGAATGTGAAATAATGGGATTTTAACCCTACCCAGTCATGCTCACTTACATGCTTACATCCTTACATACATGCTCTGGTGCTTGTACTTCCTGTTTGCTTGCTTCAGCTCTCCTACATAATAAAAGGCTGCTGACCCAGAGGCATGAGGTCCATGCTGTTATAGGGCACACTGGTGTAACAAATTTTCCTTTTCCCAAATGAAAATTGCTCAGTGACTCTACCAATATAATATATATGTAAGTGTTTCATTCTGCATTATGCAAAAATACAAAGTAATGGTACTTATAATAATGTGGGTTCTTTGGTTGTGAAGTTAAGAAAAGAGAGCACGGGTACTTTTGGCAATATATAATTATTCCTTGAGCACCACAATATTTGGGGATTTAATATACTACTAGAGCATACAACGTGACAGCATAAAGCTTCTAGACATGCCCACCACTAAAGATGTCCAGACACCTGCCAGGTGTGGACTGCCCAGGAGCATGACAGCTGAGCATGAGGCAGAGCTGGCACTGAAGCAGGCCCTGCACAGCCAGCCAGCTTGTACATGGTGACTGCTGGGAAGAGCTTCCCATAAAACCATGTGCTACTCATTCTCTTGAAAGAATGTCACACATACGTTTGGATTGCACCTACGTGAACAACACAACGAGCTGGGAGATGGGGTGTGCTGAGTCAGAGTACATTTAGTTTGGATTTGAAATTCTACTGGATGTTCACCTGCTTGTTCAGATGCAAGCTTGGCGGAGGCCCCACTGTACCTGTTGTGCCAAGATTGTTAGTGGTATATCAAAACCAGAGAAGAAAGAAGGTGGAAGGACACATTTTATTTCAATTCATTCACTTATTGAATAAAACCTTACTGTTTCCTGAACACGGGATACTGGTCTAGGAAATTAGGATAAAGTGGTGAATAAAGGAAAAATAATTCTTTTCTAAAAATGATACTTATATTCTACTAAGAAGAGACAGAAAATATAAAATAAGCCAAATAAGTTGTAGAATTTATTTTTATACAACTAATGTCAGTTGTTCCAAAATACATATCTCAGAATCTCACTGGTTTAACCAAGAAAGCTCTATTTTCCCTCATATAGTGGTATGTTATGTGCTGTGTGCACACATTCATCTTGGAGCTAAATCATCCGGAAAATGACATCTGGAGTTACCATGCCAGGAAACAAAAGATGATAAAAATAGAGCAAAGACTGCCTCCATTAAAAACTGATACTGGTGACTCCTGCTCAGATTTGATGAGTCAACGCTGGTCACATGTCTTTATGCTAATTGCAGTATTGGCTGAGCTGTCTAGAGTAGCACGCAGATAGAGATATAAAATAAGTGCTGACCTCCATCATAGTATCTTAGAAAATCCAAAATACAATGCAATGAAAGCATAAAGAACAGTTGGGGGAGGGGTAGAATTGTGAGGCCAATGTGCTGGCTGCACTGTCAAGTTACTGGAGTAGCTTCTAATCTTCAAGTGAGTTCAGAAAACAAAAAGATATGAAAGTGCAAGAACCATCTCTCATGGAGAAAACACATTTATGTAGAATCAGCCAAAGTAGCAAAGTCATTTGCAAAGGAGCTTTGCTTTTCCAAGACATGTCTCTTCTGGTAAGGGGCAGGGAGGACAAGATAAGGCCATAGGTCAGAGGAAGAATTCCTGATTTTCTCTCCAACAGAGAGATTTTTCATTTTGTATAAGGAAGCTGGCCACCAGGGTGTTGAAAGTAGTCTGTAGTGGGGAGAGAGAGTGAGAGAGAGAGAGAGAGAGAGAGAGAGAGAGAGAGAGAGAGAGAGAGAGAGAAGGAGGAGGAGAAGAAGAAGAAGAAGAAGAAGAAGAAGAAGAAGAAGAAGAAGAAGAAGAAGAAGAAGAAGAAGAAGAAGAAAAGAAAAGAAAAAAGGAAGGAAGGAAGGAAGGAAGGAAGGAAGGAAAAGAAAGGAAGGAAGGGGGTGGCCAGGATCACTGTTGTAATAATCCAAGGGCTGGTGATGGCAGATGAACCAAGGCAGCTGCAACAAGAATGCTAAGATGGTCATGGTGTCGGACTGATGTTGGAGATGATGTGAGCAGAACTCCCTAGCAAGCAAGGCAGTGTAAAGAAGAGGTAAGAACAGAAAGTGGCACATCTATGAGAAGGCGAGGAAAGCTTGTGAGAGAATATGGATTGGGGTTCAGAGACAAGCCTTGGGAAAGAATCCATATTGGAAGTCAGAGGACCAAGTAGGTTCTTGAGTGGATCATGAAGATAAAACCAAGCAAGAAAAGAACATAAGAAACACTGACTTAAGGCACAGTGGGACAGATACATGGGGTTAGAAGACAACTTTTGTTAAAGCAAGTACTTTACAAATAGAGTGGACTGACTTATGGAACAACAGCCGAGCTAGAATATAGAGAGGCTGGTTCAATGGGAAAATATACTCGCTGCACAAACAAAGAGCCTGACTTCAATTCGCTAGAAGCTCTTAGAGTTGGAGATACAGTAGCACATGTATGTAATCCACACGCTACTAAACAAAATGTGAAGTAGAGGTAGGGTACCCTCTAACTCAGGCACCACTAATCAAAAGAGCCTTCTGGCGACCTCTGCCCATGTAGAGGAGTCTGAGTTGCTTTTGTTTGTATGTGATTAATCCCAGGAGTACAAAGTACCTGTGTCTGAGAAGCTTAAAGGAGTGAGCTGTTGTAATGACCTGGGACTGAGCCAAAGCAGCAATATAGATATATCTCAGAGACTGACCCTAGTACCATGGGAAGTGAGGTGGTATTGAGTCAGTAAAACACTACTAATGTCAAGGAAAGAAGAAAACCAGCAAAACCTATGACATCAGCAGAGAATTTAGGGGAGAGAGGGGTGGTATGCACAGCTGTATACATCTTACTTAAGCATGTAAAATTGTAAAATTCACTAGATGATGGATGTTCTAATTCTCATTCACACACCTATTTCTATGAGATAAGGCCACTCACTGAACTTGGAGCTAGGCTGTCACCTGAAAGCCCCAGTAATCCTCTTCTAATCTATGAAAGCCCCTTCTCCTGTCTATGCTCCTCAAAGCACAAGGATTATTGGAACATATGATTGGTCAGCTTTATTTTTTTAACATGGGTACTGGGTTCTTATCTGATGGACCATCTCCCCATTCAATGGTCCAGGTGTGGAATTTTATCCCTAAAAAAGAAGCTGTGGTGCACAGTACTCAGTTATTCCAATAGCATAGTGCCACTCAAATTTCTGACTCACATGAGCACATACAACCAATACACAAACCCTTCTGATCCGAGAAGGAGCATGATAAATAGCTGAGGGTGCCAATAGTTTCACGTAATGACACTGAGCAGATGGCCTTCTCACTTGGTTCTGCACTCACTATTGAGAAGAGTCTTCTTTTCTGCTGGTTCTAAAGGATCCTCACCTCAGATGAGCTGATACCTGCCTAAACTGAACAATCAGGAAATAGTTTTAATTTCCCAAATTGGTAGGTCTGTGTCAGGATAAGTTTTAAATTTAATTGTAATTTTAAAAAATAATTTCCCTAACTATAAATGGGTTTAGAAAACATTTAGAAGACCAAATAAGTTGATGAACAAGTGACTGAATTCTATTTTCTCTGCATTGGCTCCAAGGCATGTATCATCTCACCAGAAGTGTTGGCCCAAAGAAGATTGCAGGTGCCAAGAGAGTTAGAGTTTCCAGGAAGTGGAAGGATGAACTTCATTATTCATTGAATGTAGATCTACTGGCTTTGTTTTATACACACACACACACACACACACACACACACACACACACACACACACAATGTGTGGCTTACAGAAAGGAGACCGTCTGTGAGGGTTCCCAAGAGAAATAATCCAATAGAAGAAGGCTAGCAAGTGCAGAGGTCTGTTGTGCTCATGTGATTGTGTAGTGTTCATGTAATTGTGAAGATGAAGGAGTCTCTCAATGTTTTATATTTGCAGTAAAAGATATGACAAAAAAGCCAGAAGCACAATTCACTGCTGTATATCTGAAGTCTGAAAGCAAGGAGAACAGACGGCATAACATTCAGTGTCTCTCATTAGAATGGTAGGAGCCAGGAACTACTGATACTATCTTGGAGTCCAAAGACCTGAAGCTCAGCAACTTGAGAGACCCTGAGCTGTAGTGGATGGACATTCCAGGTCAAGTAAACAGTGGATTCACCCTTGCTCTGCGTCCTGAACAGGTCCTGAATGCCCACTGGCACAGCTGAAAGCAGTGTTCCATATTTAGTCTTTTCATTCAGATGTTGATTTCTGAAAATATCCTACTGGAGCCATGTTTATTCAGCAGTCCAGGAATCCCTTAGCTCAATCTACATGACATTTTAAAAATATTACTCAACATAAACACTCCACCAAAACTTACTGAGATAGAGATTAAAGCACTAAAAGGTAATGTCAAATGACAATGTATCTAGCTCTAAATATGTAATATATCTGTGTCTGGTTTGGCCATGGAATAGCTAGAGAATTCAGATAAGAACTGATTATGCATTCTGTTGGGTGTATGAAACAATGTAGAACTCTTCAAAGTAATTAAAAGTGGGATCTTTATCCTCTCTGTGACACTTTCATTCGGAGGTTACAGTCCTTAACTAATGCACTCATTTCACACACTTTCCTTCCTTTAATACCAAGTCTGAAACTTTATATGATTACATATTGGGTAATGACTTGGAGAAAGTTGTAAAATATATGGTATGACATACTTTTATACAACTTTAATTTTTTAACAAATACAGATTATTATTTATTTAAAAAGGGCAATTAAGAAATACATTGAATGAATATTTATGGATATAATGAAATAAAATTAATACTGTTTAAAGAAGAGAGAGATAGTTTTTAGATTTTGAGAGAATTACTTAATCATAAATGAAAGCAACCACATAGTGAAGGAATGAGCCATGCAAGCATTTGGGGAGAAAATAACAAATCTAGAATACCGTAACTTGAAAATCAATGTTCTGTGCAAGATTTAAGTATCTATAGAGCACAAGAAGCTGTAGTTATGGTGGGCAGAACTTACACAATATCTTTTTTTAGACATCCTTTTTATTGAGAGATGTTTACATGCACAGAAAAGCACAACTATTTAGTGTGACTTAGTGAGTGCTGATGAATTTGTATGCTCATAGGACCATGACACCAGTCAAGAGATAGGATATTTCCATTACCAGAAGATGTTTTTTTGATCCATTTCTATTTGATTCTTTCACCAGATGAAACAGCTGCTTGGTTTCTATTTCCATAAATGACTTTTGGAGCTCCTATAACATCATGTAAATGAAGCCATACATATTGAATTCTCGAGGCTTGCTTTTGTTCAGCATGATATCTGTCTGATTTCCTTATGCAGTTGCATATGTCCTAGTGGCGTTTGAATAAAAATGCCCCCCTAAGTTCCTATTTTCAGAGATATGGTCCTCAGCTGGTCACATTATTTTAGAAAGTCTTGAAAACTTAAGGAAATGGAGGCAACTCATTAGGGAAAGGATGTCACTATGAGTAGGCCTTGACTGACCTGCTATCCAGTCTCTGCCTCTTGCATGCTAACACAGTGTTCCCACCATCATGCTTGCTTTCCCATCATGATGGAGCGTATCTTCAGATATGAAACTGGGATGGCCTATGAGCTCATCTTCATGAAAAGTTAACTGAGAGGAGATGACCCTCCCCTGTGCATGCAGTACCTTTTGGTGGTCAACAAAATATAAATAAGTCCAAGGGAAAAGCAGTGCCTGCTGCCTGCCTACCTTCACTGCTTGCTCATTAATGATTTTATTCTCCATCAATATTAGAATCTAACTTCATCAGATTCAAACAAAGACTGAAAACTAGTGACTCTCCAGGAATCTTCCAGGCCGTTAGCACTAAATGAGACTAAAGAAGTGTTGACTTTCATGGACTGGCCATGTATTGGGTTCCTAGCCTCTCTGGTATGTACAAAGCACTTCTTGTGCTACCCAAACCCATAGGCTGTAAGCCATTCACAAATCATCTTCCTTGTATATATGCGTAATATAAGTGTATCCTTTCACATCTGTTCTTCCAGAGAATGCTGTCTCACACTATATGAGTTTGTCAACTGTCTGCTCAAGCGTTTGCTTCCATGCAAGTATTTTATCTGCTCTCTGACCATTTGTTATAGGAGTTATTCTAATCTGTTGATATAAGCTCTTTAGAATATATAGACTTTGAATATTTTTCTAAATATGGCTCACCTGTTTGTTTTGAAATGAGCATATCTCACTTGGTAGCTCATCTTATGATGCTCTTAATATTCTTTGGGTGGCAGTTTGCTTAAATCGCATCCTAGCAGCATACACTAAGATGTGCTATGGAGCACCTGTTGAGAACAAGAGAATGGTCTAGTGTGGTTAGAACCAAGGCTATCTAGGTACTGTTTGCACATCCTATTTAATATTCAAGTCATTTCAATGAGCTTAGATTTCCTACTTCTAAGTGAACAATTGGACTTGGAGGGGTAAAATTATCTGTCTAAAGTTGTGTATGATATTTTGTCAAGGTTTATTCTAATTTAAAGTCTATGTTCTCTCTATGGTTAAACACAATGTTTATATTGAGAAAATAAAATGATCTAACTTTACTTGGATTTTGATACAATTCTCTCTGACACTGGTTTTTGTTTTGTTTTGTTTTTTAAGATCCCAACACCTGGTGCCATAAAAGCTACAAATGTAATGAGCCACATTCACTAAAATATAAAGTGACTTTTCCCCTAAAATTTTCCCCTGGAAAAAGGATCATCTTATATTTGAGTTTTAGTAAAATCTATTACATTACAGGAGACACTGCCATTTACTCTCTTTTAAACTGTAAAAATACTATTTGGAGAGAAAATATTATTCAGAAAATGTCTTCTAGTTTTGAATGCTTATAATGGCCATCTGGTAAGTTCATTTCTTTTATTAAGCTAGCAAAAATATAACTGTCACTTAAGAATAACTCTGGGAAAATGGCTCTACCTATTCTGCTGGATTTTGTTAGGGAAGTGGTAAATACTACACAAATATCCTTGTAAACTCTAAATTTTCACTGTACGACACAAGGAAACTTAGATCTTCTCAGATAATAAAACAAACTGAGGCCACTCCTCCATTCCCAGAGCGATGCTCCCAGCAGAGACTCGGGTACCCTAGATGCTTCAAATTGTTGTCACCAGAAACCTTAGTACCAGGGGTAGCAATACAAGGCTCTTTGTTTACATGGCGTGGGGTCTGCCTGCATCATACCAGAATGGATTTACATAGCTGCACACAGAAATTGTGTAGGTAACCACTCTTAAAATAGTTCCACATGACCCTTTACATAGTGTCTGCCAAACAGACCACAGATTAGAAAAGGGAACATGGTAAAGATGTGCCCTTTACTAGAATCCCATGGAGAAGTGAGGCACCTTTGTTTCTGCTAAGACGGTGCTGGCAGAGATCCATTATACAATTCCCACTTCCTGGTTGGAAAGGCTGGAAAAAAATGCAGCTTTGGATAGGAGGCGATTTTCTTGTGATTATTCTGAACCCTGGAAACTAGAACACACATTTCTGGTGCACACTAGCTGATTCTATAGCAATTGTCATCTTAAACAAGCCTTTTAGAGATCTATTGAAAAAGCAATAGAGATCACATATATACATGCCTAGGATGAATAAAATTCCAAATATCCAAAAGCTAGGACTTGAGATAAAGTTTTCAGCGACAGTTCTATACATAGATACAAAAATTGCAATATCTCATACTAGACAGCAAGATAAAAAGGCATGAAAAAATGCATTAGATGATTTGAAATGCTGTGATAGCAATGGCAAAGGTGCTGATATAAAAATTCATGTGCAGAGTTCAATGAACCCTACAGATATTTGTGTAAATGAGAGACATCCTCAGTTATGTTCCTTGAAAATGCGCCATTTAACTTAAAACTGAACAATAACTAACCCTTTGACTAACTCATTTGCATGCTTAAGACTTTGTCACTCAAGGAGCATGATAACGCATAATATTCATGCTACATGCTTTGGCCATGAGGTCCATGGAGGGTAGCATGTGAATGAAGGAACTGTAGAAAACACGAGTCCCCTAAACTCCCACCACCTCTCCATGAGAAGTAGGTTCCTGACTCTATGTACAGACCTGAGTGTGTAAGGGCCCTCTTACAATAGGGACCCAGCTCCACTGTGTAGTATATATGTATAGCCTGGTTCACAAAGGTGTTCATCTACTCTTCCTTGAAGCAATGCACATGCTATCTGAACCAAGAAATAGCTTTTGGTGCTCTCCTTTGGCCACTTAAAGAAGGATAGATATTGAATTATCAACAAAGGCTTTGGTTCAAACTACAGAAAGTGCAGATAAGCACAAGTGTAAAATCCTGTGTGAAGTGACACAGCTTTGATTATTGTGACCGTAATTAAGTTCATTGAGATGTGGAGACTTCAGATCTGGCTAACACTGGTGCATGCTGGGTTTTTTTTTTATTTGCAAGTTCCTTATAATAAAGTTTTAATTGCAGCAATTTTTTTACAAAAAAAACTTCCCAGAGTCTTACAGCACTGACCAATGCTTGCTATATAAATGTTTGGGGGCAGCCAAACCTTTTAATAGTAATGTTTTTGGTTAAAAGATAGGAATGTTGCAACATTATTTGATTTTATATGGTATAAATGCTTGATAATGTGAATTCCACTTACAAAGGGAGGGATTATAGGGTCTTATTAAACTCAGATTTCTAGCCTCTGTTGCTACTTTTTATTAATATGATTGTTATTCATTCAAAACAGAGTTTAGAATTTTTGTTAGATTTTCTTTTAATGCCAGTATGCTCTTTTACTTTTAAAGAATGTTTATTTAAATATTTTAGTGTGTGTGTGTGTGTGTGTGTGTGTGTGTGTGTGAGAGAGAGAGAGAGAGAGAGAGAGAGAGAGAGAGAGAGAGAGAGAGAGAGAGAAAGACTGTGCATGTGAATGAATGAATGCCACATTAGAGCAGGTGCCTGTAGAGGCCAGAAGAGGACTTTGAATTCCCTGGACCTGGAGTTTCAGTTGAACGAGCCTGAAGCGGGTGCTGGGAACTGACTCTGCTCCGCAGAACAGCATCAGCTAGGCTAGAGACCAGGTCCTCTGTCCAGTCTCCCTTGGATGTTTGTGCAATGATCATGTGCCCCCCCTGATTTATTTGCATGATGCTAGCTCCACTTGCAGAACCAACAGCAAAAGAAATCAGAACAGTAGTGTACTAGGGCAAGTGACTATGTGCTAGCCCCTAAGTACTAGAACATGAGCCTCAGCTATTTGCATTTAAGCAAAACACATGAAAGAAATGGTCATTTCCCATTAGTTATGCAAATAAGACAAACTATCTAAATAGTTGAGCAAAGCGTGTTGCCAACATCTGTCATCACACGTTTTTTATACTCAAGGCTAGTCCTTACTCCCATCTATGAACTTTCTTTAATTGCAAAATAAAGTAATGCAGGTAATAAAATTGCTCACAGCATCTTACTTTTATTTTATTTTAAGTTTTCTTGTTTACTTTAAGAAACTTTATACTCACTTATAATTGGGCACTAGCCCAAAGGGCATGTCCCACGAAAGTCTTCACTTACGAGGAGATTGGGATAGATTTGAGGACATCCTACTGAGACTCTAGGTAAGAGAAATATAGGAGACGGGGAAATAGAAGGACCCAGATGATCCTAGAAACCTACAAGAAGAACATCATGAAAGGTGGATTGAGGCCCAGGGGGTTCTGCTCAAACTATTGTACTAACCAAGGACAATACATGCAGTAAACTTTGAATCCCTACTCTGATCTACACAATAGACAGGACATTCTCCACAGTTATGTGGAGAGCAGGGACAGACTTTGGCATGAACTCTGGTGCTCCATATCTGACCACCTCCCCTTGGTGGGGAGGCCTGATGGCACTCAAAGAAAGAATAAGCAGGCTACCAAGATGAGACTTGATAGCCTATGACCATATAGTGGGGGAGGAGGTCCCCCTTGGTCTTAGACCTAGGGTAAGGGAATAGGGTGAAAGTGGGAGGAAGGGAAGAATGGGAGGATACAAGTGATGAGAAAATAATTGAGTTGTAATCTGAATAAATTAATAAAATTTGTCCTGCCTATAAGATGTGCAATGATAAAGATGGAACAGAAATAGAGGGAATGGCCAACCAATGCGTGGCCCACAGTGAGACCCATCCCATGGGAGGGAGCCAACCCAACACTATTAGTGATACTCTGCTCTTCTTTCTGACAGGAGCCTAACACAACGGTCTTCTGAGAGGCTTTACCCCACACCTCTCTGAAACAGATGCAGAGACCCACAGCCAAACAAGAAACAGAGCTAAGGAGTCTTCTGGAAGAGGAAGAGGAAGAATTGAGGGAGCCAGAGGGGTCAAGGAAACCACAAGAAGACCTACAGAGTCAATTAACCTCAGCCCATGGGGGCTCACAGAGACTGAACCACCAAAAATGGGGGGGAGGTATGAAGGGGGCCTGAGAGGAGAGGAGGGAAGGGGGAGTTGTGATGGGGGATGCAAAGTGAAAATAAAATAATAAAAAAAAGAAAGGTGTAAAGGAGAGCCTCTTTCACATAGTCTCTAGTCCTTAGTCCTTACACTCACCTCTCAATTAAAACATTTTTCTTAATTGAACAGACATTTCTTTTTAATTTTTAATGTTAGAATTTGAAAGAAAATAAAATAGACATACTCTATCTCCTTCAGTCTCCATCTTACCCTGGCCTTTATCAATCCCTCTTAGATTTATTGTAGTAGATTCCTAGCTGTTCATTCTCAAGTTTTCTTCTGTCAATATCTGTTCTTTGAACTGTTATCTAACCCCCAATATCACTATCATCAAGGCCAGGCTGTAGACCAATTAGTTCATTTATACAGTGAAATTCCGTTTTTCTTATGTAGCATGGTTTCCAGGAGCCTGTATTGCAAATCAGAGTCCTTATATCTGGTCAGAAGGTATTGTCACAACAAAGCTGCTCTCTGTATTTATGTTACTTGACTAGCAAGAAGTTCTTTTCCTGCTTTGATTTTGTTGTTGTTGGTTTTGTTAGTGTTTTGTTTTGTTTTCTGTCTACATCCTGTATGTCCTCCAAGCCTAGGTTCACTTTCTGTCCAATCTACAGAGTTTTATCTTAACTAGATTGATATTTCTCCAGTTCGCAAATTACAAGAATCATTCAGTAATAGGCAAAAGAATTCTTAGGATTTTGAGCTTTAGAAGGCCACTGTGTTTAGCACAAATACCTGTACTCTGCTTTCTAAAATACATGGGACTATCTCTAACTCAGAATCCTTTGGATAACAGTGGCAGAGAGCATACCATGACTTGCATATCTACATTGGTGACTATCATTGCCACCATCTTTCCTTTCCATGAAGCACTTGACTACAGCTAATAACTGTTATAAGGGATTTGCATCTGCCACTGTTTGATGGGAACACGACTTTAAAGCACGGGTACTCATGAGCAGGTGTGGTAAGAGGTAAGATAAATTAACATGTCAAAGCCTCACTCCTGTTTGTGTGGTTGCAGTGGAGTCTTGAATAGCTAAGTGTCATTTCCCAGGACAACCCAGTGTCCCTTTTCTTGTTTCAATTACTGAACCAATTTGTAGTTTTCTCTGAGTGCTCATAATTTAGCATGCCATTTGCAACAATTACTGTGACTAGAAGCTATCCACAACGTTAATATATTATCATGTCACTATAATAATATATACTAATGTTATCCTTAAATCTTATTTGTAGTGATTATATTTGTTTACTTGGGGAACTAGAAGTCGATGCTAAACTTTTAAACGTTGAATACAGTTTAATACATTTTTATTTTAAATTTATTTATAAATGTTTATTTACTTTATATCCAACTCATAGCCCCCCTCCCTCATCTCCTCCCAGTCCTACCCTCTCTCTCTTCTCCCTTTATTGATCTCCCCTGGTCCTCAGAGAAGGGGAGCCCTTCTCCCCTACCAACTGATCCCAGCACATCAAGTTTCATCAGGACTGCCTGCATCCTTTTCCTGTGTGGCATGATACTGCACCCTTGATAGCAGGTACAGCCCCTGCTCCTCTTACTAGGGGACCCCTATGGAGACTGCGCTGTCTATCAGCTAATCTGAGTGCGTGACCTTGGTTCTCATCATGCCAAGTCTTTGTTTGGTGCACCCGTCTCCACCAACCCTTCTGGGCCCAGATTTCTTGGCTCTGTTTGTCTTCTTGTGGAACTCCTGTCCCCTCTGGGTCCTTCTAGCCTCTCACTCTTCATTAGGACTCCCTGCATTCTGCCCAAATTAGCCTGTGAGACGCAGCTTCTGCTTAGACTCCCTGCTGGGTAGTCTTTCAGAAGACATCTATGGTAGGATCCTGTCCTCTTTCCTCTCTTAAGGAGCTACCAATGTCTATTCTATTTTGTCCTTCGGAATGAGAATTAAACATCCTCCCTAGGGTCTTCCATGTTATTTAGCTTCTTTAGGTCTGTGGACTGTAATATGGTTGTCCTGTATTATATGGCTAATATATTCTTATAGGTGAATATATATTATATGTGTCCTTCTGGGTTTGGGTTACTTCAGTTGGGATGATCTTTTCCAGCTCTATCCAGGTGTCTGCAAATTTTTCTGTTGTTCTTGTTTTTGATAGCTGAATAATATTCCATTGCATAGATGTACTATAGTTTCTTTATCCATTCTTCAGTTGAGGGACACCTAAGTTATTTTCAGATTCTTGCTATTATGAATAAGGCTGCTATGAACATTATTGAGCAAATTTCTTTGTTGTATTGTGGAGTATCTTTTGGATATATGCCGAGGAGTAGTATAGCTGGGTCTTGAGGTAGAGCTATTTCCAATTTTCTGAGAAAGTACCAAATTGTTTTCCAATGGCAATGGAGGAGTGTCCCCCTTTCTCCACAACCTTGACAGCATGTGCTGTCATTTGAGTTTTTTACCTTCGCCATTCTGATAGGTGTAACATGGAATTTCAGAGTCATTTAGATTTTCATTCTGGTGGTTAAGGAGGTTGAGCATTTCTTTAAGTGCATCTTGGCCATTTGATATTCTTCTGTTGAAAATTCTGTTTAGCTCTGTACCCCATTTTTTATTGGATTCTTTGGTTTGTTGGTGTTTAACTGTTTAAGTTATTTATATATTTAGATATTAGCCCTTTGTCAGACATAGGGTTGCTGAAGATCCATTCCCAGGCTGTAGGCTGTACTTTTGTTTTATTGACAGTGTCTTTTGCCTTACAGAAACGTTTTAGTTTCATGTGTTTCCATTTATTAATTGTTGATCATAGAGCCTAAGCTGTTGGTATTCTGTTCAGGAAGTTGTCTCCTAGCATCTTCAACAAATGATGCTAGTCTAACTGGCTGTATACATGTAGAAAAATGTAAATAGGTCCATATTTATCACCTGGCACAAAACTAAAGTCCAAGTGGATCAATGACATAAAACCAGAAACAATGAATTTATTAGAAGAAAAAGTGGGGAAGAGCCTTGAACTCATTGGCACAGGAGACAGTATCCTGAACAGAACACCAACAGCTCAGGCTTTAGGTTTAATACATTTGAAAATAAATAAAATTTCAACTTTAAATATTGGTCTTAATTTTTGACATATTTAAAATTAGAAACTGTAGGACCAGTAAATATCTATTTGTTTTGATGGGTAATTCTGAATAGCTTAACATAAAATGCAGTTTGTAACAAGAATAAGTTAATTTTAAAAAAAAGAGATAATGTAATCTTGGAAAAAAAAAAGAAAAAAGTGATGTTTTTTCTAATTTTATAATTGTTTTATTCTTTAAAATTAAAATACAATCATATCATTTACCCTTTCCTTTTCCTCCTTCCATTTTTCTGTTGCATCCCTCATTGCTATAACTCTCAAGTTCATGGCCTGTGTTTCAGTTTTAGTTTACTCTTTTTGTAGTGTGTATGCCTATTTATATTTTAACATCCTTTCAAGTTCAGATCACCAATACATGTTTTTGTTCATTAGTGCTCAAGTCTTTATTATAACAAGAAAGAAAATCATGTGAGGGTCTTGATTGTGAATACTCAGTTAGTGAATTTGGTGTTAGGAAGAACATAACAAAACTTTTGGAATATACATAATAGATTATTAATATCATATATATTTATCTTATGGCCACTTAACCCCTAATTAGACTACTGAAATGACATTAACCACATTGAAAAGAAACTAAAATACCTCTCAGTAGTCTTCCCCTTCAGCTATATATCTCCAAACAACACAAATATCTTGTTTCATACTGATAAATACTATTTGTCAATAAAAAAGGGGGGGATAAACATTTTTCATGCTTTTTAATGGTTTTCATACTCTTCCTTAGTCAGAAGTAATAATGTAAGTAACCTTTGCTTGTTCAGCCCCAGAACTTACAATTATGAGACTGGCATGAAATTATTACCTCTCTATGACACAGTGACCTATGTGGCAGAGACCTTCCTTGACCCCCTTTTAAGCCTCTCTAGTACATGCCAGTAGTCAGTATTCTAAGCAGCCTGTTGGTCTTTTGATAGCTATTAGTTGGTTTTAAAAGAGATCAGAGGAAATACTTATGAACAGACTCTGACTTAGAAGCACTTCCACCATAAGCCTTGGGTGCAAGCTGACAGTGATGGCAGGGGATCATATCCAGCATAGAGATGAGGGCATCCTGTGGGGAGCATAACTGTGGGCCTGGGAGCAAACAAAGTCTGCTCTAGTGAGGCTTTATGTGGTTACAGCCTGACAGAAAGTTGGTGAGCAAGTGCCCTCCTGACAGAACTGCCAGGTTTTACAGCTGTGCAGCAAAGCTCAATGCTGTTTAATTTGGAAATGAGGTGAGTAAGAGGCAGGTTCTCCGGAGCACATGCACAGTTAATCTTTTGTTGATGTGCTTTACAGCCACGTCAAACTCTTTCATTTTCAGACCTTCAAGGAGTTTGCTCAGAATCGATTCTGCGGTGAGCAGAAGGAAGAGCTGCCCCCACCTGCCACTGCAGAAGAGAGTAAGCATGGTATTTAAAGCTAGTTGGCATTTGATGACTGCCACTTTCCTATTAAGTAATAGCTTTATTTTTTTTTAAAGTTAACTAAATATCAAAGACATTATTTTACAAAGTTATTTATGTTTCACTGCTTTTCAAAGTCTTTGACAAACAGCAGCTAGACAATTTAGTTAAGAAGACTGTACAGGGACACTAAAGCTGCAAAAATGTGCTACACAACTTCTTTGCAGACAGAAGCCTGGCTTCTCTCTTTAGTTTTTGGTGATTTCATAAATATTTCTAAGATGATGCTTAAGGTCATTTTTGCTTCAAAAACAAAGTTTGCAATATCACTCAATAATAAATCACATAACCTCCTAGAGCCTGTGTTTTTCATTATTCATATATATATATATATATATATATATATATCTTACATTTGTATATGCACACTTCGGCAGCCATTTGTAAATAAGGAGTTACATGATGGCCCAGACTTGCAGAGGATAAGTTTTTATAAGATGCTACTGTTAAGCTCCATTTTACATTTCTTACAATTTGAGTTAATGAATACAAATAAAACTTATTTGGAACCTAAAATATACGTTGATACTTCAAGTTAAATTCTGGTTAGAAAAAATCTACAAAACATTGTAAGTGTAAGAACTCAAATGTGTACTAGTTACCAGAAACGGGATCTATAAAGCATGATTAGCCATGAAACAGCTCTTCCTCCATGTCCTCTTTTCCTCTTTCTGCTTTCCTCTCTAATACAACAGCCATCGAGTGGGTCAGGCAAAATAGGCATTTATGCAGAAGTGAGCAAAGTAATAAGTAGGTAGCTATGGTGACTAGAGTCTATGGCAGGCACAAGTGAGGAAGGTATCCACAGTAGGGGGTATCCTACTGTGTAAGCTGCAGGCAAGTCAAGGCTAAAATAATCTTTTAAAAAAGAGTATCCAATAAGAAGGGACCAAGTACTAACAAAAAGAACTCATGTCTGATTAGTAGAGTACCTACAAAGTTGGAATGGCACAGGATAGGAATCCTGTGCAGGATACTAGAGCCAAATAGAGTAGTGTGGCCATTACCAACACAAGAGACACGAGCACTGACCAAAGATTAACTATGAGACCAAGGGCCAGTGAGGCAGATTTTGAGTGAAACTACGTTTTCTTAGTTTTGAATAAAAGAATGCACATAAGAGAAGAGGCATAGCTCAAATAAATCTTATAGTATTGAGATAAAATGTAAGATACTGGGGCTGGAGAGTTGGCTCGGTGGTTAAGAGCACTGTCTGCGCTTCCAAAGGTCCCGGGTTTAATTCCCAGTACCCACATGGCAGCTCACAACTGTCTGTAACTCCAAGATCTGACACCCTCACACCAATGCACATAAATTTAAAAATTAAATAAAAATATTTTAAAAAATGTAAGATACTGACTTGATTCATATTTGCATATTTATACATATAAAATACACATGTGTGTATGAAGAGATATTAGGGCATAGTTACTTGTACATGCATACACTCACTTATACTTAGGTTTCTTAGCTTAGTTCATTTTGAGAAAGTCTGAAAGCAAAGCATCTCAGAAGTAAGGAGCACATCTGGTGTCTAGTCTTGCTTTCACAACACCATACTATCACATTCCATGATTGGTTGTAAAAATCTCTTAGGAAAAAACAGCCAATCCCAGGTAGTATGCAGGATAAGTTTAAGATGAGACTTGCCCTTTAGGGTATGTTAGTAAGGAAGAGAGAATTCTGAAAAAAGACAAAGATGACTTAAAAGATAAAAAAGGCTGTTATCATTGGCATGGGTATAGGTAAAAATACTGGAATATGACATATTGGCTAAAATAGACGATGTACTGATATATGCATTGAAAAGAAATAATAACAAATGAAACAACTACAATTTTAAAATAATTTCTTGGAAAAAATTCTTTCTTTACAGAGGAGTACAGAAAACCCCACTTTGAGCATTCTGGTACTTTTCAAAGTTATAGGATGCACCATTAGTGCCAATATTTGACCAAGTGATCAAACACACGATGTGAAATAAATAAAATAATCAAAGCTGTGCAGAGCAACTGTTATGCTCAAATACTGGCACAAATGGTGCATCAGCTAAACTAAATCATGAGGACTCATTTGGAAAGAGACATTAAGATGAATGTATAATCTCCCTATAACTCTGAAAAGTACCATTTTGATAACTTGGGAATTATGAACCACCTAAGGAATTATTTCTGATTGTCAAGCAGAGAAGTCTCAGCAGGGGCAAGCCTGTTGTTTTGCAAGAAAATACAAAGACAAGTGGCAGAAGTTGCTTTTGGTCTTGGGTGGAGATGGTAGCAGCCATCTCCTGCTTAATTTCATCACACTACTGTGTGCATTGTGGTTTTATGCCCATTAAACTTTCTGTTTTGTAGGGAAATTTTGCTGCAGTGACAGGCCATCAATCCAGCAAGTTACTCTCAAATGGCTTAAAACAAAACAAAATAAACAAAAAAATAAGAGTTTCTTAAAATGAACTTTATAACTTTTCCCATTAGCCCAGGATTGTCCAAAAGAAAATAATAAAATAAAATAAAATCTGGTCTCAACGTATACAGAAATTCTCCTCTTAAGATATAACAGAAAATAATCTCAGAGAATCTCTAAACTAATTTAGCAGAATTGTATTCCCTTAGCTGATTTTGTATTCCCATTTTCATTTAGATAATATGATCAGAGCCCTCCTTGAAAGCCTAGATCATATGTTATTACTAATACAATATGGAAACTCCAGCCAGACTCACTGGCACCTCTCTTCTGGCATACCTAAATTTCCATAAATGGAAAGTCTTTCCTGTGGGCTACAAAGAAAGACTTTTCAATACCACTGTGTTTGAATATGATATCCTGAATTGTAAGTAAAAGAGTACTGACAGAAAGGGGCACAGATATGCATGGCAACCTTGGCCTTTGTTTTTTGTTTGTTGGTTGGTTGGTTTGCTTTTCAGGGAACTTGGAATATAGTAGGATGTTCTGTGGTCACAACTGTCTATTGCAATCCATTTCTACTTTTCCTTTTAAGATTTTCATTCTACTTTAGTAGAACCAAAAGGGTGGATCTGTGTATTTCTGCCCACTTAGGTATTGCTTTTCTATAAGAAATGAACAAATAAAACAAAAAAGAGGTGCCCACTAACAATTCTCTTTAAGGAAAGGTGTCGTGTGTGACTGGTGAACTGGGTCAACAGGCAGTCTTCAAAGTTTAGCTCCCTGGAGCCTATCCACATTGTGTCTAGCTGACTCGCTCAAAGCTATACGTTTACCAAGACAACCTGCAGGAAGAAGCTGGACATGGAAGGAATAACAAGCTTCCACTTCAACTTGGAGAAATTGAGGTCACACCAGACTCAGCCCAGGACTTTCTGAGAGTTAGAGAAGTCCTAACCACACCTTAGCTTCTCACACTGCACATCTGTTCTTCTCCATTACCTTCTTCACTGATAATTCCCCAATAACTTTTTTTCCAACCAAATCCTAGTATAAAACCCAACATATGGCATCTGGTATCACAGAGAAAGTATTTTGCAGTTGAGGAAAGAAATGCTCACTCCTGGCCTGTAAATAAGGCACTTGAAGCCAGCAACTTCCCAACATGAGGGAAAAGGTATTAACAATTTGTCTGATAGTGGATCTATATGCACAAGAATCCATTAGCTAGTGTGATATGTCAAACATTTGAAACACACAGAAATACCACAAGGGGCTGTGATGGCTGTTCTTGGTTGTCAACGTGACTATATCTGGAATGAACAGCAATCCCAAAATGGAGGTCACAGCTATGAGAGATATCCTTCTTGGTTTGAAGTGGATTAATCCACTTCTAGTCTGGACCTTTGAGGCCCGAAGACACATCTCAGATCCAGATCTTGAAGCAGGAAGACACATCTTTAATCTGGGTCATACCTTCTATTGGAAGCCTATACAAGAACATGGGAAAAGGAAGGTTTTAGTGTTTGCCTGCTTGCTCTCACCTTGGTAGCACATCCATTTTTTCCCACTGGCATTAAAGCCTACTTCTTTTCATATTGTAGCATAGACAGAAGACCACCTGAGACACAGCCCTGTGGGACTGCGCAACTACTAGATTCTTGGAGTTTCCATTCACAGCAAGCCATTGTTGGATTAGTTGGATTGCAACCGTTTGTCACTCATATAATTTCTCATATACATACACTTGGGGGAAGATGATTCCTATCAAAATGCTGAGAGATCTTACCTTCATCTTAGGACCTTTGAAAGGACTTTGAAAAGAGTGTAATCAGGGCCCAAGGGTAACCTCCATAGCCTTAACAATCATTGTGAGTACCAATAACAGTCTTCATAAGTACTTCTTAATATGAGTGTAGTAAGGAAACTGAATAGGTTACAGATAGTGAACAGACATTTCTGTCTTGCCAGATGAATAAATATAAAAATCTGGTGATTCAGAAGCTTATTTGTATCAAGAAGTTCCTAACCTAATGCTTCCATTAACAGTCAGGAAGGCTCCATTACCTGATACATCTACAAGTTCTGACCTTTTAATCCATCCCAGTGTTATTTAACCCTCTCTCATGTTGCCTAGTCTGTGAATACCATGAGCCACAGATGGCCCACTGAAAACCAGGCCATTCTCAATTTGTAGAAATCAAGCACATTCCCACCAGTGGCCATTCTTACTTGCTAAGAGGAAAGGCCTCATAGCAGTGGCTGGTGAGTTCTATAGGCTTCTTTCTCCGTGGTCTCAGCAGGAAGTAAATCTTATTATATAGTCAATTTCAGGAATGGAACTGCAGAGCCACAACTAACCTGGAGATGTTGAGATCCTTAAAGCTATTATAGTATTTGCTAGATGTGAGTAACCCCACCCCACTTGGGAGACTTTTTTTGTGAGTGTTATGTTCTCCAAATCCAATTCCTTGAGAAAGCAGTAGAAAGACTTCTTTTTATCTTGTGTCAAAGCCTACCAAACATAGCAACTACCTCCATCCTTCAGATTTCAGAAAACTGAACTCACAGTGAAGCCTTGCCTCAGTCAGTTTACTACCTTTGTTCCACATACTATGCTATTTCTGAAGCAATTTCTGCCCACTGGGAGCAGAAAGGGATCCCAATTACTGCCGCCCAGCCTTGTATTATGCTGCTGTGAGACCATCAGATAAAGCATTCAGTTCAGTCAGGCAGATCTATAAAGTCTGACTTCTCTTTTCTCTGAGAAAGTGCTTTACTTTTTGTCTCTTACTAATGTGTTAATAAGCACACATTCTTTATAGGAAATGTGGGGATTTTGAGCAATACCTTTTGAGAGTGATACACTCTGAAACCTGGCTTCACATACATCATCATACACCCTCAGAATAGTTCACATTTGTAGCATTCTCTTAATAAAGTGGCATATTATAAAACCATGGGTGAATGCCCACAGTACATAGCACAAATATAATGTGAGGATTTGTTTTAAATCTGTAAAAACAATGACAGTTGGGACAGTTAACAATTGTACAAACATGAATACAAATAATTGAACTTTAGTCACCAAGTTTGAGCTATTGACTTATGAAATTTTCATTATCAATGGACATTCTAATGTACAGACCATTAACTGTTACTCAACTAATGTTAAACAAAGTAGATTCACTGGCAGTGAACTTCCATCAGGTGTTACTACAATCAGCAAACAGAGGCTTGCAGCATAAAAATGTTTTTCCAGGTAGAATTTTAAAACTCTGTAAAATATTTCTGAGCTTTGCATTAGGCAAAAGTTGAACTACTTGGGTAGCTGGGATGAAGAATTTTTAAACCACAAAGACGTTGCAATGAGAACTTAGAAAAGTCAACGGAGTAAAAGCATTGAGATCTGAGAGCAAGCATTACAGATGTCTGTAGAATTAAAAAAAAAACTAACAATTTGTAAACACTTCTTCATTCTGTGGATGTGATGAGCTGATGATTTTATCTCGTTGATGGTGTAGATAAATTGAGTGACTTCTGAACTATTTCTAAACAAATGCATCTATAAAGAGATAAATGCAATTTTTTTTAGCATTCTGAAATAATCCTCACTTGCTTTTAGAATTTTGAGTACAAAACAGCACAAAAGGATGTTTTAATTTCCTATGTTACATGACATTTAAACTGAAAGTTTATCTTCTGTAAATGGGGTAGTGTCCTGGTATGAGAAACATAAGAAACTACAGATAGGGATAAAATAACTCTTTGTGCTTTTCCTCTGGTTTCTGTGCTGAAATGCATACATATTAGGTAGACATTGTGAGATGATTCCCAGGTCCTATTTCAAGCATGAGAAACTCATAATCTTTGATGCTTGATGAGTTTTCAGGTGAGGTCATACCATGCTTATTATCCCTGTGGGTGGGATTGGATTTTCCAGTGGCTAAATGAGGTGATATTCTCTACAAGCTTGCTCCTTTACTAAGAGTAATTATACATAGAGCTTGACTAAACGTTATGTGTGGAAGTTTTCTGGAACAACCCACTTCCCTAGATCCACTTCTGAACAACTGAGAGGTGTCATCTTGATACTAAGACTTTCATGAAGTGGCTGATGTTTTGGTGGAATTTCCTCACTGCCTAAGGCCCCCACCTCTGCCTCTTCTATTCATATATATATCATAAACATGATATAGATCATAAACATAAGCATTATTAAGTGTTCTTCATGCTAAACTCTGGTCCCAACAAACCACACCTATCACAGTTTGTGTCAAGAATGGTGTATACCAACAGACACTGAGATGTATCTGGAGGGTCTATCACACAGCCATCCAAAAGACAAAACAAAAATCCTAGCACTGATGGTAGGCACTGAACCATAATCTCCAGAGACAACTAGATGTCACTGTAATTACTAAACTTTCTCCAGTGGTCAATTGGCATGATATATTGTTGTAAGGAAATACATTAGCTGGTATACATTATATTAACATTTAAGAAATGTAAAAATATTAACTCTAAGGACCATGAACTTCATGACCCATAAGAAGCATTAATGAATCATTGGAAAAGGAATCCCATAAAGCTGAGCATATTGATTGGTAAGGAAAGCATAATGCCTCCATAGTGTCACATCTATGATCCTTCATCTCTTGCAGAAAAACAGCAACAAAAGCAAATGTCCAGGTGAAGAATATCACTAGAGTAGCCAAGCTCCCACAAACCATTAAATATCAACAGACACAGGTCTGCTATGGCAACCTCAGAGCTCTTGGTTGAAAAAAATGGGTCTCCACAAGTGAAATAAGTGCTTTATGGTGTATGACTCTCAAATATTGAATATGAAGATGTTCCTAAGCATTCTAGACCACAAAAGTACCAAATCCTCCATTTCAACAAGAAGAAAGCACTATTCTTTGTTCAAAGAAATAAAAGGCTCTCCTCTCAGAGTAGGGATATTTGACCCTCACCAGGATGTGATTCTATCTTCCTTCCTGGAAAACAGTCCCATCACTAGGGTTAAAGTAGAGAAGCAAGATTATCAGAATGATAATTTTGAGATCACAGTTCTCATCTGTCTCTTTCATCACCCCTGTGTATGACTTTGAATATAGTAGTTTGCTATGCCAGTCTCTTCACTATAAAATAAAGCACCTACCTAAACTTCATTCATTAAGCCATGTTTTAGGCATACGGGCACTTAGGTTCCCAGGTTCAACACTGAAATACCATGCTGTGGAAAGCCTACAAGATGTTAATGCTGTACCCCTGCTTATTCATTATTTGGAGGACTAAAGGTGGCCAATGACACATGAGTATATGTTCATAATTCACCCAATATAATTATGTAATATAATATATATATAAATGGAAGAAAAATATTGAAAAATTTGGAGCAAGATGTTAGAATCACAGCAGTGTGAACAGAGACTGAGCAGAATATCAAACGTTTTATGTCAATCATTATCAACTAGCACTGAACATCAACCAAAGGAAAGGTCCTACAAATGAGCTGGACCAGAAGATGCACCCAGAGTCCATCTGTCAGCCTTGGTAATCAGATATCCAAGTGCAAGCCAAAGGGCCTTATGACAGACAGGAGCAGCCACAGTAGCAGAGATAGAAATTATGTTTGGATTAACAGCATGAGGAGTCTTCACATACTAAAGCTATTTAGCTACTCTTGCTACCCAACACATCAGAGGCCTCCATGTGGTATCATTTCTCATAATCATCTATTTATAAGAAACTAAGATTAACACATATTGGGTGCCCTATATTCTGAAAGATATGAAGGCTCATTTTGACAGGAATTAGCTCAGATTCAGATCTAACCACATGGTCTCCATAGCACTGTTGGCTGAGCTTTAATCCATACTATGTAAAAGAGTTACTGAACACAAAATGATAGAAAGACTATGGTTTTATCACCCAGAAGCTTCTATTGTAGAAGAAATGGAGCATCTTAATAAAGGCATGAGTTATGTGTCCACTCAAATCCCAGCTTTGTAAGAAAAGGCTCTATCCTCAAGTTGCAATGGCATTGTAAATCAACAGACTATACATTGTTCCACCTATAAAGAAAGAATCTATAGGCCAGTGGGCATGTAACACCCAAAGTATACGTCAGCCTCCTTAATTTCCTGCCTACTCTGCACTAGGTTATACAATTTGAATAACTTTTAGGTTAGAAATATGATAAATTTCACTCCTCAAATTAGTCTGCATTGTATAGTTGCTGCATAGCAGTTCCCTTCAAGGTTGAAACACTCCATTCTGCAAGAAAGCTCCTTATGACATGAAGTAAATAACTCAAAACAGCTCCGAGAAGTCCCTAAAATTGACCAGATTCACCAGGTCCCTCCTTCCTTGACAGTATAGAAGTCTAGAAGCAATAAAGACTAGTAAGCTTCACTCACAGACAAGCCCACCCACCTGCAAGCAGCAGAGAACCGCCAAAATGCCTAGGAACAAAAGACCAGCAGAGCTGTCTGGAAGAAGCTCAGTCCATCTGAGCCATCTGGAAAAGGCACTCTCCAGTCTGCTGAGCTGCCTGTAGGCTATGCAGTGTGTGCAAGTTTCCAACTTTAGAGAACTACCATACATGCAGGGGTGGGCCTCAGTGATGTGTCTGTGTCCAAGTCATTTGTGTGCCTGTAACTAACAACTTGCCAATATTCCTGTAAGTAACCCCAATACAATTCATTGCTTCTCCAGGTTTGACTTCAGCACAAAGTGTCACTTTGGTCTGTCGTGGGCTTGCTTTCTAGTCTGAGGAGACAGGTGTCTTACATCTTCCAGGCAAAGTTTGCCACATAACTGCACAGTTGACCATAAAATGACAGTAGTCTAGGATGCCCAGCCTAGACTCATGAGCACTTTGAAAGTGGAAACTCTTCTTCAGCTCTTGACAGAAGAATTTGAAGGTCTGAAGTCCAAGAAGGATTTCATGCAAAGTTCTTTCTTAATGGCAGGAGAGGCTTGTGTGAGGGAAGAGAGATGGCATCCAGGAGCTTAAACATGTCACTCTCTGGACAGTAGGATAGCTAGAAACTCAGTCAGACAGCTACAAAGGTTATATTCTATTGACAAAGGGAAAAATAACTTAAGCATACATTTTTCCCATAGGCCCCAGTCAAGAAATCAGTGTCAGTTCCAATGTCAGTCTGATACTTTGGCCATGCCTGACACTGACCATAAGAATAGAATGAATTGGAATGAATTATGACTAAAACCACTTGGCTTATGCTAATTTATTATGTAGAAGTAAAAACTAAAGAGTAAAACTAGAAATAACATTCCCTTTAATGTATTCACCGTACAATCACTAAGACAGTTTGTGCTGAAAATATGTATGCTACTGTTTCAGAGATACTAGCCTCCAAAAAGGGAAGGTCCTGTCATGGAAAGTTCTGTTAGAATTTTTAAAATGAATGTCACTGCACTCTAGGCTCCTTTTGTCATGATACTGACTGATGAGACAAGTAAAGCTATCTTGATTTGGAAAGATAATGTTGACCTTCTTGACAAACTGTAATTCTCACTACCCTGTTCATAGAAGAAATGTATTTGGTGCCTGAATAATCACTTTGTAGTCTCTTTTACAATATGGAGGTAAATTACAAATGGTATCACCCCAAATATGTGCTCTTGGCATTATGTGTTGTATATATTACATTATATTATATGGCCACACATGAACTGAGCCAGGAGTGTCAGTGTTGATGGACAGATATGTGTAGCTAACCTGTGTTTCCCTGTTTGAACAGCTCATCACACAATACTATTTCTGCTCAATACTGGAAAAGAGTTGTCTATGTGTTTTGTCAAGGTAAGCAGACATTTGAATAGGAGGTTGGGACTAAATTTGGCACTACCATAGTTAAAGTAAGAATGGAAAGGAAGATAATTTTAAGGCTTTCTTACATACATTAAAATCACTTAAAATGGATATGTATAAAATGCAATTGAGTCTGCAGTAAAGAGTACTTCTTGCTAAGTGACCCAGGTTCAGTTCCCAGTTCCCAACTGTCTGCAACTCTGCTCCAGGAATTGCTATGCTCCCTTGTGGACTCAGTTGGTACTGCATATACATGGTACATTTACATACATCCAGTCACACAAAAAAAGACAAAGAGTAAAAAAACAAAACAAAACAAAACAAAAACTCTGACACATTAATTAAAAGATGAAAATTGGACATACGTAATCATGGTGTGTCATGTGACATTTGATAAGGATCCTGGAGTATAGCTTTTCACAATTGATGGCTTCTGGACAAGGTAGGGGTGGGGAAAGACTCAGTTTTCTATAAGGGGCTAGCCATTGGGACTTTGGCCATATTCAAATGAGTATATGGACAACACAAATTGAACTTTTTCTTTCATTCTTTTCTTATTCTTTCTTTGGGTGAGATCAAAGGGTGGATCTGTGGGTCTGGGAAGGCTGGGAAGTGAATGTGACTGGGGTATGTAAAACTCCCAAATAATAGATTAAAATAGTATATTTTGGTTAAAAAAAAAAAAGACTGCCACAACTTTCCTTGATATCAACACTTTGGTGTTCCAAAAAGGACTGGGCATCATTGGCCCTACAGGGAGCCTCAGGCCTTCAGCACCAGACTTAGACTTTCAGAGGCATCTAGCCTTGTTGACTGAGCAACTATTGGCTTCCCAGTTTCGCCAGTGTGAGCATAGTCATTTTGGGCTACCCAGACCATATCATGTAAGTGAATCTAATTAATCCTTGTAACATATGTATCACTATCACTTCAGAGCCCTGACAAATATGGAAATAAAGTCTCATAAAAGTCTCATGTGGTGAAGGTTTAGTCCTCAGTGGGGTCCAATGACTGATAAGTGACTGAGTCACTAGAGTGTATGGATTAATTAATGACCCATAATTTGAGGCATCCCTGAGATATGGTAGAAGCTAGAGGAGACAGAAGTGGGTGAGGGTCATGTGTTAGAAAGGAAGAGATTTTCATTGCTTCTATATCTTATTTCAGGTGTGCGCTTTCTCTCTCTCTCTCTCTCTCTCTCTCTCTCTCTCTCTCTCTCTCTCTCTCTCTCTC
>OU015744.1:77833495-77866482 GCA_907169655.1 Acomys percivali
TTCTTCTTCTTCTTCTTCTTCTTCTTCTTCTTCTTCTTCTTCTTCTTCTTCTTCTTCTTCTTCTTCTTCTTCTTCTTCTCCTCCTCCTCCTCCTCCTCCTCCTCCTCCTCCTCCTCCTCCTCCTCCTCCTTCTTCTTCTTCTTCTTCTTCTTCTTCTTCTCATTCTTATCTTATCACAGGCAGATTAAAAGTATGACATTTGGAGTCAGTCAAATGGGCTCAGCAAGTAACATCCCTTTCTGCCAAGGCTGATGACCAGAGGTTAATTCCAAGAGCCCATATAGTAAAAGGAGAGAAGCAAGTCATGTAAGTTGTCTTCTGGCCTTCACAAGCACACTGTTGAATGTGTGCACCCACACATGACACAATAAATAAATAAATAAATAAATAAATAAATAAATAAATAAATAAATAAATTTAAAATAATTGGAAAATAGAAGCTATCCATTCTTTGGTAGAGGAACATCTGGGTTGTGTCTAGCTTCCTATTATTATGAGTAAAGCCGCTGTGAGCATAGTTGAGCAAGTGTCCTTGAGGTATATTGGAGCATCATTTGGGTATATGCCTAGGATAGTTATAGCTGGATCTTAAGGTGGATCTATTCCAAATTATCTGAGAAGCTGACATATTGTTTTCCAAAGTGGCTGTACAAGTTTGTTTTCCTTCCAGCAATAGAAGAGTGTTCCTCTTGTTCCACATCATCATAATCATGAGCTGTCTCTTGGGTCTTTTATCTTAGCCATCTGAGAGATGTAAGAGGGAATCTCAGAGTTGTTTTGATTTACATTTTTCTAATGGCTAAAGATATTTCAACATTCTTTAAGTGCTTCTTGGCCACTAGAAGTTCCACTGCTGAGAATTCTCTGATTAGGTTCCCCATTTTTTTAGTTAGATTATTTGGTTTGTTGATATCTGGGTTCTTGAATTCTTCAGATGTGTGGTTGGTGAAGATGTTTTCCCAATCTGTAGGTCACCATTTTGTCCTTTTGATGATGTCCTTTGTCTTGTAGTTTCTTGATATCCCATTTATTAATTGTTGAGCTTAATACCTGTGTGTGGTACATTTACACATGGAGTATGATTCAGATATGAAAACAATCATGAAATTTGCAGGCAAATAGATGGAATCAGAAGAGGTCATCTTAAGTAAGGTAAGACAGGCCAAGAAAGACAAATATGGTATGTACTCATTTATTAATAGATATTAGCTCTAAAGTAAAGAATAGTCATGCTATAATCCAGACTCAAAGAAGCTAAGTTACAAGAAGGGCTCAAAGGGAGTGGTGAATCTCACTGAGAAGAAACACAATAGACATCTCAGGCAGATGTAGAGAAGGGATAGATTGGGGCAAGAGAAACAGAAAGAATTTAGGTTTGGATGTGGGGAGAACAGATGGAGAGAGTTCTGAGAGAGACAACTAACCTGGATCCATAGGGACTCACAAAGACTGAACTGCCATAAATGCAGGAAGCCTGCATAGGGGAGCTGACCCCATTCTGTGCATCTGACACAATTACATAGCTTGGTTGTCCTCTGGGACTCCTAATAGTATAGGCAGGAGCTATCTCTAACTCTGTTCACTGCTTTTGAGAACCTTTCTTCCTATTGGATTGTTTTGTCTAGCCTTAACAGAAGAAGAGGTGCCTAGGCTGATTGCAACTTGATACGCCATGGCTGGTTGATACCTATCTGAGGCTGGTCCTTTTCTGAAGAGAAACAGAAGAGGAGTGGGAGGTGGAGAGGAACAGGAAGAATATAATGGAGGGGATACTGTAGTCAGGATGTAAAATAATTAAAATAAAAATTTAAAAAAAATGGAAACTATGGAATTTTTCAGAAATATACAAATACTGGATGACTTAACTAAATGTTTCAGCATGGCTGCTCTCAACCTTATGATTTATAACTTCTTTGCCAATGCATCACCCTCTATAACAGTAATCTATATAAATACATGTACAGTATGTAGATAAAACTGGGTTTACACAAGTATTAGCTGAGGTAGATATTAGCACTGAGTAGTCGGAAGCCACTGGGACAAGGAAGCAGCACTAAGAAGTACAACAGCTCCAGAAATGGTAGCTTCCAAGCTCTACCCATCCACCTGAAGCCACACAGCTGGAGCTTTAAGTGGTAAAACATTTGTAACTGTATTATTTAGAAAGCGGAAACAGAATCATCAAGAGATCAAGGTCACCCCCATCTATATAATAAGTCTGGAATCAACCTGGTCTACAGAAGGCCTTGTCTCAAAACACCAAAACAAAAACAAGAAAAGTCAGTTGGCTACCTATTCATCATATCAGAACCAATGCTTCCCCAGGTCCATCTCAGGTAACCTCTTTCTATCCAAGTCTAAGTGGATTAAACACCTCAACAACCTGTTAGAAGAAAAAGTAGGGATGAGCCTTTAACTCATTGACACAGGAGACGACTTCTAAATAGAGAATTCTCAACAGAGGACTCTTGAATGTCTGAGAAGCACTTAAAGAAATGCTCAACACACTTAACCATCAGAAAAATGAAAATCTAAATGACTCTGAAATTCCATCTTACACTTATCAAAATGGCTAAGATCAAAAACTCAAGTGATAGCACATGCTGGCGAAGATGTGTAGAAAGGGGAACACTCCTCCATTGCTGGTAGGAGTGCAAACTTGCACAATCACTTTGGAAATAAATCTGGAGCAATCTCAGAATATTTGTAACAGCTCTACCTCAAGACCCAGGTACCACTCCTGGGCATATACCTGAAACACAAGGACAATTATTTGTTCAACTATTCTCATAGCTGCTTTATTCATGGCCAGAAACTGGAAACAACCTAGATGTCCCTAAACCAAAGAATGGATAAACAAACTGTGTTATATTTACACCATGGAATACTACTCAGCTATTAAAAAGAAATAAATCTTTAAAATTTTAGACAAATGGATGGAACTAGAAGAGATCATCCTGAATGAGGTAACTCAAACCCAGGAAGACATGCATGGTATATATTCACTTTTAAGCGGATATTAGGCCAGCATAGAACTCCACCCAACACCGGATAGGGACAGATATTAGTACTTGAAGTTGGACTCTGGGTGAAGCACTGAGAATTGTATGGAAGAGTGGAGGGATGGAAGGACCCAACCAGGAGAGGTCAGGAGTTCCATAGGGAGACTGTTAAGGCCAGTGGATCTGGACCCAGTGGGGCCTGCACAAATGGATGCACAATGCATGCAGAGAATCGAGACCTGTTGCAATGTAGCCTATGAACAGCTCATTCTCCATGTGGAAGGTAGGAGGGTCAGGGGAGTGGGAACTGCCTCTGACATGAACCTGCAACTTGATCTCTGCCCCTTGGTGGAGAAGCCCTGTGGGCACACTGAGGAAGAGGATGCAAGTTATCCTGATGAGACCTGATAGGCTGTGGACAAATGGTGGGGGAGGATGACCCCTTCAGAGGTCTAGGGTGGGGAATAAGCTGGAAGATGGAGGGAGGGTGGGAACATGAAGATAAGAAAGAGGGCATGACAATCAGGATTTAATGTGAATAAATAATAATAAATAAAAAATTTAAAAAAATAATTAGTCCATTGAGGATCAAGGCCGGCTGTGACATTTCCTTCTTCTTTTTCCTGGACAATCAGTGATTTTCCCATATCAGTACAATCTCTCACTGGCATATTTTGTAATTTGTCTTACTGGGCATGAAAAGAGGCAAGCAAATCTGAAAAGGGTGACTATCATCCAGGACTTCCCCGACACCTTCACACAGATCTTACAGGTGAATCCCAGAAATCCCAGAAGATGTTAGTGATTTGTCTGTTATCATATTCCAGAAAAATTGGAAAATAAAAATTATAACCAGGGGAAATCCTCTGTCAACACAGTATATACTCCATCACATCTCTCCGGCTTTCAGATTTTTCTTCTTCTATCTTTACTAAATGTTATCAATTGGTACCACTTGCCTGAAAACATGGTTTAAATTTTTCTCCCAATTACACATCCTTAACTTACTTACCTCAATGTCTTAACCTCCACACCCACCTGCATACCGCAAAAATTTTATCAGCTGTCATTATTGGCCTGTACTAAAGCTTGCCCCAGTCTATTTCTCAATCTTATTAAAAATATTTTATTCTTCAAAGCAACATTACTTTGCTCCCCTAACAATATTTTTATTTATATCATACATTTGGATAAAATTACATTTTGCCTTAATGAATGATGGCTGAGGATAAGCCATCAGTTCCAGATTGCTTTCAAAATATTAGATGAGCTCATAACAGCTGAGGTTACCTGCATAAAACCTGTACAAGATAAATCTGGTAAAATTCCAGCATGTAGATCAGTGAAGCTCCTGAGGCTCCACCCCTAGCTGAAGAGCTCCTGGTGATTTCTAGAGGATGGAGAGCCACTTTTCTTTGAGGAGTGGCCTCAGCTTGCTGTGCCCTATATCCATACACATACAAGCAGCACTAACCAGACTAAGTAGTCTATGAAAAACAACCACGAGGTTGGGAGGCAAATGTCATAAGTTAGCCTGAAGGAAGTTAGAGAGGGGATAACAGTGGGACATGATCTAGATGAATTTTATATATGGATGGGATGTTCACATAGTAAATTTTAAGGTATTTACAAAATAGGATGGCCACTATAGCCTGTACTTCTTTAGTGTGTTTTAGTTTGCTAAAACAGTGGCAATCAAATGCCAATTACTCAATGACTAGCTAACTGAATTCAATGATCTTCAATGATCTTATTAAAGAGGAACCTGTTTATAGTAAATTTCATTCCCATGGCTTTTACTTGGAGTCTCAGCTCTCCCTTCTGTACTAGAGTCTGTGGTCACATATTTGCTTTGCTATGAAGACTCTTTTCTTGTTAGAATTAGTTTGAGGCAGATCCTATGGATTTTATGATTCCAAAGCAAACTATAACAAATTTTACACCCAGTAATACTAGATTTTAGAACTCATATCTCATCCCATGAGAAATTGTTTTCCAACAGAGAGAGAAGCATCTCTCTGAAAAGCATTTGCAAAGATCTAAATTATATTTGGGAGACACTCAACCTCACACCATTTAAGTTAACTTTTGAATTCATAGATATTCATGTTTGGGGCTTTACTAGGTAAATAATCTACCACTCTGCTAATCTCTGAGCCCTCTAGACATTAATACCATGCAGATTGACTAAATAATATCAAGGATGACTAACGTGCCT
The DNA here is from genome assembly GCA_907169655.1 of Acomys percivali. Taxonomy (NCBI): domain Eukaryota; kingdom Metazoa; phylum Chordata; class Mammalia; order Rodentia; family Muridae; genus Acomys; species Acomys percivali. The sequence continues at coordinate 77,838,716 of OU015744.1, forward strand.
GGAGCTTCCTACTAAAATAGCAAGAATCTAACTCTGCTACAGCTATGCACTACTTTATAGGGTAACCATATTACATGTTTGTCTATCTTGCCTGTTAAATCCCTTGCAACTTTGTGAACAGTTGTGCAAAGAATATAGCTCACTGTCTTAGAGTTTCTACTGCTGTGGAAAAAACAGCAAGTTGAGTAGGAAAAGGGTTTATTTGGCTTAAACTTCCATATCACTGTTCATCACTGAAAAAAGTCAGGGCAGGAATTCAAAAACGGCAGGAACCTGGAGGCAGGAGCTGATGCAGAGGCCATGGATGAGTGCTCCTTACTGGACTGCTACCTGTGGCTTGATCAGCCTGCTTTCTTACAGGACCCAATACCACCAGCCCAGGGATAGCCCCACCCAAAATGGGCCGGTCCTCCCACATCAATCATTGATTAAGACAGCACCCTACATACTTGTCTACAGCCAGATATTATGGAGGCCTTTTCTCATCTGAGGGTCCCTCCTTTTTAATGACTACAACTAGCCAGCACACTCATTAATCCTAAATGGACATGGTAATGATAATACAAAAAGCATTTAAGTTTCTGGAAAATTTGTTTAAACTGAATGAGTATACAGTGACATATTAATCTGTTGATATTGTTAGCAATTTCTGATTGAGAAACTGAGTCTATAGTTATTACTTTACTTTTGAGATATTTTCAGCCTTTTAGTCACTTCAGGAGTTTTACTTTATGGTGTACTAGGAGCCCAGAATCACTAGGAAATACCACAATAGTGTCTGAGAATGCAAAATCAAACAATACGCCCAGAAAATACTCAAGAAAACAGCTCACGGGAGAGAAAATTCAGTGAGTGGAATTTCCCTTGGAATTTGAAGCACTGCCCATATGACCAGAGAGGCCTGCCTGCAAGCTCCCCTCTCCTGTGGTCCTACGACTTCTGTCTCCTTACATAGCTAAGACCCTTACCTCATTAATCAGATAAACTTGTTTACTATCACTTACAGGTCAATTCATCTTTCCTCCTGTTCTGTTTTTTCAATTGTTTGTCTTTGTTTCAACTTCAAGAAAAATCACAATTGTTCTGTAATTGATTGCTATGAGAATCAAATTTTTTTTTAATTTTATTAATTTATTCTTGTTACATCTCAATGGTTATCAAATGTTTTAATAAGTAATATCCAAAGGTTTGGAAAAGTTACAAATACCATTAGATCTATAAAACATTATTACTCAAATAGAAATCATCTAGTTCAGTGTACAAATTGTGTGTGTGTGTGTACGTATGTGTGTGTGTGTGAGCATGCTTATAAGTATGTATAGGTGTAATTGCATGTATATATGTATGTATAAATGTATGTTTATGTATATGTGTGTTAAAAGTAAGAGATTAGCCTAAAAATAAAGAGAATTATGGAAGAAAGGATACCTTAAAGTAACTGCACAAGGGCAGCAAAAAAAGAATCATTAACTGGAGGGAATCACACATCGGAAAAAAATATTATTATTTAGTCATGAAGTTGGGGTGGCCCAACAAGGCCCAGCAGAGCAGGCTTCCTCCTGACTGCTACCCTGCAGGACAGGCCATGTTCTTGCTTTTCTGTTCTCAGTACCATAGGCACTGACCCACTTCCCCTGGCTAGTCCAGAGGCAGTCTTTTTGGTGTCCTGATGCTTTAGAACTGAACCCCTTTCTCTTCTCAGAATGACCTCTGTCCCCCCAGCTTGCATTTCTGGGCTTATCTTGGATAACAGGAACTCTCCATCCAGGGCTGCTTGATTTCCCCTGAGGAAAAGGGGAGCTCTTGTTTATGCACTGCAGTGAATCAGTAGCATTTTCTCAAAAACCTCAACAGCATTCTCTGAAGGAGGTTGCTCAGTGAGACAGCCAGGGTCAGGCTTCCCATATAACTAACTGCACATGCAGGCATGTTGTGCAATGTCCTGCACAAATCACCAGGTGTGTAGAATGAACTGGAACCAACCACTCTACGTCCCAAAATATTTGACAGGTAAATTCAAAGATGAATATTTATAGAAGAAAATTCAGTAACCTGCTTATGAATGACTTTGTGTCAGAAACCAGATCTTCAGTGGGATGGTGTCACATGACAGAGGTGTTTAGCCATTTTCCAGGAATATATCCTACTGGGCACACTCAGACTTTCTGTGGTCACACTCTGCCCCACCCCACCTGGAGCTTTCCTGCTAAGAAGCAGGGTGAGAAAATGAGCACTTTGGTGTGCAGATGTGAAATGTAAATTCATTAGCTTTAGAGATGAGCACTGAAAAGATCCTAAGAGGCAAGTGAATGACACAAAACTAAAAGCATTCAACTCTGCTCTTACATGGAACTACTATACTCTGAGCAAAGATGACAAAATAATGCAGCTCATTTAAAGACAAATAGGCAGAAATCTCTTTTAAAAATCATATAACAAGAACCAAATATAAATGGGGTGTGGTGGTGTATGCCTGTAATCCCACCACTCAGGGAGACAGAGGCAGGTAATCCCTGTGATTTTGAGACCAGCTTCATCAACAAAGCAAGTCCAGGGCAGCAAAGGTTACACAGAGAAACCCTGTTTCAAAAAACAACCAACCAACAGCAACAACAACAGAACCAAATTTAAAAATGAAAAATAAATTGAGAATCGAATACTTATGACATTTTCTTTCTGCCAGACTTTTGAAGAACTCAACATTCAAGTGATATAGGAGAGTTTCCTCAGACATGGATAGCTTGCTAGCGAAAGTTTATTTTGTAAAAAGAAATAACTGACAAAAACAAAAAAAACAAAAAAACAATGTTTTCTTTGTGTTGATCACAGGTTTCTCAATTTAAAAATCTGGGAATTTAATATTTTACCTAGAAATTGTAATTACTCCTTTCTGGCTCTAAGTGTGTAATCTCACCAACTATCATGAAGCATTAGTGAACACAGGAAGCCTGGAAAAGTCAGGTCAAGAGAAAGCTCCTTTACCTGAAGAAAACCAATATCTCAAGTGCAGCGTAGGACCCAGACCTCAAAGACTTGAACTCCAAAAAGACCTTTAAAGAAATGGCTACGAATCTGCCTGCTCTTTACCCAGGGCCGAGAACAGAATGTGGGCTGGAAGTTAGACAAAGGCAGCACTGTTGAAGTTATTTTTATAAAACCATTTTCCTTAGTTTACTTCTTAACTCAGCTATCACACAAATAATCAAAACTCCATTATATTTTTATAAGGCTTTACAACACAATCTTGAGTAATTTAAGTCTGTTCTTTTTATTATTATTATTAATTTATTCTTGTTACATCTCAATGGTTATCCCATTCCTTGTATCCTCCCATTCTTCCCTCCCTCCCATTTTTCCCTTATTCCTTTCCCCCATGACTGTTCCTGAGGGAGATTACCTCCCATTGTATATGCTATTAACCCTATATATTATCCTCACTCCTTCTTTGCAAAAATCTCCAAGTTACTTGCTTTTTATTTTTTTTGTTATTATTTAATTAATTTATTCAGCTCAATTATTTTCTCATCACTTGTATCCTCCCATTCCTCCCTTCCTCCCACTTTCACCTTATTCCCTTACCCTAGGTCTAAGACCAAGGGGGACCTCCTCCCCCACTATATGGTCATAGGCTATCGAGTCTCATCTTGGTAGCCTGCTTATTCTTTCTTTGAGTGCCCTCAGGCCTCTCCATCAAGGGGAGGTGGTCAAATATGGGGCACCAGAGCTCATGTCAGAGTCAGTCCCCACGACTCACAGAACTGTGGAGAATGTCCTGTCCATTGGGTAGATCAGAGTAGGGGTTCGATGTTCACTATTTGTATTGTTCTTGGTTAGTGCAATAGTCTGAGCAGACCCCCCTGGGCCCTGATCCACCCATCATGATGTTCTTCTTGTGGGTTTCTAGAACCCTCTGGATCTTTCTATTTCATCATCTCCTATATTTCTCTTACCTAGAGCATATGTCCTTGGGTGGTAAAGCATTTTCTGACATCTGACAAATGTCTAATATCCAAAATATATAATGAACTCAAGACATTAACCCAATAACCCAATTGAGAAATGAGACTCAGAACTAAACAGAGAATTCTCAACAGAGAAATGTCAAATGGCTGAGAAACACTTAAAATTTAAACCCCTACCCTGATCTAGCCCATGGACAGGACAGTCTCCACACTTGAGTGGAGAGAGGGATTTGACTTTCTCATGTACTCTGGTGCCTCACATTTGACTATGTCCCCTGACGGGGGAGTCCTAGTGGCACTCAGAGGAAGGACAGCAGGTCACTGAGAAGAGACTTGATACCCTATGAGCATATACAGAGGGAGGTAATCCCTCTGAGGAACAGTCATAGGGGAGGGGAATAAGGGGAAAATGGGAGGGAGGGGAGAGTGGGAGGATACAAGGGATGGGATAACCATAGAGATGTAACAAGAATAAATTAATAAAAATTTAAAAAATTAAAATAAATAAATAAATAAATAACAAATAAAAAAAAGAAAAAAGAAAAAAAAGAAAAAAAAAGAAATGCTCAGTGTCTTTAGACATCAGAGAAATGCAAATCAAAATGACTCTGAGAGTCTGTCTTACATCAGAATGGCTAAGATCAAAAACTCAAGTGACACCACATGCTGGAGAGGATGTGGAGAAAGAAAAACACTCCCTCATTGCTGGTGGGAATGCCAACTTGTACAACCACTTTGGAAATCTATCTGGCCCTTTCTTAGAAAACTGGCAATAGCGCTTCCTCAAAACACAGTGATTCCTCTCTTTGGAATATACCCAGAAAATGTTACTTGCTTTTTAGTTCTTTCTTTGCTCCGGCTGAATCTTCTTCATCTCTCCTGCACCTCTGCCTGTGGCTGAATCCCCTGGCTGAGTTCTCTTCTTCCTCTTCTAACTTCTCCTCTCCTGGCTGGCAGGAAGTCCAGCCCTAGTCTCTCCCGTGCTCAGTGACTGGCTGTAAGCTGCTTTATTGACATATTAGGGTAACAATTGGAGAGCAGAGTTTATAAATTATTTAGACAGGAAATTCTCAGAACAAAGTGTCCAACCAGATATTGGAGGTACAAATATTAGCATTTGAATTACACAATAGCCCTATGCCCACAACAACCTCTCAATGCCCTTCCCCAGTAATGTACTTCCTCCAACAAAGCTCTTCATTCTAAAGGCTCAAAACCTCCCCCAAAGAGCACTACCAATTAGGAGCCAACTGTTCAAACACATGACCCTGTCCAGCACATTTCTCATCCAAGTCACAACATCTCTGAAAAGCTACAGCATTGCCTGGCTATCTTTTCCAACATTTTAATGTCATTTAAATACAGTTACATGCTTACATATACATTTATAAGGAAATAGAGCAGAGAACGAATGTTTAAGTACATAGAACCAATCTATCCTCTTGTTGTTGTTCCATTCAGTAGTTTACTACACATAGTACAGGATTCCTGGGAGTTTTTTCCTCAGCTTCCTAGTACCTGGAATAGAAGTGTGTATAAACTCACTCAGTAATCAGGAACCCATGACTTCAAACTGACATTTCTACCTTAGATTATGACCTTCGTTTACCTTCCATTAACAATAGGTTCTTTTATATGGATACCCTAAGCTATCATATGAAGACATATATAGTTTATCATATATGTATGTAGGTATAAGTATGGATAATATTTACAAATTTAGAAAGGAGACTGAGAGAATAATATCTATAGAGGATGAGGAATAGCAAAATGTAGGTAAAAGGGTAAGTGGCTCATGAAAAATGGTATAAAACTATTTCTTTATTTCAATTCTTTCATAGATTCCCCCACCCCATGGTGAGTATGTGAATTAAACCTTCTGTATATTAAAGTGACAAGAAGCATTTTAGCATTCCAAAAGTATCCAACATGTGATCTTCTCTAGATGCAATGATTGTAAAAGCTAGGTGTTATTTTTAATCCCATTGGCTGTCAGCACTCTAGGACTTAGAGGACTTAGCCATGACTAGTCTCTGAATGAACCCATTATTCACATCAACCAATTTTGAAAAAGTGAATTTTTAAAAATATTTGTTTATTTACTTATATTGTGGTGTTTTTTTAAGAGTCTCATTCATGAGTAAAACAGGAATGGTGTGAAGAGGAAAAGAGAGAAACAGTGGGAAACTTACCTGAAAAAGGGTTGGAAGAGGATTGCAGACCAAGGGACTGAAAAATAACACTATGTTATTTGAAAGGCAGTAGGTAAGTAGGTAAATCTATGATTTTGTAAGCATTCTTCAGAATATATATCTGTGTGTATGTGTGTGTATGTATGTGTATATATAATTTCTTATTATATTGAAAGTCTGCCATGTCTTGGACTCTCTTTTTTCATTATTTTGGCAAGTCTAGCTAATGAATGGCAGCATATTATTTTAACCTTTCAGTGGCCAAAAATTCTCCCTGAAAACAAAGAAGCACAGTTTAGTCAAAATAGAACCACAACAAGATTCTCAATGCACACCTCTTAAGAAACCCCCACTGATTCTGAATTCTATTTGGGGAGAGCATGTTTTGAAAGTTCTGTGGCCCAAAAATCAATGTGGGTGTCAGACAAAAGCACACAACTTTCAAAGCATATTTCCCAGAGCAAAATGCTCCACAGAACAAGGGGACGGGAAAAAGACTTGAAAAGAAGTTGCTACTTCTCTGTAGTGTAGGAGAGAGAAGTGCCAAGGGGCCAGCTAGAAAGACACTTGAGGCCATTGAGAGCTTGGCTTCTTACTGGAAAGATGCAATCTATGTCAAGCCGGGGATAGGAAATCAACAAGCTATATCCTTGGAATAAAACTGACTCTACTTTGATGTGATTTGGGTCTGGGGGCTTGTAGAAGAAAATTTTAAACTCTCAATTTAAAAATAATACTTCTGTTTATGCTTATAAGCTTTCTGAAGCTGTGACCTTGAGCATTTAGAAAAAGAATAGCTACCTCCTTGATTTGGGCAGTTTCAGCACTACAGAGGCACACAGGTTTTGGGGGATCCTGAAATAGTTGTATGTTTATAAATGGGATAAAAATGGAAATACGGCTCAGTGACAGAGTGCTTGGGTTCACTCCGTACCATTAAAGAAACAAAGCAATGGCAAGGACAACCATGAGGGCCAATGACTGAAAACTTACCTATCCACCTAGTATTGTCATCTAGAACTTGCTGAAAATTTCTGAAATGGAAGTCATATACTGTGGCACAAACACCAAGGTTTATCTGTAGGATGCTACATTTTGGTTGAGCAAAATGACAACAGGGGTGCCCTTTTCTCTTCATGCTGAACACAGCAGAGAGCTGTTAAATACAACCCAATGATAGTCCTCATTCCAAAGGCATAACATCCTCAAGTTCAAGCTAATTTGTGGAATTTATTTCACATATGATTAGTTATTCAAACAAAGGTGTTTTCTTCCTTACTTTTTGTCTCCTTCACTTGGCTGAGATTTTAGTTTTTTTATAAGCACACAGGAGGGATTTATAAAACGGAAATGGAATAGACAAGTACTTTGTATTTTACCTCCAGGAAATCGCATTGCTTCTCTTCAATTAAAGCTGTTTCTCTTTTTAAAGGAAGAATCATATTTCTGATTTTATATTTCCCGCATCAAGGAAGGGACTTATAATGTTTGTCTTCCACCGGGGAAGCATAAACAGCCGAGTAAACACGGGAAAGTTTTACATCTCAGCCCTGGGGAGGGATTTAACAATGCCTGTGAATGAGAGGGTCAATCATTTAAAGGCTGAACTGGCTCAGGAATTATATTACATGGAAGTAAGCTCCCAGGCTAATATCGGAGAAGGGTATGGAACGTCACTTTCTGACAATTCATCTTCCTAGTGCCACTAAGAAGATCTGTCCAGTACCCAAACCCCTGTCAAGGAGAAAATGTGCTTCTTGGCTCTTTTATTACAGTTCCTTCCTCCGGTAGTCCTGGAGGATGCATATGCACACAGCCTCCCTGACTTAAGTGGTCCTTCATGGGGAAGAAATACATCAGAAAACTAGGAAAGTACAAATAAAAACAATGAATTATTATTTGTCTGAATTTGTTAAGAAAATAAGTCCCAAGTCCTCTTACCACACACACTTGCTACTGTGTGAAATAGCAAAGGTATTAGGATTAGGAGGTGGGGCATTTAGCTGGTGTCTTTAAATAACTAGAACTTCATTATCATGAAAGAATGAATGCTCTTATCCCAGATTGGTTGAGTGTATAGTGGTCTTGTGTTGAGGGAATGGTAGTCAATTTTGGTTCACTTCTCTTCTGCTCCCTACCTTTTTTTTTTTTTTTTAAGACAACTTGCTGTTTGGCTATACTAGCTAGTCACTGAGCTACGGAGACACCCTTGCCTGCTTCCCACAAGCTAAGGAGTTACAGATATATACCACGATGCCTGGCATGTATATGGGCCCTGAGGGTCTGAACTCAGTTTGTCGTGCTTAAAGAGATACATCATGAACAGAAGCATCTCCTTGGTTTCCTGGAAAGTTTTACCTCTACTTGATCTCTGTGGTTAATGACCACCCCCTCGGTCCCTCCTTCTCTACATTTGTCATTTCCTCTCTCTCATATGTTGTATGCTTTGGATGATTCAGTAGGAAGCCTCTCACTGATGCTCTCCCATGGGCAGGTGGGCAGTGTGGCACAGGTGCATCAAGAGAGGAGCTGTCAGTGTGGGTAAGACGGTGGTCGAAGAAAGACTTGCTACAAGGTTAAATCCCAACCCTGCTCTACCAACTCTTCTTATGGTGTTTGGTGAGCTGCTCCATTCTCCTAAAAAAATGTTTTCTTTACAATGTAAACTGACTACAATAGCTGTTTGAAAGAAATGGCATTTTGTAAAGCATTTTAGCACCAAGAATTGAGCATAGTTAATAACTAACCTAGTCAATTTTCCCATCAAGCTGACAAAGTGTGGAGAAGAACATTAAAGACAGGAGGATTTATTCTGATAAGCAGTTGCATAGGTTTTCCCCCCATGGTCAGCTGGGCAGGCTGTTCTCCATGGCGAAGCTGAACACGATGGTGGGAAACCTGAAGCAGAAGAAAGATCTTAGGCTCTTGGCAGGCAGGAGACACAGACCCTGTTAGCTAGTATGAACTCTTCTTTGCCTATTTGATTTGACCTGGGCCCTGAGCCTATGAGACAGATGGTGCCACCCACACTCAAGGCATATGTTTCCCACTCTGTTAATCCCTCTGGAAATGTCCTTACAGAGATATTCAGAAATGTGCTTTATTAATCAGCTAGCCACTTCTAAGTTCTATAAAGCCAACATCTCATAATGCAACACACATATGACCCATGTCTAAGAGTCTTAAAAGTCTCAAAAAGTTCTAAGAATTCTAAAAAAAAAAAAGTTCTTGCGTTGCTTCTTAAATCAATCTAGTTTACAATCAAGATTATTGGTTATCCAATACCAAGTGGTAAGTTCTAAGATCATACATATACAGGTAATATAGAAACTGACCAACTCAGCAGGTTATATTTGTGTATTCAAGAATGTGTGTGTGTGTGTGTGTGTGTGTGTGTGCAACAATAATTAAAAAACGATAGTCTATGACTTAGAAAGAAAGCACAGGGGAGCATGGGCGTGTTTGAAGGAAGAAAGAGAAAAAAGTAAACAATATAATTATAATCTCAAAAAATAAAAATGTATAAAATATTATTCATGTTAAAATCAATAATTTCCATGACAATCATTATTATTAAGCAAAAAGGAAGCACTCACCACATGATTTAACACCATGGCTGAATATGTACTTTCAAATTCACTTTAAAAGACAACATTTTAAATTTATAATGCTTAGAAAATGTAAAATTCTCACTTTTGAGTATTGCATGTTCTTTTGGTGTTCACTACGAGGTCAGCAAAAATTTAACAATTACATTTCTCTAGCCCAGAACAGGGAGCCTAGCCTATGCAACTCAAAAATGCTCTGGTCCTCATTTTGTCCAAATGAAAAGCACACTAGGATCTGTCATCTAGCAAAAGAACTCTACCAGATATCAGCCAAGTGTTCAAAGCTTTGCACTCTTCAATTCAGAAAATGAATTTAATGCTTATTTAACAGCATAAGTTACAACACTTTCAAATTGGTCCGGACAGCAAAAACTATAAATGTAGCATGCAATTTTCTTGCATATTTAAATATTTCTTTCCTTTTCTCTTGCTTGAAAGGAAAATGGATGACAAAAATTACTAGAATAGGAAAAATTTAAAGCATGCAACATTAAAAAATTTACAGTAATGGAGCAGTAATCTTATACACTATAGTAGCATTAGACATAATTTCAAAATATAGATAAATTTATATCATTCTTGAGTGAGATTTTTTAAATTTTTATGCATTATAAATTAAAAATGTCTTTTAAGTGAACTTGAAAATTCAGATTTCTATGCTGTTTGACCTCATGAGTCTTAAATAGAGGAATAAAGACAATCTTTGTTCTAGCATTAAATTGATATTCTTCACATTTTTCCATAAATATACTTAACACTATTTTATCGCCTAGATAATGCAATTAACATGTTAAAAAAAGAAGTCTTGAATCTTAGAATACTGGAGAGTTTCTAGAAAGTGTTGATAGGGGGGATTCTATTCCTCCAACCTGTGAAGGTGTCTAGCAAAACTCAAGTGACAGCACATGCTGGCAAGGATGTGGAGAAGGGGAAACACTCCTTCACTGCTGGTGGGAGTGCAAACTTGTACAACCACTTTAGAAATCAAACTGGAGCTTTCTCAGGAAATTGTGAATAGTGCTACCTCAAGACCCAGTTATACTACTCCTGGGCATATACCGGAAAGATGCTCCAACAAACAGCAAGGACATTTGCTCAACTATATTCATAGCACCTTTATTCATAATAAGAAGACTCTGGAAACAATCTAGATGTCCCTCAGTCAAAGAATGGATAAAGAAACTGTGGTACACAATGGGATACTATTCAGCTATGAAAAAGAAGGAAATCTTGAAATTTGTAGGCAAATGGATGAAACTAGAAAAGATCATCCTCAATGAAGTAATACAGACTCAGAAAGACACACATGGTATCTACTCACTTATAAGTGGATATTAGCCCAACGCAACATAGATGTCCTTTGTGAGACCCCCCCCCCCACCAGCGGAGGACTGGGACAGATACTGAGACTCCCAGCTGGACTCTGGCCAAAGCACTGAGAGTAGCATGGAAAAGTTGGGCTATGGAAGGTAACAGAGGGGTCAGGAGCTCCACAAGGAGACCATCAAGTCCAGCAGATCTGGACCCAGTGGGGTCTCCACAAACTGATACACCAACCAAGGACATTACAAGGTGAGAACATAAACACCCTGTTCAGCCAATGGACAGCTCATTCTCGATGTTTGCATCGGGGAGGTGAGCGGGACTGCCTCTGACATGAACTCTAGTGCCTGGGATTGATCACTGCCCCTTGGCAGGGTGGCCTTGTGAGAACATAGAGGAAGGAGATGCAGGCTTTCTTCATGAGACTTGATGGGCTGAGGTCAGAAGCTGGGGGCAGAGGGCCCCCCTTTCAGAGGTCTAGAGGAGGGGAATAATGCAGAAGAGGGAGGAAAGGTGGGTACGGGAAGATAAAAGCAAGGAGCTAACAATTGGGATGTAATGTGAATAAATTGAAATAAATTTTTAAAAAATTTAAAGACTATACTGTAAAAAAAAAAAAAAAAAAGGCAAGCAAGTAAAAAAGAAAACTGTATATGGAAAAGAAAACCAATATGACTGCCACAGAAGTTAAATTCCTGGAATAAATTTAGTTTATACACTAGTAAGACTAAATTAACTCTGATTATATTAAAATGGGAAGCCCTAATGGACTTTTTCTCCCTGTAATGGGTTTGGCATTTGGTTTGTTTGGTTTTTGTTTTTGCTTTTTGTTTTGTTTTTTATTCATTTTAGTAATTTATTCATTTAATCCCTTTACATCCTGATCATACCCCCTCCCTCCTCTCTTCCCAGACTCACACTCCTTCCCTCTTTCACCATCCCCCTTTTACTATTCCTCAGAAAAGGGAAACCCCCTACCCACCCAACCCTAGCTCAAGTAGGACTGAGCACATCCTCTTCTGCTGTGGCCTGTTGAGGCAGTCCAGACAGGAGCCAGTGTATGGGGGTGTGTGGGGGAGTGTATCAAAAAGCAGACCACAGAATCCATGTCAGAGACAGCCCTGCTCCCCTTACTAGAGGACCCACATGAAGTCCCAGATGTCCATCAGCTACGTCTATGTAGGGGAATTTGGTGCAGTCTATGCATAGTCTTTGGTTGATGCTTCAGTCTCCTAAAGCCCCTCTAGGGCCTGGTTACTTGGCTCTGTTCATCTTCTTGTGGAGCTCCTGTCCTCTCCAGGTCCTTCTATCCATCCCTCCCTCACCACTTTTCCACGATACTCCCTATGCTTTGTCGAATCTTTGGCTCTGAGTCTCAGCATTGGATCCCCTGCTCGGTGTCACCTCTCAGGGGACAGCTATGCTAAGCTCCTTTCTGCAAGCATAGTAGAGTATATTTAATAGTGTCAGGATTGGCTTTCTCCCATGAGGTAAGTTTCAGGTTGGGCCAGGTATTGGTGGGACATTCCCTCAATCTCTGCTCTATCTATATTCCTGAATATGTTGCAGGCAGGGTAGATTTTGGGTTGGAGTTTTGTGGGTGGGTTTTTGTGCTCCTCCCTTCACTTGAAGTCCTATCTGGTTAGAGGGTGGCCTCTGCAGTCATCATAATCCCTGTTACAATGATTCTCAGCTAGAGTCACCACCCATCACATCCTCCCAGAAGCCTACCCTATCCTGTTTCTCCGGCTTGTTACAGAGATGCCTCCACCCATGGTTTCTCTTCTCTCTATAGGCCCTCTGTCCTCCTGCACCTGCCTTCCCCAGGTCTGATCTCCACTCTCATTTCTCTCAGTGTCTTCTCTCCTACCTTCTCTCTACAACCACTCCCACCGTCTATTTTATTTTCCCTTCTGAGTGATATTTAAACATTCTCCTTTGGGTCCTCTTTGTTATGTATCTTCTTTAGGTCTATGAATTTTAGTATATTTACCCTGCACTATATGGTTAAAGTGCAACTATAAGTGAGTACATACCATGTGTGTCTTTGTGGGTCTAGGATACCTCATTCAATGTTAATCTGTCCGGACCTGCCGGACAATCACCTGGGACCCTCCGACCCCTAGGGAGAGAATGGGGGACAAGAGACATGAAGAATGGACAGCAAGTCAAGGAGTCTGATCAAGCTGACAATTTTATTTTCTCACAGGCAATTATATACCATTGAAGCAGGAGGCTGAGTGGGGGTGATCCAGGTGGGTAGTTTTCGCAAGATATCAGGAAGTCAGGAAGTTTGGCAGGGTGAAGGCCCCTGTGGTTCTGGGGCTAGGTGGAATTGTTAGGCATCTGGAACCACAAGGTGTTATCTATAGACTTTGTTTCTTGTCCTCTGAAGGCCTCTGTAATTCCAGGAATACTGAGAACAGCTGGAGAGTACCTTGAGGGAAGGGAAGAGGTTGCAAGGCTGCCTTCTGGAATGTACCCTGAGGCAAGGAGGGAAAGAGGTCACAGGGCAGCCTGCCCCAGGTCCACTCGGTGTATTATGCCAAGGTCCAAGATGCTTGCCAGCTATGGTCTTGGCTCCCCACATTAATCTTTTCTGGTTCCATCCATTTCCCTGCAATTTCACGATATCCGTATCTTTAATTGCTGAGTAGTATTCCATTGTGCAAATGTATCACATTTTCTTTGTCCATTCTTCAGTTGAGGGACATCTAGGTTGTTTCCAGTTTCTGGCTATTGTGAATAAAGCTGCTATGAGCATAATTGAGCAAGTGCCCTAGTTGTATGTTGGAACATCTTTTAGGTATATACACAGAAATGGTATAGTTGGGTCTTGAAGTAGAGCTATTCCCAATTTTCTGAGAAGGGACCAGATTGATTTCTGAAGTGATTTGCAAGTTTGCAATTCCACCAGCAATGGAGGAGTGTACTCCTTTCTCCACATCCTCATCAGCATGTGCTGCTACTTGAGTTTCTGATCTTAGCCATTCTGACAGGTAGAAGATGGAATCTCAGAGTCATTTTGATTTACGTTTCCCTTATAACTAATGGCGTTGAGCATTTCTTTTTTCTTTCTTTCTTTCTTATTTCTTTTCTTTTCTGTCTTTCTTTATTTTTTTTTCCTTTGGTATGTTTTTAAAAAATAATTTATTCAGACTTTCAGGGATCATTTTTATAGTTCATTGAACATTTCTTTAAGTGCTTCTCAGCCATTCGAGATTCCTCTGTTGGGAATTCTCTGTTTAGCTCTGTACCCCATTTTTAATTAGATTATTTGTTTTGTTGGTGTTTCATTTCTTGAGTTCTTTATATACTTTGGATATTAGTCCTTTGTCAGATGTAGGGTTGATAAAGATCTCTTCCTAGTCTGTAGGCTGTGGTTTTGTTTTGTTGATAGTGTTCTTTGTCCTACAGAAGATTTTCAATTTTCTGAGGTTCCAATTTATTAATTGTTGGTCTTAGAGCCTGAGTTGTTGGAGTTCTGTTCAGGAAGTTGTCTCTTGTGCCAATGAGCCCAAGTATCTTCCCCACTTTCCTTCTAATAGATTTAGTGTTTTTGTTTTAACATTGTTAATTCACTTGGACATGAGTTTTGTGAAGATTTGGAATTTGTTAAAAACAAATTTTAATATAGAATAAACAATGAAGCTAATTATGAGTGTATAGTGATGTGCTGTTTGTAACAAAGAATGATAAGCTTTTAAATGATTTGTTGACTGAAAATTTGAAAAGATTTGACACACTCATCAGGATGAAGTGATGTGAACTCTTTTGAGTGATAAGTAAATTAATACAGATAGCTGATAAATATCATATTGCCTGAACTATGTGCATTGTCTATTCAATTATGAAGTAAGACAGAAGACACAGAAAAATATATATTGGAGAAGAGATCTGATTGGAAGTGTAGGCAAAGTCTAAGTTTTACATGTTCATTGCCCATGACTTCTCTAGGGTAATGATATGTTACAGATAGCATTTCAATACATTTAATTGTTTTAAATCAAATTTATTTTTATTTAATTTCTTTTTAAATATATTTTATATATTTATTCATATTACATCTCAAATGTTATCCTATCTCTTGTATCCTCCCATTCTTGTCTCCCTTCTATTTTCCCCTTACTTCCCTCCCCTATGACTGTGACTGAAGGGGACCTCCTTCCCCTGTATATGCTCATAAGGTATCAAGTCTCTTCGTGGTAACCTACTATCTTTCCTCTGAGTGCCACCAGGTCTCCCCATCCAGGAGACGTGGCCAAATATGGAGCACCAGAGTTCATGTGAAAGTCAGTCCCCACTCTCCACTCAACTGTGGAGAATGTCCTGTCCATTGGGTAGATCTGGGTAAGGGTTCGAAGTTTACTGCACGTATTGTCCTTGGCTGGTGCCATAGTTTGAGCAGTACTTCTGGGCCCAGATCTGCCCATCATAATGTTCTACTTGTAGGTTTCTAGAACCCTCTGGATCTTTCTATTTCCCCATTCTCCCTTGATTCTCTCACCTAGAGTCCCAATAGAAAGTCTTCCCCTCTGTCCCACTTTCCTGGTAATGAAGACTTTCATGGGACATGCCCCTTGGGTTACTGTCCAGATATAAGTGAGTGTATACCTTTTGACTCTTTCTGCTTCTGGGTTAAATCACTCATTATGATCATTTCTAGTTCAATCCATTTGTCCACAAATTTCGGGAATTCCTTGTTTTTAATAGCTGAGTAGTATTCCATAGTGTAAATGTACCACAGTTTCTTTATCCATTTTTCTACTGAGGGACACTTAGGTTGTTTCCAAGTTCTGGCTATTATGAATAAGGTTGATATGAACATGGTTGAGCAAATGTTCATGTTGTGTGCTGGAGCATCTTCTGAATATATTCCAATATAGGGGCACCCACATTTGTAAAAGATCTATTATGAAGCTTAAACCACACATCGATCCCCACACAATAATAGTGGGAGACTTCAACACCCCACTCTCACTGAAGGATAGGTTATTGAAACAGAAACTAAGCCGAGAAATAACACCATTAGCCAATGTCATGAGTCAAATGGAGCTAACAGATATCTATAGAACCTTTCACCCAAACAAAAAGGAACATACCTTCTTCTCTGTACCCCATGGAACCTTCTCCAAAATTGATCACATAGTTGGTCACAAAGCAAGCCTCAACAGATACAAGAGAATTGAAATAATGCCTTGCATCCTATCAGATCACCATGGTCTTAGGCTGCACTTCAACAACAACAGAAATAGCAAAAAGCCTACACGTACATGGAAACTAAACAACTCTCTACTTAGTGACACCTGGGGCAGGGAAGAACTAAAGAAAGAAATTAAGGACTTCCTGAAATTCAATGAAAATGAAGGAACAACATACCCAAATTTGTGGGATACATTGAAAGCACTGCTAAGAGGAAAATTCATAGCACTAAGTGCCTTTAAAAAGAAATTGGAAACATCCCACATCAGCAACTTAATGACACAGCTGGAAGCCCTAGAAAAAAAGAAGCAGAAACACCCAAGAGGAGCAGACATCTGGAAATAATCAAACTCAGGGTTGAAATTAATAAATTAGAAACAAAGAGAACAGTCCAAAGAATCAACAAAACCAAGAGCTGGTTCTTTGAGAAAATCAACAAGATAGACAAACCTTTAGCCAAACTAACTAAAAGGGAGAGAGACAGTATCCAAATCAACAAAATCAGAAATGAAATGGGAGACATAACAACAGACACTGAAGAAATACAAAGAATCATAAGATCCTACGTCAAAGGCATATATCCCACAAAATTTGAAAATGTAAGGGAAATGGACGATTTCCTCTTCAATTTCACTTGCCAAAATTGAATGAAGAGCAGAAAAACAAGCTAAATAGTCCCATTTCCGCTATAGAAATAAAAGCAATCATTGATAGTCTTTCAACCAAAAAAAGTCCTGGGCCAGATGATTTCAGTGTAGAATTCTACCAGACCTTCAAGGATGTGCTACTCCAAAAGATAGAAGTGGATGGAACATTACCAAATTCGTTCTATGAGGCCATAGTCACATTGATACTGAAACCTCACAAAGAACATTGATGCAAAAATATTAACTCAAATTTATAATAAACTGAAAACTGACTACTGGACTATTTCTGAACTTATTAATGGGAATAAACTAAGTATTTTAAATTTAAGTCAGACAACAATATCTCAACTTCTATACTAAGTCTAGAAATGAGAGATGATTGACTACCCAAAATAGAGTTTCTGTTCCTTTACCCATCCAGATATTTGTTTTAAGTTACAAACTTTATCCTCCACCACCTCTTAAATGTCCTTAGGTCTGATATATAACAATATTTATGAGATTAATTAGTCCTTGACTACAAGGAACTCAGTCATAATCTCACCTACACACCAGGCAGGCTAAAGACTGACCAGAATTGTGTAAGCTCAAGATGTAGAGACTGATCATTAAAACTTTCAATCTGATTTTTTTTTTTTTTTTTGGCTTAACACTCTTCAAATATTTTAAATAGCTCTACATATGAAATTCAAACTTCTTTGCATGTCTCACAAAGCCGTTTTTGACTAGCCCTCTGCATGGATGTCTGCCTTGAGACCTTTCATATGCCTTTGAAAGTCCTGCCAAGCGTGGTGGCACACACTTTTAATCGCAGCACCTGGCAGCCAGAGACAGGTGGATCACTGTGAGTTTGAGGCCAGCATGGTCAACAAAGCGAGTCCAGAACAGCCAAGGCTACACAGAGAAACCCTATCTCAGAAAAAAAAAAAGAAAGAAAGTCCCAGTCCATGCCAATCCCTATGTCTAGAATGTCTTCCCCTATATCACTCAAATGTGAAAAACTACACCAATATTTCCATTTATAATTTGTGTCTTACCCCCATTCAAGAGTGCATGCAAGCATATCAACAAATCACCTCCAAAGCTGAGTCCCTCCCCATTTCCAGTAGTCTGGATCCATATTTCTACAATCTTTTGTATGCATTGGACCCATCATATGTTATTTTTGAAATCACTGATTGACTCTGCCTTATGTGAACGGGAAGATGAAATCTAATGATATCGTATAAAAGTGTGAATTATCTTATCCTGTCCCTCAGAGTGTCTCAGTAAATTCTCTTTCCTTCTAAGAGAGGAACACACAGAAATAGGTACACCTGGACATGAAAAAAATATGTCACAGATTCAAACTAGAACATGGTATCCTGGAGCTTGTGAATTATAACCAGCCTTTTCCTTCTTCATTATTATGTAGTGTGTGTGTGTGTGTGTGTGTGTGTGTGTATTTCCATATGTGTATATATATGTGTGTGTGTGTGTGTGTGTGTGTGTGTGTGTGTGTGTGTGTGCATATCCCAGCTCACGTGTAGATATCAGAGAACAACTTGCAAGGGTCCATTCTCTCCTTGCACAAGGTGGGTTCTGGGGCTTAAACTCATAGTCAAACTTGACAAGTGTCCTTACACTCTGGGCCATCTAAAACTGGTGCCTCTACGCCACGGTTTTGCCCATTTCACATTTGCATTAAGAATGTCCATGACCCATAGCTGTCATTTGATTTTTCTCAAACTTAGGAAGATTCCAGGTATTTTCCCAGGTGCTATAAGATGAGGAGAGTAGAGAATTGGCACCTCTTTAATTCTCAGGGCATTTCTCCTGTCTCTGCAGTGCTCAGGGAGAAAGGAGGTTCCGTAACCTGTGCAGTCAGATTATCACTCTTTAAAGGAAAGCACAATCTTGATCAAAATTGCCTCCTTACCTAGGTCTGTATGAAAAACAGCAAGTTTGGGAGTGTACAGACATCATGTGCAAAATCAAGTTGTTAAGTCCCAGAGATAGATTTGCTCTAGATGAACTATTCTCAATATTTCCTTTGTGTCACATAAATTCACGGGGATGTTATTAATTGAATGGGGCTGATGGTTTCCAAAAAAAGGAAAAAAAACTCGGCAGTAATAAATGTGGCCCAGAGCTAAATTAAGACATCCTCTCTGTACTCCGGGCAGAGCATTTTTTCCGAACAGCTGGTTTCTGTTAATAGGCACATCCTTCCTGCAGAGCAGGCAGATCTGTAATCCCCATCACGCTTGCTGTGTAACTGCCCCAGAGCACATAATCACAGGGCACAGTCCCATTGCTTTACAAGGATATTTTTTCCTTTCAGAGTTGTCCTTTTGGGAGATGTGCCATCTATTCTGTGCTTCAGTTACAAGCTTTTCTTTAATTACAGCGCCTGATATTTATGGGGAGTTGAAGAAGATAAAGCTAAAGATTGCAGTTGCCTATTTAAAATACATGCACACACAAATCTCCGAAATGTGAAAAGTTCCTTGAACTGCCGAAGAAACATATTTCATATCACAGAAGCATCTCTTTGTGCACAATTAGGAGAGTGAAAACATAGGTGATGGCCATGATCTAAGCAGGGTCTGATGAGCTCTGAAATGTACTGGGGCGAGACCCACGCATGAGCACCTCCCTGTGTTCAGGAAGAAGTCTTAGAGAATTTTTGGTTAATTCTTAGCTCCGCATAATGATTAGATTCATAATTTGGTTCTAAAAAAGAAATCACTATGCTCAGTACTTAATGCACCAAGGAAACCCAGTTCAGTGCCACTCAAACCCCAGACAGTCCAGCTATTTGATTAACTCCTTTGGGGAAGAGGATGCTCAATTCCAAGTCCACGCAGAATGCACGATACCTGGGAAAGAGAATTGGATAGTCCTTTTGACACATGAAGATAAAGCTCATTTAAATGGAAGGTGAAGGTGAAAACTTCATTTGACAAGAAGCAAAACTAGCCACGTGTGGTGTTAACCTATAATCTTACCACATGGGAAATGTGGGTAGAAGAATCAGAATTTCAAGGCCAACTCCTTCTGCTACAGCGCAAGTTCTGGCTAACCTGAGCTACATAAAACATCACTGCACGAAAAAGGAAGTACTCATAAGTGTGATCAAGTCCATCCCCTCAAGGTTCAGGGAACCCTGACAAAGAGGATATTGTTGTCTGACTTAAATTTAAAATACTTAATTTATTCCCATTAATAAGTTTGGAAATAACCCAGTTGTTGGTTTTCAGTTTATTTTAAATTTGATTTAAAAAGGGCACTTCACTGAAAGTGTTTATCAGATGTAGGAATTCCCTGGTGGGATTTTTTGGTCACCTATCTTATCATATCATTTGCAAATAACAATACTTTTACGTCTTCCTTTCCAATTTGTACAATCTTGATCTGCTTCAGTTATCTTGTTGCTATGACTAAAA
The DNA here is from genome assembly GCA_907169655.1 of Acomys percivali. NCBI lineage: Eukaryota > Metazoa > Chordata > Mammalia > Rodentia > Muridae > Acomys > Acomys percivali. The sequence goes on from OU015744.1 coordinate 77,859,078, forward strand.
CATCTATTACTGCATTAAATAGATGTACAGTAAACAACCTTGTCTTGTTTCTGGTTTTAGTGTAATTGCTTTGAGCATCTGTCATTTAATTTCATGCTGGCTATGGGCTTATCGTCAATTGCTTATATCAAGTTTTGGTCAGTACGTCCCCTGTATCATGTAGAAGAATTTTAATCCAGCAACATGGCTGCTCTGGCAAGGGATCACATCCAAAGACCTTTTGGATCAGTGTGATGCAGCTGGAATGACAGACCTTTAATCCCTCTGGCTAGATACAGACAGGCCCTTAGTACATACCTTTTATTCCAAACAATGAAGGTAAAGTTTGATTGTAGGAGGAAGCACCTGTGTTTGAAAGTGATGTCTAATTGAGGGGGCAGAAAAAGGGACAAATCAGAGAAAGATTTTACATAATGAGTCAGACATAGGATACCTACAATTCTTTTTTTTAATTTTATTTTATTAATTTATTCTTATTACATCTCAATGGTTATCCCATCCCTGTATCCTCCCATTCCTCCCTCCCCCCCAATTTTCCCTTACTCCCCTCCCGTATGTCTGTGACTGAGGGGGACTTCCTCTCCCTGTATATGCTCATAGGGTATCAAGTCTCTTCTTGGTAGCCTGCTAACCTTCCTCTGAGTGCCACCAGGTCTCCCCATTCCGGGGACTTGGTCAAATATGGGGCACCAGAGTATGTGTGTCGTAAACTTCAAACCCCTACCCAGATCTAGCCAATGGGCAGGACATTCTCCACAGTTGAGTGGAGAGTGCAGTTTGACTTTCACACGTATATGCTCAATTCTTATGAAAAAAAGACAAAATGAGAGACTATTCAAGAGCGGTGCAGGGAGAAAGAGCGAGTGAGTGCAGAGTCAGTTCAGTTGGTGGCTGTTCAGTTTGTTGGAGGTCAGAGGCAGTTTTTAATAGGAACGTTTTACAGAGTCAGGCAGCAGAAAGAACAAGCTGGACGTGGGTGGAAACAGAATGAGCAGAGCATGAGAGGGAGCCAGGAGATTAGAACAGATTGCCAAGATCAGTATGAGGCCAAGCAGAGCAATTCATCAGAAGCTGAGAGAAGCCAGATTAAATCAGTCAGCTTGGAGAGGAATTTGAGCCAGACAGCTATGTTGAACCAGCTAGCTGGAGTTCAGAAAAAGCTAGAAAAGGTGAGCTTGTTGAGCAGTAAGTCTCAGAGGCTAAAAACATTCTAGGGCAGTATCAGATTGTACGAAGGGTAGAAGCTTCCAGAACTAGGCCTAAATTAGCAAATAGAGGCAGAAAGCCTCCAAAATGACAATTACAAAAACACAAATAAGAGTTACTTTTACAGTATCCCTATCTCTCCAGGTCTTTAAAACTGAAAAAAAAAAAAAAAAGGTGTAATCATAATAATTTTTTTCAATTGTGTATACCTGCAGAAATTAGAAAACAGTAAATGAACCTGGAGAGGATTATATCAGAAGAACATGTGTACTGATACAATTGCTACAGACTTATTAGAAAACAGCTTCACTATCTCTGCATTCTGGATGAGATAATCTCAGAGCAAAGAAGTGCTGAGGGCACAAGCAGAGGACAGATACACTGCCAATCCGAGCCCACTACCATCTCCATAGCAGCTCCTGTCTCCTCTCTGGCTGTTCTTTAAAGTCAATGAGTTTTTTTAATTGATATTTTTATTTTAGAAGTAACCAAATCAGCATGTTTTTACCAGATGAATCATGAGATTTGCCTACAAATTATATTTAAAATGAGCCTATCAAATCACTGGTGTCATCAGGCATAGTGGTGCACACCTGAATTCCTCATCTAGATGGAGATTCAAAGACAGGATGATCACAGGTTCTAAGCCAGCCTGCACTCCATAGGAAGTTTGAGCTAGTCTGGACCATACGTCATAATTTGTCTCCAGGACAAAAAAAAAAAAAAAAAAGCTCTGCTGTGGTCTCTATGGTATTTGTCATTAAATAATTTATTGCACTATGTTTGAAGTGACCTCATTCTCAAATAACTAGCTTACCCTCATAATGTATCTTTATGAAAACTCCATTGTATCAGTGTGTTGCTCTGCACCCAGAAGGCAGGTAGTCTGGGCACAGCTTGCCTCCTGACAAGAATGCCCAGACCTCAGGATCAAGAGTCCCAAGGATCCATTTCTCGCTCAGGGTTGGATAGAGCGCTTTAGAGTACAGTCCATCACCTTCGGACTAGGCCAGGTTCCCGGTCTCTCTCAGAGAGCTGGAAAATGAATTTTTCAGAGTGTTACAGTTTAGCTCTTTTAGACTAAGACTGCAGGTCTCAGATGGCAGTGGAGACTTGGGATCCTCACAAGTCCATGCTGATACCAAAGTGTTATGGCTCCTTGTTTGAGCTGCTGTGCTAAGCGCAGCAGAGGAAGCCGGAAAATGTTTGAAACCCAATGGAAGGCAGGTAAGACGCGGATCAGGCAGCGCTTCACTGGAGGGTCAGCACCAAGCCAGCAGTGGTGATGGAGCAGGCCCCAGCTTCTGCAAAGGCAGTTCCACCATTGCTGCCTCATCACTAGGCGCCCAACCGCGGTTCCGTAGAATAAATGGAGTCTCAGATGGTCATGGCAGAGAAATAGCAAGCAAGAGAGCAAGCCCCTCCCCAGAACTTCAGCAGCCTTTGTTTATAAACCTTGGGCAAGTGGGGAAGGCTTTTGAGGGTGAATGTGCGTGATTCGATAAGGTTAAGGATACCAGGATACTTAGTCTACATACAGTGGTACAGTGCCTGATTTACACGCAGTAACTCAGGGGCCTATCATAAGAAGGAAAAAACAGTACTTAATTAGCCTATGGTTAAGAGAATGACTTCTAGGTATGACTAAAGGTCATTTGCTGGAGGCTAGGGTGGGTTACTCCCAGGAATTTCCTGGTCTTGGAGAAGAAGTTTCTTATCAGGAAAAAGTCAGCCTGCAATCTTCCTTGAGGGCTGTGTGACATTCCTTACAAGACATGGGGTTTCCAGATCAGAGGGAATGGGAATCTCACTAAGAAAAGGGAGTTCACCTTCATCGACCAATCACAAAACGGCTATCCAGAAAAGTCAGACTTCAGCCTTATGCAGCAGAGTCTCACATCAGTAAATCAGGAAACAGAAGACAGAGGTGTTAGAGAAAGAGAAGTGCCACTGTTGACAAAAGTGCTTGCTGTACAAACCACAAGGTTCAGATCTCCAGAACCCATGTTAAAGCAGGCTGCATCCTAAAGAGTCTGTAACACCAGTATTCCCACAGAGAAGTCAGGGTGGGGACAAGAAACTCTCCACAATCTCACAGGACGCCTAGCCTGGCATTTACAGGAAAAACAACAAAGAGACCCTGCCTCAAAATAAGATGGAAGGGAAAAACCAAAATCCAAGGTTTTCACACAAAGGCACACACATACCTACATTCACACAGAAATATATACACATATGCACACACATGTATGCACACAAAAACAAATAATAAATACATTTTTTAAAAAGTATTGATCAAGTGTTATAAAAATGGGTGTAAAAATAATCTTAACTTCCCATCTATTGTAGTTCAAGTTTGAAGTAATACATTTAGTGCATATAAAACAAAAAAGTAAGAAAATGCCAACATTCATGAGAATGCAAAAATGAATTAAATACTTGACCTTTCAATTAAAATGTTAAAGACATTCATAATACAATACAGCAAGATATTCTTTAAAATAGGAAATAAATAAAATTCATAATAGCCAAGATCATCAGAAAAAAAATTTCAACATGAATAGACTATAAATTTTTTTTCTTCTGAAATTTATTGAGAAGAAAAAAATTTAACATTAAAGAATATTCAGCTGCATAATTTGAAGGATTTTCCTCTTCAGTTTACAGACTAATTACTTAAATAAAATATTAATCTCAAGTGGATTTATTTGTTAATTCAACTAAATATTTAAGGAATAAATAACTGGTACTTTGAAAAAGAAGCTATAAAAACAATTTATAAAACTTTCAGAAAGATTTTAAAAAAGATAAAGTGTAACCATAATTGGGCATTTGAGCCTTGAAGTACAATAGCTATTTAGCAATCATGGGATGCTGAGTCTAATCCACAGCATTATAATGTTTTAAATTATTTCTTACAATTTGAGGATATAATTAGCTCTACCACATAAAAACATTTAAGGCATACTATGTAAAGTGTGTACAGTAATCTTGAAATTTTGGATAAAGTAAAACAGTTTCTAGAGTCAGTGATTCAAAACATCAAAGACAAATATAAATGCAGAATTTTACTATTTATTATAATTGATGATCATAAATCCATAATTATAAGATTTCCTCAATGAAAACGCTAGGGCAAAATTGTTTCACCAATGAATTATAACAATCTTCACGAAGAAAATATTAGGATTTATGAGAATAACAAAGGCATGCAACATTTCAACCTGTTAAAGATTTGACAGTCTGAAGACTAAAAGTGGGGTAGACATAGACAGATAATTAAGCAAAATACTCCAAAACAATTCCAAATATGCAAAAGTATAATATAAATTGATTACTGTATATATAAGTGATTGTAAAACTAGAAAATTCCAACAGCTGATAAACCTTTTCAGGAATGTAGTATGATACAAAATTAATACACAAAATTCAGTGTATACAGTGTAATACAAATTCAGTGGATACAAAGAAGAAGCTTACTGAGAAATAAATCAGGGAAGCAAACCATTTACAATAACCCTCAAGCTGTGAAATATCTTGGGGGTTAATCTAATCAAGCAAGTGAAATAGTTATATAAAACTTTAAGATACTGAAGAAAAAATATTAAGAAACTATCAAAAGGTGGAAAAAAGCTCCTATGCTTGTGAATGAGTAGTATTAACATAGTAAAATAGCCATTCTAAGAAAAGCAATCTACAGATTCAATACAATCTCTATCACAATTTGAACACAGTTGTTCATAGAAATTGAAAAGATAATTTGCAACTTCATATGGAAACACACACATAAACATGCATACACACAAAAAAACAGAACAGCTAAAACAATCTCAAATAATAAAAAAACTGCTGGAGGTACCAACATCTCCAAACTCAAATTTAATACAGATTGATAGGAATAAAAATATCATCGTCTTGGCACCAAAACAGACGTAATGATCAAAGAAATAGAATTGAAGACCAAAACATAAAAACACATACCTATGGACACCTGAACAGAAAATCCAGTGTAAAATACAAACAGAAATATACAGTGATAAAAAGGTACCATCTTCACATTGGATAGAGAGCAAATATCCAAAATATATAAAGAAAAGAACAGAAAGAAAGAGAGAGGGAAAGAGAGAAAGAAAGAAAGAAAGAAAGAAAGAAAGAAAGAAAGAAAGAAAGAAAGAGAGAAAGAAAGAAAGAAGGGAAACTAGACATCAAGAAAACAAATAACCAAAATAAAACAATATACAGATATAAACAGTGTATTCTCAAAAATGACTGAGAAACGATTAAAAAATATTTAACATTCTAAGTCATCAGGAAAATGAAAATCAAAGATACTTTGATATATAATCTTACAACTGTCGGAATGGCTAAAGTCAATAAAATAATAGATGTTTATATTGATGTTTATATATGTAGAAAGGAAAACAAATATCCATTGATGGTAGGAATACAAATTTGAACAGCCACTAAGAAAATCACTGTGGTAGTTTCTTAGGAAGCTGGTGATAGCTACCTCAAATTCCAGCTATATCAATCCTGATCATATACACAAAGGATACGTCATTCTACCATAGAAACATTTGTACAACACCTTCATTGCTACTCTATTCATTTTGTCCAGGTATTGGAAACAACTCTGTCAATGAGTGAATGGATAAAGAAAATATGGTACATTTACACAATGAAATATTCTAAAGTTAACAAATGAAGTCATGAAATTCACAAGTAAATTGAATGAACAATAAAAAAATAATCACCCTGAGTGAGGTAACCCAAAACCAGAAAGACAAGTGTAGAATGTATTCACCTATGAGTGGATGTTATTCTTTAAGTCCTCATTCATAGAACCACAGAGGTTAGGTACAGAGTAAAGGTTTGGGATCAATTGGATCACCTCAGAAAGGAAATATAGAATAGATAGTTATGAATGGATAGTAGGAGAGCTGGAATACAAGGATTAAATTAGAACATAAGAGAAGAGGGCAGTGAGAGAGGGAATAAAGGGAGGCATAGCTAAAACTAGGGGACATTTGTAGGATTGTGTGGAAAACTAATACAGGAGAAGCTTCCTAAAATATATACACATCTGTAGGTAATCTAAAAGGAATTGCTAAATAACTAGGGAGATTGAGCCCCAGCTTGGCATCTCTTATCATCAAATGAAGCTCCAGTCCCAGGTATGGTTACAACTAATGAAGTTGTTGGCCAAAGGGGTCACATGGGAACTATACACAAGTCAGGTTATTTCCAAAGCTATTGTTTGCTCTTCACAAACAGATGATGAAAACAATAACTATACAACTCATTGAACATGGCAAAGTTAAAATGGTGCCTATGTAGAGCCTTCACCACTACTGTCTAGTGTTCATGTTAATGGAAGGTAATCTTAATGCTACCAAAGAAGAAAGGTAAACACCAATCTAGTTGCAAATCCTTTTATCAACAATGGTGATGTATGCAAGATGTGCTTTTGCAATAGTGGTACAAAGCTGGTGGGAGTAACCAACCAATATCTGATAGAATTTAAGACCCACTCAACACTGCTCAGTTAGCCAAGAACTTGAGACTAGTTATGTCAAGGACCTAGAGGAAAACCAAATACTACGGTTCCTCTAAAGGAACATAGCAACAAAAGGATGCTTAAAGACATTCTGCTATACTCATAAATCACTGTCTCACTCAGCCATCATCAGAGAACCTTCCTACTGCAATAGATGGGAATAAATACAAAGAGTAACAGCTGAAAAATGTGCAAAGAGTAAAAGACCTTTGAACACTCAGTCTTAAATTGGATGTCTCTATCAAATTTTTCCCCTTAGAGAACCCTGCAGAAGAAGAGACAGAAAGATTATAAGAGCCCGAGTGGATGGAGGATACTAAGGAAACAAGGCCTTCTAAACACAATAGGACTAATGAGAATATGAACTCACAGAGACTGTGGCAGGATGCACAGGGTCTGAACAGGTCTGGGCCTGTTGTAGTTACAGTGCTGAGAGTGGAAGTGGACACAAGCCCAAATCACTAACCCAATTGATAACCACAGACAAATGAAAAGTTAGCTTTATCTAACATAGTCTCACAGTACACACAAGCATGCACTGTAACCACAATGTACCACTGGTGAGATGGCAGATAGAGATGAGAGAATCTACTGAAGCTTTTGGGCCAGTTATCCTGGTTTACACACACACACACACACACA
>OU015744.1:77866492-77887688 GCA_907169655.1 Acomys percivali
AGAGAGAGAGAGAGACCCTGCCACAAATGAAGTAGAAGGCAGGCAGACAACAAGCTTGCCCTCTGACCCCCACATGTGCACAGTAGCACTCATATCTGCACATATTCACCTCAAAGTAATTTTCTATATTAAAGCCATGAAGAGAAAAATGACAATCATAGAAGTTACAGAAAAGTGTTCAATAAATTTAAACACCCATTAATGTTACATAGAAAAATCAAAGCAAATTACAAGAGAAGGAAGTATCTAAGCCCAAAATAAGATGCCAGCCCAGTCTTCTATAGAGAATTACAAAATGTAGAATAATAGAGCTTCATAACCTAAGATCTATATGATAACCGAAGACACAATCACCCTAAATGAGTGGGTGGAGAGCTGACCCAATACACTAGCTATAAAGAAAAAATGGTTTATGAAACAAATCATACAAACAATAGGAATTATTCTCATGAAACGCCATCAAACAGGAAGTGGAAAATAATTATAGAATGAAATAATATATTACCAAGAGAGCTAACAAAATATTTACCCACATATTTGTCAGTAAGTAAAAGAAAAGTAACTTGAGAATGAAATAGAAGTTTTCAAAAGACTTTGTAAGACTTCAGACATTGTTCAGAATCATTGATATTTTCAATTCGTTTTGTTGTAAATGCTTATTTTCACACTGCCCTGTAATATTTTCACATGCTCCTTGGCGAGAATGCCCCCACGCAGCTCACCCCTCCGCTTTTGATCTTATTGTAGAGCACTTTTAGAGGAAAGGCAGACACGCAGACCTAAGCATGAATAATTCATATGCTACAACTTTAGCTGACTTGCCCTGACTTTCAGTGATTCTTCAGTTCAGCCTTCATTGATTTTATGGAGAAAACTGAGGCCACATACACTCTACTCCTCACATCCAGGAATCAATGCCCCCATGTTTATGTAACACCCAGAATCAGAGAAAGAATGAACTAGTATGGTAAGTCTAGGCTTTCCCAGCTAAAGGTCTCCTTGGAGGTCATTGAGCATAAAGCCTTACATTTTTCCAGCTCTGCAGCTGAGGCTGAGAAACCTGAAGATCCTAGGGTATCTGCCCCATTGTCTTTCTAATTCTTCCTTTCCCTAAATGAAGAAAAAAAATCTGCATTTAGTTCTTCCTCTCCCCATTTTCACAGGAGCCTTCCATCTTTAATGTATTCCTTTGAACTGACAACATTTGACCACTCCATATGCCACTGCATCAATCGGATATGCATAAAATATAAGCAAGGTAAAATCTGAATGGAAAACAGAAATTGCTTTGAAATGTAAAAGTTCAGTGCTGGGAACAAGTTACTTCTTCCGGAGTTGTTGGCCATTGAGGTCACATAGATTTGCAGACATTGTAAAATACTGCTATCGCTCTTGGCTTTATTCTAGATCATGACAGTAAGACCCTCTGCTAAGGAATCCACAGACATGATGCCCAGGCCGTAGTGAAATCCAACCAGTAAGGATTTGAATGCTTCATCCCTACTAGCTAGCTTTCATAATGCTGGAAGGAGGAAGCTAAGCAGGGTACCAGAGGAGAAAAGGGACCATTAATCAGATCCAGCTATGATACCTTTGAGCCACACTAATGACTGGCTAGGGCAAACAAACTGACTCAAACATAATGGGAGTAACTATTTTATCACTGGGTTTAAGCATTGCCGCATAGGATAAAACCCACGCTTGACACCTTTAACACACCAGGAATCTATGGTTAGATAGGTCATATGCCCTAGGGAAAATCCACTATCATTCTGTTAAATGGATATACTATTAAACTAACCCCTGATGATTTATCATAATATCCATAGATCAATGCATTGCTTAGCCCTCAACTGAGAAGTTTCTACTTGCAACTGACTTAAGTCTGGCCACAGGGTAGAAAATAAGGGACTACAGAATGTTCAACCCAAAACGGAACAATTATGCTGTATCCTACTCTGAAAGCTCAAGGCTTTTTGAAGACAAGGTGGGAGAAATACTATAAGAGCCAGAGGTGATGGGTGATGACAAGGAAAGTGTTTTAGAACACAACTGGGCAGAGGCATATATATACTTACATGACACAAGAAAGGGACATGACATGTACAAAACCTCTGCAAGCCCAAGCCAAACCAAACCCCAGCATGGAGAGAGAAGTTGGGTACACAATCCCACTCATACCCATGGAGCTAGTGACAACTTACCCTGCTGAGAGAGAGAAAGACAATTTTCTCTAAGAGCTCCAGTGGAAGACTACACATCCCAGACTATCTCTCAGTACAAATTGGTCTTGAAGGATTTTTTAAAAAGAGGTACAAAAGGGCAGGGCTGGAAGATTAATATGATCAAAACATGTCATCAGGAAATTGAGAATAATTCTACCTAAAGGCCCAGCCACACCACTCCTGGGCATATGCCCAAAAGATATTCCACCACACAACAAGGACATTTGCTCAACTATGTTCATAGCAGCTTTATGTATAATAGCCAGAATCTGGAAACAACCTAAATGTCCCTCATCTGTAGAATAGATGAAGAAACTGTGGCACATTTACACGATGGAATACTATTTAGCTATCAAAAAAAAGGAAATCATGAAATCTGCATGGATGGAACTAGAAAAGAGCATCCTGAGTGAGGAAACCATGACCTAGAAAGACAAGCAAGGTATATATCCACATATAAGCAGATATTAGCCACATAATACAAGATAACCACACTATACTACAGAAACTGATATATCAACCAGGGACCATGTATGATGTGGACCTAGACCCTCTAGTCCAATGTAGTAGATAGGCAGCACAATCTCCTTGTGGTCCCCACAATATGGAGAGTAGAGACTATTTCAGACATTAACTCTGGCCACTGAATTTTGACCAACCCCCCCCCCCGCCCCAGCTGGGCAGCCTTGCCAAGCTACAGAGGAAAAGGTTACAGGTAGTACAGGTGAGGAGACTTGATAGGCTGAGGTCAGATGTTAGGGAAGTAGAGATCCCCTTTCTGAGGACTAGGGGATGGAGGGAGAGGGGATGAGGGAGGGGGATACAATCGGGATGTGAATAATTTAAATGCAGAACAAGGAGGTAACTTATATTGCTAATCCCGCTGTATGGGACTAGCTCTGAGACTGGCTGAGACATGAATGTCTAGACATAGACAATGCTTCTTGTTGGCTTCAGAATCCCTACGAATTATTATTAGATGCCTTTTTTGTATGGCATGAATGAAGATTTACAGATGTCTTTTTTTCTGCTCATACAAAGAACAGAGAACCAGCCTTAATCGTTCTATGCATCATTCACACCTTATACATTTATAATTTTAGGATTGTATAATGCTTGTGAGATATTATATGTTTTAGAACAAAAGAACCAGACACTGACACTGGATCAGACCTGACAGGATTCATTCCTCTCAGCATGCTGGACATTGACATCATGCATCCTTCATGTTCCAGCACCAAGTGCTTCAGTTGCTGTTCCTCATCAGAACAAGACAGTTCCCAGGACACATTCGAAGAAAGCTTCCAATGCCAATTGGCCTGGCATTTCAGACTGTCCCACAGGATTCTAATTAAGCCTAGAACTTCTCAACATCTAGAAACTGGACCACAAATGCCATTCCTAGCTTGTTTAACCATTTCCCCAATTCTGTTTGGGTCCTACAAAGGTATGATTAGTCCCAAATCAGCCAGAAGAAACCTTAAGAAGATGATGCCCCATTTCCTTTAAGGAGGACCCGGTAGGTTTTTGGTTGCTTTGTGGGATATAGAGGATTATTTTCAATGGGAGTCAGTTATAAGTTGTTTTTGGTCTTATTTAGAGAGAAAACAAGGTTGGACTCAGGCATGTCTCTTTTTTCCTTTATCTCCCATTCTTAGGTTTGGAGATAGGGGGAATATAGAAATATATAGGGAAGACAGAACAAAACATAGATTAGTGAATCTACTCCTCAACTTAAGGTCTTAATTGTCACTCCCAAGGTTATGCTCAAATCAGTGTATAGAATTTTGTATATAGATGCAAAATAAGTTTAATTTTAGATACAGTGGTATAGAATTCAAATGCAAGATTGTTCTTCACACACACTATAGATATTTCTACTCTAATATGAGGTATCATACCCAGATAACTCAATTATAAGACACGGTTTACTTCCAATACTTGACAGTGCTATTGCAAACTGTTCAGGATAAATAAGTTATACAATTTAATATTTAGTTGGTCACATCTGGTCACATCAATTACTAGTTTATTTTTATCACAAGAATATACATCTTAGGTGCAACAAATAGGTATGATTCTATACAAAATTAAGGTAAAATATTTAGATAAGGTCTTCAGAAACCTCACAGACATTCAGAATGTGGCATTTTAAAATGTTTTTATCATTTTAAAGATTCACTGACAATGAGACAGGTAAATTCCTGACAACATCCAACATACCTCAAAGAGGATAATGAGCATCAAAGAACCTTCTTATGGAGATGGCTTCAAATGTGGCAAACAAGCCACTGGGAAAAAATGTCCTTGTTTCTACCACAGACAGAATTCTGCCAAAGAAGGGCAAACTTGGATGCAGGCATAGTTGATGGCCAAACTATGCCATGACAGGGTAAGCAAGTCTTCAATAGTTCCTGCCTCACAAATATATCTGTCAGAAATATTGGGCCAGAGGCTAAAGATGATGCTCCAATGTTAGAGAGACTTTTGGGTGACTATCCAGGTAGCAAACTGTCTCTGTCATCTTCTCATTTGGAAAGCTACTAATCTGCACTCCCTGTATACTCAGGTAATCAATTTTATTCCTTCTCAAAGTCTCTTATAGGGTTGAAGACCAGATAATTTAATTTTACAATTAAGCTTAGTTGTTTAGGGGTTAAGATGTCTTTAGATCTAGATAGATGTTTTAAGTTGATAATGATGAAATATGATAGATATTGATTTACATTCAGAATTTTAGATGCACCAAGATAGGAAAGGTGTTTTCTTCAAGGCTGCCAAATACAAATAACCAAAAGACTAACAATATAATGTTTATATAATTCCTGATTGTGTTATGGTTCTTCAGGATGTAAGTAGTTTACTGTATATATGTGTAATAATATATATATGTAAAAAATAAAAATATTTAATTAAAACATCTCAAATAACTAATAAAATATATTAATTTTTCAGAAAAAATCTATAACATCCAAAAGTGTTTCTCATATTACTTCATTGAAGAATTACCACTGAATAATTACAAGGCTGGTTCACATGCAAATATTTAGCCTTCTGCTCAAAATCAAAAGACAATGGGTCTTGTGACACTTGAGCATCACAGCTATTTAGTCTCTGTTGTTCAGTAAATGTCTATTGAATACTAATTGGCATTCTTAAGGACCACATGTGCACTGGGGATACCCTTTAGCAGGTGTTAAGGCTTTTAATATAAAGGGAGTACAGTAAAACCTTACCACAATCCTACTTCTATCTAGAACCAGAAATAACACTCTCTGCATAAATTGCTCAAGTTATTCATATCAAATAACTTGATATGAAAAATAAGTAATTAGATTGGCTTATAGATTATTTGTTTAAAATGTTGTGACAAGATATTTAATGAGGAAGAATTGATGGCATCTAAGATTTTCTTGTCCTTTTTAATGGAACCAAAGACAGTGAAAGATGAAGACACTGAAGTACTAAATAAAACCTAAAAGATACAGATAAAGCCAATAGATGAGTATATGAGCAGCTCCAATAATTCAATCGCTGTTATTTTAACTGACTCACAGGACAAAGATATGGGTCACACCTACGTTCAACAACTTTTGTCCAGTAGGGAAACATTTGACTTTTCATTAGACACTCTAAGAAAACCTCTGATGAAATTATGCTTGTTAGTGCATTTGCTGCCCCAGAAAGATGAGAACATACATGTTATGTGTTATAATAACCATGGTAATATCAGGTTTCCTAAACAAATAAAAGGTAGGAGGTGGGCTCAGTGTTATCCATACATCTAATGGTATCATACTGAGACTGGTGTGTGTGTGTGTTTGTGTGTGTGTGTATGTGTGTGTGTGTGTGTTCCTATGCATGTCTGCCTTTACATGTGTGCATGTGTCTATGTGCATGTGTGTGTGTGTACGTGTGTGTTTGTTCCAATGCATATGTGCAATTATATGGATATGTATTTCTGTCTATCCACATGTGTTTACATGTCTGTGTATGTGCCTCTATGAATGCCTGCTTGTGGGTAAACAGCTGAAAATTTTCACACCTGTGTTCTAATTTCAGTACAAATTTAAATTTGTAGTTAATTATATCTTTATGTCATATATATATATATATATATATTCCTATATATGGGCCCACTAAGTATTTTTAAGTAGTTAAAACATTGCACACCCTCATATCCAGATACATGAACAATTAATTGGATCAATCAAATGCAGAGCAAATCAGAACACAAGATTACTTGGTTTAATAAGACAAAAAGACTCTTCTATTCCCAACAACATTTAGTGATTTTCTTCACTGTAGTCACTCATTAGTAAATGCTCATAATTAGACTAACAAGCTGATAAGAGTCAGAGCTGTTTTGAATCCACAAGAACATGTTTTCCTTCAGCCCTATACTTTGTCCATACAAATACCTTCACAGACTCTATGTGATTTCCATGGTATGTCTAGAATCTTGAGGGAAATAACTATTTTCTCTTGGGACTATCTGTAATTCAAGTATATACCTAGCATATCTTGTGAACCTAGTTCTGCACTGAGAGATAGGAAGAGCTGTGCTATTTCCAATCACTGCAGCTTTGACGGAGTTGTTAATAATCACATATGAATTGAATATATATAATGTCAGGAATTCAAAGGTACTCATATTCTTGGTCACAGAATTTCATTCTTTCAGAGATTTACATCTTACCATATAATGTAACCTTATAAATGTTTTTAGATTCGTGGTAGGGATCAGTGGGTAAAAGCTCCTGCAGCCAAGTCTGATGACCTGAGTTTCATCCCTGAGACAGAAAATGAGAACTGACCCACAACTGTCCTCCGAATTCCACATTAGTGTTACTGTGTGAGTATACCCCCACATATATACACAGAAAGAAATAGCAATAAAATTTAAAATTAAAAAGTAAGTATGTCTATGACAAAGCTTCAAGCACAGGTTTTCACCATGAGTAGCCCAAACTATCTCTACAATTCTATCTCATTAAACAAAAGAGACATGGGTGTGATGGAGCATTCAGGTGGCTGAAGCAGGAAAATCTCAAGTGCAGCACATAGCTGGTGATAGAGTGGAGCCCTGTCTTGGAAAAGACAAAGGGTCGGAGGGCGGGAAGACACAAGGTGCCTAAAATGATCAGAAGTCACAGGCATTGATTCCATTGAGATTTACAATTTGTAGGAGATTCTGATAATGATCAAATATTCCACTCCAAATACATATGCCAAACCTTAAGTAAAGCCTGATCTGTTTCCTCTGGTATAATACATCTTAGCAATTTGGCAGTGCCCTTTGAGATAAAATATGATCCTTTCCCTGAAAACATGAACAGCCTTCCTTAGCATCAAAGATGAATGCATACATCTTGTTTATTTTTCTCCAGCGCACAGAAAAAAAAAACATTTCTTTTCTGACTAAATCTTTATAGATGTTGAGATAGGCATGAAAATACATGTTCACATATTTCAGAGATTCTCAGTGTTTTTTTTTTTTTTTTTGTCTTCCTACTCCTTACTTCTGCCATTTTTTAATGCCTTGCTTTTGTTTTCTGATGCTTTTTCCATCTTTAGTCATTAGTCATTTTACTAAAGATACTTTTCTTTTTATGACAGTGACATGTACACATATTTGGTAACAATGAATTCACACATATATGAAAATACACTTTATCCAGATTCAGAGTGGGATGCAAACCTTCACTCAAACAAAAAAATACAATGTAAGTAGCTAAGACAAATATAAATCTCCTATCAATTAAGTAATTATATAATAGAGTGATTTGTAGTTCAATTTTCAAAACACTATGAGCCTAAAGGTAAGAAAAAGAGCTTCAACATTCCTAGCTACATTCTTTTTAAATACCAAGGAAGAAACAAAATGGAACTCAAAATCCATAATCATATCTGGTTCTCACTATACTTTGATACAGCCTCTCTCATAAGTGCATACAGTAAGTACCTTCCTGATTTCTAGTGTAAAAATATTTTTACTATTCCCCCTCTGAACAACACAGAGCAACATGCTCCTCTTTTCTATGCGTTGAGAAATATTTTAAGAGTTGGTATAAATCTTCAAAATTCTGCTCTCCCAGATATTTTTGCTACATACTACTCTTTGAACAAAAATGAATAGTATAAACAAACCAAGAGCAATGTTATCTACCTGGAGTCCATGCATTCTGGAGGCTGAGGCAAGATTGCCTAAAGTTTAAGGCCAACTTGAACCACAAAATGAGTCCAAATTATCCTGAGAAAAAAGACTGTCTCAAAAATATAAGAAATTCTATGAAGCAAGAAGCACCACATAATATTTCTTCTTGGCCCAGTTAACTCCTTGATGGCCATGGCACTCAAAGTACCACATTCCTACTTTAGAATGAAGATGAGAAAGGGTTTTCTTTTCTTTTTTTAAACAGCAAGACTATAGAAAGAGGTTCCATGAAGGTTACTCTGTTTTTATAAGAGGGAAAAAGCCAATACAAAATGACTGCAGCCATTTCCTCCATACTGAAGCATTTGTTATTTCTCAACCTAATTTGTTGATATCAAGTTGCAGATAAGTGAATTAAAAGTTTAAAACTCCAAAATCTTTGTTCTTAAGATATGACACATAAATCAACAAAAATAAGTATGACATATCAGATGACATCCTTTCTCCTGCCCAGTAGTTCTGAATATCACCTATTTGTAAAGGTGGGTCTTCAATTTGGAAAATGATCTTCTATGCAAATAATTGTAGTATACTAAAACTTTAAAATCAGAAAGCTCTTCGTGATATTCATATTGAAATATTTCATGTTTCTCTTCTAAGAAAACGAAGGAAACATATCTTTATAGCTTCTCTGTGTATCTTTCTGCGATAGATTATTCCGTATACCCACCCCATGCTGTCCTTGAACTTCCAACCTTCCACCTCTCATGACGTGGTGGGTTTTAAACGAATGGCCTCAATAGGCTCATAGCTTTGATCTCTTGGTCACCAGAGAGTGGTACTATTTGAAAGGATTGGAAGGTGTGGTCTTGTTGGAAGAAGTGTTTCACTGCAGGTCAGCTTTGATATTTTAAAAGCTCAAGTCAGGCCCAGTGGTCTTCTTGCTGGTGACTGAGGATTCGGGTACAGAACTCTTGGCTACTTCACCAATGCCTGGTCTATCTGCATGCTCCCATGACCCCCATCATGATGATGATGGACGAAATCTCTGAAACTGTAAGTAAGCCTCAGTTAACTGGTTTTTTGTTTTTGTTTTTGTTTTGTTTTGTTTTAAGTTGCTGTGGTCATGGTGACTCTTCACAGCAACAGATAACTAAGATACATATCAAGGGCAGAAATTCCTGTTTCCTTTGTGTGTTTGATTCCCTGTATTCAGATTATGTCTGACCATTTCCATACTACAAGTATACACATATAACCATCCTCTCCAAACATTGTTTGGTTTTCAACTTTGTATATAATGCATATGAGCCCATCACACTTTCTTTCCTCTGTAGTGTCACTCAATTTCTCAAGAAAGTGTCTGTTTCTTACAGAGGAGGCACAATTCTTTAAAGCCAGTTTCCTCTTACATTTCAAATAGCTCCCAAAGAAATAGCTGAATGCTTTGTTGCTTGATACCTTTTTTTTCCACATTATTTTTTCCTTCAAAATCCAAACTGAACTCAGTCTCTTAGTACCTAGGTATAGTCACTGTATGCCTCTTACTTTCTTTCCATGCTGAATTTCAATCAGCTCTTGCCATCCTAAAATAATCATATCTCTTTGACTTTCTCCTCAGTTGTAACCATATTTTTGTGTCTTAAGTACCTGTTTACAGAATCTGTCTACCTTCTATTACTTACTGCATATCTCAGGCCCAGTGCTCTGCTAAAATCCATCTATTTCTATTATAAGCCACAATCCTAAAGACTACACCCCCTCTGAAAGCTCAATATGCGCATTAATCTCTTTGATCAACTCTTTCTGCTTCTGAAAAGTTCTCACTTGCATCCCTCTATGGCCTCCTTCCATGCCATGACTACCATTTTCCCTCCACTTCAGCCTACATTGCATACTCAGTGGTCCATCAACATGCTCAGAGCACTTGCAAACTCTCTCAGCATGCTCACACTCCCATAGACACTCAATTTTTATTTATATTTTCTCTACTCTTGCATTTGACTAAAAATCAAATAACAATTATTTCCTTGGGGATTACAAATAATAAAAATTGAAAACTGATTGAGAAATAAAGAAGCTATATTCTCACGTTTCAATTTAAATTCAGAGCCATCAAGACCTGTTGGGAATTTCTTTGCCTGAATATTCCACGTTATGGTAATAACTTTCCAGTGTATTTGTAATAATGTACAAAAGATCATAAAGTCAGCTTCATAGAAGCCAGTTATTTAACCCCAAGACAATTAAACTATAAATTATAAAAATAAAGCATATAAAACATATGTTTGACGATGTAGAAAGTATACTTCTAGGGAATGACAAGATAAAGACAAATGCTGCCCATTATATATTCTAGAAATCTTATATAATTGATATATAAATTTTAAATACAATTAAAATAGTATTTTAAATAGTATACTTTATATTACCGGGGACACAATGAAAATGGCACTGAAAAGAAACTTTGTAGCTTAATTGCTTATATTTTATTATAAGTAAGCTTCTAAATTAATTAGTTAAACTTCACTTTTAAACCCATTAAATTTAGAAAAAGAAACTCAAATACAGTAGACAGGGAAAAAATAACAAAATTGAACTCAAATATTAATGTTGAAGAAAACAAAGGTTCAGACGAGAAATGAATAATGTCAAAGAGAGTTCTTTATAAGAACGAATGGTAGACATTATACAATTAAAAAAAACAGGAATAAATTCAACATTTAAAGAGAAATGAGACTATAGATACAGCAAAAATTACAAAAAAGAAAGAGTTCCAATACTGTGCTGAGGTAGAAAGCTCAGTGCATTTTCTTTTCTCACTCTAACTATAAGCCACAAACTACAAAATGTGACCCTTTTCAAGTGACTCTGACAGCAGAGAACTAGCCTCACTGCAGCTGAGTTTTCTGGGGATTATTCTTGCATGATTTGTTGTTTTTGTTATTGGTTTTTAAATTTTTGTTTCATTTGTTTGTTTGTTTTTATGAAGGATAATATACAGTCATGGACATAGCTGCATTACTAATAAATTAAGCAGACTTCAGTACAAAAGGTAGTGCCAAAAACAAAAGGAAACAGTAACTGTAATGGTATAACTTATTAAGAAACACCGATTACGAATTTGTGTAACTAACCAAAGAAGACCCAATTAAAAGAAGGAGAAAGAAAGAAAGAAGAAAGAAAGAAAGAAAGAAAGAAAGAAAGAAAGAAAGAAAGAAAGAAAGAAAGAAAGAATTGTAAAAGAGACTCGGGAATCTTTAAACCGCAGCAAAAAGGCAATTACTTCTCTCTCAATAATCAGCAGGGAACTGCCATTGAAGATTAGCTGAGATGAAAAGATATTAACTGTCTTAACAACTCCAGTCTAACAGGCATTTATTGGAGGCTATGTTCAACCCCTTTATGTGCAGTCTTTCCTGGTGCCCATGGTACATATGCTGAAAGAAGACAAAAAGAAATTTCTAAAATAAACAACTTCAGGCTCACATGGTTTGTAGGCAATAATTCTATCAAACACTCAACGTTTAAAACAAGCATTTTAAAGTTAAAGCAAGACGGAGGGCTGAAGAGGTGACTCAGTGGACAAGGAAAGCACTTGCTGTACTAGTGGACGACTGGCGTTTGAATCCTTGGAACACATGTAAATGGAAGTCAAGTGTGTGAGCCTATTATCCCATCACTCTAGAGGCAGAGGCAGGGGATCCCCAGGCTGGCTGAGTGGATGAGCTTTGAATTGAGAAGAATTGATAAGCTCTGAATTTAGTAAGAGACCCTGCCTCAGTAAATAAAGCAAAGAATGATCCAGGAAATCACCTGATATCAGCCTCAAACACACACACACACACACACACACACACACACACACACACACATGCATGTGCACGCATACACATACACTTGCACATGTAAATATCATGCACTTTTATATATCATGCCCACACCAAACACACAAACATATATAAAAATAGGAAATAACAACCTTAAATACCAAAAGCTATCAAAGAAATTAAAAAAGAAATTGAGTCAAATATTCCTCATAAACACACACACAAAAGACCCTTTTTAGGTGCTACAAATGAAATACAATATTCCATCTAATTAATACTAAATTATTAGTGGGTTGAATTTATCAGGGAATGTTTAAGTGGATGGCACATTCACAAAGCTAGCAATGTGAGTCACTGCAGCATAAGAACAAAGAAGCAAATGCATATAAATATTTCAACAGATGCAGAAAATGGCATTGGACAAATTCAACACCCTGATACAAAGCAGCCAGTGAATTAGCAATATTAGGGCTCTATCTCAGACTGATAAGCCTCTCTCTGTGTCGCAGCTGCCCGTAATCTGTTCTAGGACTCTAGTCCTCAGTCCCCCATGCTAGGGAGGGTCTTCCAATGACATAACTGCCCTAGAGGAAACTACGTGACCACCAGTAGTGACCCTACACCCATTCTTCTCTAAGTGACCTCATATACGCACTGCTTTAAGTAACCCACTAGAGTCACCGAGTCCCCAACCTAAGTTTTATGAAGTTACTTTATGCTTTGTCATTGTCCTCTCTATCTGGGGTAAATGGTAATAAATGTCTCCAAAGGAGAAAAACAATTATATAGTTTACTTCTAATACATTGGTTGAGCTCATTTGCTTGAAAAAAAAAAAAACACTAATCCTCAAAAATATATCAAAATGGAGAAGTTCAGGCAGGTAGGTTCAATCAAATTTTTAAAAAACATAACCCTCAAGGACATACTCATTAAGAGAACAGTAGACAGTGTCCAACTTCATTTGTGAGTAATCAGAAGAGAAATAGACAGCAGTAGCCAATTGATGAGCTCTGAATTCAATGAGAGGCCTTGTATAAAAGGATAAAGTGAAGAGCAATGGAGGAAGAAGCCCAGCATGGACAAATAGACATACTTAATATATACATACATACATACATACATACATACATACATACATACATACACACACACACATACATACATACACACACATACATACATACATACATACACTCATACAGACACAAAAAATGAAGTTAAGAAAGGAAGGAAGAAAAGAAGGAAGGCCAATCTTAATTGTTACTACAACCTAAATATCCCTAACCATATATCAGTAAAGTGAATTCAGTATATAAAAAATATAACATCAAATAAAACTTATTCTGAAGATACTACCAAAAAGATTACATGATTGTTCCATATTATTACATTAATAAGCACAGGAAGCATTTTATATGAAATTCCATTATTTCGTACTTTTCTAATTTTCTAGTTCTACTTTTCTAAAAAAGTAATCATAGACAAAACTATAAAAATCATAACCACACAATCTCCCAGCTCATAGCAAGCCCAGTTCCTAGTAGGGAAACATTGGAATTTGCCTCTAATGTTCTTAGACCTTTTATGTGAGTTAGAAAAAGCTGTATTTCCTTGGGAGTTCATTTACTTATTAGTATTGAATAAAGAATATGATTTATTCAATAATAGCTACAAGTAAATTATAAACACTCTCTGCATAAATGAAAATCAAGTTTCCGAGCATAATAAATCAGATTTTTTTTCATAACGGAAAATCCGAAATCCAAGTCATTTATAAGTCCTCATTTTAAAAGTATGCATCTCATTTTCATAGCAAGGAAGTTCTTCCTGATATTTTCAGTATCTGTTTGCTCTAATACATTGTCTCACATAGAACTTTATATTTACTTTTTAAATTTGCTCTTTGACAATACCACAAATACATGTTTTGTATTCTGGTCATTCTTCACTCTCTAATATCCCCCTGACCTCTATCAATTTCACTCTTCTTTAAAGTATCTTTTACACTTTCTTACTGCTTAGGGCTTTTTGTTTTTTGTTTTTTGTTTGGTTTGGTTTTTTTATGAGAGTAGCTCACTGGGTCGAACCATGACCATGTTTGTGACCATGAGTTTAGAGCTATATCTATTCATTGGAGCATGGTAGACTGTAAATAGGTTTTAATAACTTTCAAATTGGGAAATATTTCCTTTATTTTCCATTGACTTGGTAATAGCAGCAAATTTTAAAATAATCCAAAACATGGATGTATTTGTAAATGTTTCTTGTAAGTTGTTGCTACAGTGATATCATGGTCATTGGCATAAAAGTCTGGAATTGCTCACCATAATATTAAATTTTTGTGTTTTTGTTTTTTGTTTTTTGTTTGTTTGTTTGTTTGTTTGTTTGAGACAGTGTCACAGTGCAATTCAAGGTCTTCCTGCTTCAGGCTCCTGTGGATTGAGGCATCATCAGCCCTGAAGAGGAGGGTTTCCTTTCATTTGGTTTGGTTAGTTTGGTTTAGGTGGTGGTAGTAGTACTGAGGGTGGATCCTAGGGCTTCACACATTTTATTTATTTTTATTTTTTATTTTTTAAATTTTATTTTATTAATTTATTCATATTACATCTCAATGGTAATCCCCTCCCTTGTATCCTCTGATTCCTCCCTCCCTCCCATTTTTCCCTACTCCCCTCCCCTAAGACTGTGACTGAGGGGGACCTCCTCCCCCTGTATATGCTCATAGGGTATCAAGTCTCTTCTTGGTAGCCTGCTATCCTTCCTCTGAGTGCCACCAGACCTCCCCATCCAGGGGACGTGGGGCTTCACACATTTTAGGCAAATGCTGTGCAACTAAGCCACATCCCCTAGTCAATAAAACATCTAAAATTTTAAAAATCATCCCATGGTTTCAATCATAGTATGATACACATAGATTTTTGATTCCTGCATCATTTTGATTAACAGATTAATTAGGTTTGCAACTAATAAATACTAGTCATCACATTATGTCTGGCATTACTGCTAAAATAGCTTTAAATATCCATATTGCATACAGCCATACTGTCTGATACAGTAAGGGAAAATAGGTTGATAGCAATTTAGGTATGAAGTATCAAATTTGCACAGTACATAACAACAATAGCTTTCAATGCCCTTTTATGTACTCATAGGTCAAGGCATCATTTGGAGACTCTGGTCCTTATCAGTCATGTGTTCTATTCTGTTAATCCAGTCAGTCTGAAAATATTCATTTAAGAGCTCTTTGTGCAAGCTACATCATGAGTAAGACAGACAAAAGCCTGGGCCCATGGAGCTTGTTTTCTAGCAAGCAAGCTGCCCACTGGGCAGCTACCCACTGGGCAGACTCAGTGCATCAGAATAATAGTGCTGAACAGGAAATCAAAATCAATGGTGATCAGATTTAAGAACTAACATGTCAGCAGTTGTCAATGAAGCACATGAACAAATGTGCAGATTACTATAGCCATCTTCAAAGAGTGTGGAGAACTCTGCTGGAAATATGTGTCCAGTTAAGAAAAAAAATGCCACTCCAAGCAAGACTAAGAATGGTTATATTTACTGAACTGCATCCTGGGGATAAGACAGTTACTTAAGGATGATGCTCAGCACTGGGTAAAACAGTCTCTAAATGTGTCGCACAGCAACGTAAGATGGGCTCATCACATCCTTACAAGAATCTTTATAACATAGCATTGCCACTATGAACCCTTTGCTGGGCTGATGACCTATATTTATGAAAGGATGGATCCAGCAATGATCATTTGATTGACATTCAGAATTTTAGACGCACCAAGTTAGGAAAGATATTTGCTTCAAGACTGCCAAATACAAATAGCCAGAACACTATGAATGTAACATCTATATAAGTCCTGATTGTTTCATGGTTCTTCTTACTATAGGTGGTTTATTGTATATATGTGTAATAGTATAAATGTATATGTAAAAATATTTAATAAAAATTGTAAAAAAAGAAAGGAAGGAAAGGAAAAACCACAAATACAGAGTATTCTAAAAACAAATGGCCCTTCTTTATGTTGAGCGTGTCATCCAGTATCGGTGTCACTTTCGATGTATCCAGAATGTCAGGTAAATCTTCACACATTTCCCACTGTGCCCTGAAAGTAATTTCACTTGGGACTAAAGCTGCCATTTGGCTCAATTACCTTCAAAGGTCTAATTCTGGAAGGCAGGCAGCCACTCTGTTAATCTCCAAGGGGCTTCATCACCAGAAAGACTTCCCCGGACAAGGAAGGTGTTTCACTGAAGCATTAACTGCACTTCAAACCCAAACAATCTCTGGGAAGGTTTCACAGGCAGTTTGGACCGCTCAGTTAGTAGTAGGTTTTTTGGAAACATGCACGGCAACGAGAGCGCAGAGGCTCTGCTCAGCATCACCACCTTCTCTCACCAAAGAGCTGCAGAAGACAAGTGAGTTGTTATCAGTGAGTTTTGTAAATTCATCTATAAAAGGGCAACGAAGATGTACAGTGAGCATGAGGCAGGTGTTCCAAACACTGCAGCACCGTGTACGAGCTACTCACTTTCTCAAAAATTGTGTGTTTCTGTCCCCTGGATGGGGAGACCTGGTGGCACTAAGAGGAAGGACAGCAGGCTACCTAGAAGAGACTTGATACCCTATGAGCATATACAGGGGGAGGAAATCCCTCTCAGGAACAGTCATAGGGGAGGGGAATAAGGGGAAAATGGGAGGGAGGGAAGAATGGGAGGATACAAGGGATGGGATAACCATTGAGTCGTAACATGAATAAATCAATAAAATATATTTTAAAAACTTTTATGTTTCTTCTAACTTCACCTATCAAACATTCTACCTATAAAAAGCAACATTTTAATGCACAATTATGTATATGAATGTTTGCCTATATATGTGAAAGTTTCTGATGCAGGGGGAGGTCAAAAGAGTGAAGCAACACGTGGCTGTGAGCCTCTTACACATGGGAGCTGGAAAGAAACTCAGGTCCTGGGCAAGACCAACAAGTGTTACTAATCACTGAGCCACCTCCACAGCCTCACAAAGCACCTCATTACAAGAGGATCACTCAAGGTATTCAAACTTGGTTTTGTGCTCCTAACTAAATGATGCCTTGTTTAGAAAAACAAGAGAAGGTACAATATAACATAACAAATGTAAATTATTAATTTTTAAATTAATAGGTGCTCATCCGTTGGTAAAATAGATGATGTGGATGATTTTTAAGGGAAATCATCCCTTGTTTTAGCTGTGGAACCCAGAACCTCCCCCCATATAGTGCAAGAACTCCAACACAGAATTATATCTCCAGCCCAAAACAGTTGAATTTTGCTGCACAAAAGAATGTAATCTACTATATTAAAATCTTCAAATCGATTCTTCAACCATTATCTACTTTTTAAAATTTTTTTGTGTATTTATTTTTCATTGCTGGTTATAAATGCAGAGCTTCTTTTTTTAAAAATTTATTTATTATATATACAATGTTCTGTGTGCATGTACACCTGCAAGCCTGAAGAGGGCATCAGATTACATTATAGATGGCTGTGAGCCACCATGTGGTTGCTGGGAATTGAACTCAGGACCTTTGGAAGAGTAGGCGGTGCTCTTAACCACTGAGCCATCTCTCCAGCCTCCCAGAGCTTCTTTCATGTGCTGCAAGAATCCTAACTCTGAAATAAACCAGTCCTTAACTTTACTTTTTAGAAAAATTTAACAAAATTCACATATTTTGATTTTTACAAAAATTATATGTAAAATTCTCTTAAGTGCAACAACCTCCAAATTTATAAATAGTTAATATAGGATAATGTTTTTTTATTATCAAAAGGAATGGAGGAATGATCAAAAACATATACGATTACTATAAGACAGCTTATTCCTGCTAGTTAATAAAATGAAATGCTGTCTATCTAACTTCAACATAAATCCAAGCAGAAAAATAAATAAAAGACAATTTCTCACAAAGATGAATTAACAAAGAAATGGAGAATCTAGCTTTATAACTGCCCATTTCCTTTGTAATTAAAAATTAAGTCAATTACAATTCATTTTAATTATTTCCATTATATATATACTATGAGGTTGGTAGTGTAGTTACTACAACATACATAGTTTTTCAGCTTATTCTGGTACACAATAGCAAGAACTGGACACATAAATTCTGCATTGTTTCCAACCTTTATAAATTATTAACAATAACCTTATAATTTTTATACACAAACTTTGGTTATTAGTAATTTATAAGGCATCACCAGAATCTCTTGTTTTCCCCTATTGAAAGTGTATTTCAGTGTCCAACCCTCACCTAAAAGACTTCTTTTCTGTAAGAATTTGTACATTAGTTGCTCTTTCAATTATGTCTCCTTTTAATTTCCTTATCACTTGTATGAGAAAGTAAAGCTCCCTAGGTTTCTCAGTGCTCCCTCTAGAGAGTCTACACGCCATGAAAATTAGCCTGTATCAATTTACAAAGGCAATTATGTTAAATCTGGGATGGAAAATAAAATGAAATTCCTCCAGTCTGGAGAACATCCCTAGGTTTAGCTCTCAGGGTTCAAAAAGAAAATTCCACCGTTTCTATCAACATTTATGCCTCTTTAAAGGGCCACAGATAACCAGCTAAGACAGTATCATAAAAGGGTAGGAGGAAACTGAAGAGGCCTTCCTTCCTTCTAAAAGGAGCAGTCACCTTTTATTCTTTCCTTTCTTGCAGCAGAAGGAGACTTTCCAGCAGCTCTACATTACTAACACATGACTGGAGGATCTGATTTATACTGACTCTTATTTCAGGAGCAGTGGTAAGGAGGGGTGAAGTTGAGCAAGTATCATTTACTATGAGGATATTATTAAGGAACCTACCTGATCAAGAACACCTCATGGGCACACTCAAGATAAAATTAACAAAGAAACATAATTTTAAAATTATGTCAACTTTGTGAATATTTTATTAGTATATGTTAACATATACTAATGTATGTTAATTATAAATGATAAAGAGTTTCATTATGACATTTCATACATTTATATTACATACTGGTATATTCACCCTATTACCTTCTCCTGAACCTGCCCCCTCCTGTTAATCTTCCTCTTCCCAATTCTCTCCTGTTCTACTTCCTTGACTTCTCTTTGCTTGTTTAAGGGACCCAGTGGATTTAATTAAAGATGCTTAGAAGAATGAGGGTGAGACATTATTTATAGAAGCAAGGACAACTTACAATTGGTTACACCACTGAAGAAAATGTCTGACCCTCCCTTAATAACCATGAGGGTCCTCGCCATCACATGACACAGGTTTATGACCAAATCTTCTGAAAGTCTTGTATAAGGAAATCGTGGCTGCTGAAAGCTCAAGATCATAGTCGTCATGTTATGCCCAGAGGACAGAAATTCACAACACTCCACCCCTTCCTCCATCTCTCATGTTCATCTTCCACTTCTCTGACCTTTGAAGGAGGTGACATAAATGCCATATTTAGGTCTAAAGCACTCAACAGTCACTTATTCTCAGCAATCTGCTCTACTGTTAGCCTCTAAAGGGACTACCAGCCATTGCAAAATGAAGATTGCTGGAGGAAACCTGACAGCAGCACCAATCTATGGGCATAAACACGAACATTTCAAAGGCAATTTGACAGGAACATTGCACTCACAATACATGTAAAAGAATGCAAGTATTTTTGTCCTAGGCACAATATCAACAGTTGATGAGTGTAATGTAGTTAGTTATAGGTCAGGCACTGTGAATTAGGCTGAAATCATGTGTTGTGGTATAAGATTATGCTGGATGAAACATAATACTGTATAAAATGCAATACCATGGGAGCTAGTTTTCCCAGTTAAACATTTCTGGGACATCACTAGAAAGTTACTTCAAAAGAGACCCAGTTCTTTTTATGAGGACACAGAAATACCCTCCACATTCTTCTAAAATCATTTTTTTTCTTATCATTAAAACAAGCATTTTCAACACATGTCGTATCTGCAAAGATGCATATCTTTTAACTGGGAGCACAGCTGTTCCCTATCTTAGTTGTTCATTCCTAGGTCAGCGATTTAACATTTTTAAAAAACACTTAAAGTTTTATTTAGTCTTTTAATGTATTATTAATTTTTGTCTTCTATAGCACATTAATGGTTGAAAGAATTTTGTTGCATTCTTCTCTGCTTTATCTTTCTTTGGCATCCAGACAATCAAACAAGAAAGGGCAGAGTGTACCAGACACAGAGATCAGCCTAAAAGCTCCAAGAAAGACATGGCAACTGAGCTACAAGGAAATTGGAGAAAATAAAGCCACATATGGCTGATAAGGTCAGTACAGTCCATCACACAAAAGCTGCTAGGTCCAATAAAGCCTGAGAAGAAGAACAGGGTGGACAAGTCACTTAGGACTTTTGCTTTAAGAACATTTTTATTCAGTGATAATTTGAAACTGAAAGTTATAAGAATAATATACCAACCAAGCAAAGTTACCTAAATCTTTCTCATATGCCCCCAAAGTCTAATAGCCATGTCAGACAATACATTTCTAAGTTCTTTGGAATGTATACGTTTGTGGAAGGAATGATTCTGCCTGCATTGAGCTGTAGTCTTGTCATATAGTACCTTAATAGCTTTGCATGTGTTGTACAGTACCCTTAAGTCAGCCTGGGTCTTTCTTACCTGAGTCTTTTATTTATTTATTTATTTTTAATATATTTTATTGATTTATTCATATTACATCTCAGTTGTTATCCCATCCCTTGTATCCTCTCATTCTTCCCTCCCTCCCATTTTCCCCTTTTCCCTTCCCCTATGACTGTGACTGATGGGGATCTCTTCCCCCTATATATGCTCATAAGGTATCAAGTCTCTTCTTGGTAGTCTTACTTGAGTCTTGATTTTTAAAATTGGAAATGGAAGATGAGCAGGGGGAAGAAGAAGAAGAAGAAGAAGAAGAAGAAGAAGAAGAAGAAGAAGAAGAAGAAGAAGAAGAAGAAGAAGAA
>OU015744.1:77896393-77953762 GCA_907169655.1 Acomys percivali
AAGAAGAAGAAGAAGAAGAAGAAGAAGAAGAAGAAGAAGAAGAAGAAGAAGAAGGGCCCTGGAAAGCAAACCCTCAAGATGGAATTCTGTAACTGGTTATATGGAAGTTAGCTGGGTGTTCACAAAGCTTAGTGTTCAGGAAGTAATTCTAGGCCTTTAGATTCTCAAGAAGACAAGTTGGATGAAGTACACTTTAAAGGTAAATGCAGTGACTGGCAGCAAATCATATAAGAAAATTTAAATTTTAAGGACTGTGGCATCTATTACTTAACTTTTAAAACAGAATTATAAAAAAAAATATTGGTAGCTTTGGAGTTAGTGTACCTACAACATAAGTCATACTGTGTAGATCATAAAATGTCCACAGTGATCTGAACTGGAACTTTCTGGTTTCTTTGAAGACTCAGTTGTATTATGTAATTTTTTTCTGGAAACTGACTTGTGAAAGGGAATGTGATGTTTTACATTAAACAGACATGTGAGAGGGTACATGATTTTTGGGAAGAATATACATAGAACCCCATAGATAGTTAAAAAGGGTTTTTGCATTGTTACTCTGAGCTATTCTTCCCTGGTCTTCATAGGTCTTCACTGATCTTTGCTGGTCTTCACTTCATGGAGAGAAATGTTTCAGAAAACTTCTCATAGTACTCTGGCTGCTTCTGGCTACTTCTGCTGACTAGCAACAATTTGGTGGGGCCTTGCTGTTTCTGTTGGACCATGCCACCACTATGTATTCATGTTGTGTTTTGGTGGTTTTTATTGGATTGGATTTCTGGTATCCTGACAAATAAGAGTGAAATTGGCCCAAGGAACTATGTTTAAACAGGTCCACAACCCTCTTTTCCTATTAACATCCTTTCTCCCCTTAAACTGGTCCAAGGGTTAGAAGTGACGTTGGAATGCTTAAGAACCCTAAATAAAGTAGGTTTTAAAAAATCTAAGCCTTTGAGAAACCTTTATCATCTGGATTTACCCCTACCTACCCACCTCCTCCAAAAACCCTAGGCTGAAAAATCATATCCAGGACATAGTTGCAAAGGTCACAAAACTAAAAGGGAGGGTGAATACATAAGCTGATAGGCAAAAGCTAAAATCTGAAAATGAGAGACATCTAAACCCCAAAAATGCCTGGACTACTTCAGATATGCAAACCAGCCCCCCCCCAATGAATGAAAAAGGAATGAGCACATGTCTGGAAACCCTGACACACGTGAGCAAAGTCTTACTTCAAGTTGGACATACTCTAGAGTCATCCATGTGGAAGGCCATTATCTGCAGGTAAATAATTGAGGTCCATAGCTCATCCTAGAAAAGTAAATATATTGACCTCTACAAAGAAAAGTAGCAGGCACCTTCTGTTATGATTCTTGTTGGGTTGATAGAATATAGACATGCCTGGGGAGAAGGAATCTCAGCTGAGAAACTGTCTCCAACAGATTGTCCTATGGTCATGTATGTGGGCAAGTCTTGATTGTTCTGTATGTGGCGGGCCCATCATACTGTGAGTGGTTCCATCTCTGGGCAAGTGGGACCTGGATTATAAAAGGAAGACAGATGAGCAAACAAGGAAAGGAAGCCAGTAAGTACCATCTCTCAGTGCTCTCTGATTTAGTTCTTCCCTCTGGTTTCCTGCCTTGAGTTCCTTCTCTGACTTCCCTTATTGATGGCCTATAGCCGGTATGCTGAAATAAACCCTTTCCTATTGAAGTTGCTTTTGGTCTTGATGTTTATCACAGCAACAGAAAGCAGACAGAATACCAGTTTGTCCTGAATATGGAGCATCACTGTAAAGGACCTAACTATGTTGTCCCATTGGATGATTATCGAAGTATTTGGACCTATGGGCTGAAAAATCCATTAAATGTTTAGAACTTTGGGCTATTCTGGGGAAATGTGCAAGTTAAGAATACTTAAATAAATGTAGATATTGGAGGCCTAGCTTGTAAAGTTTGAGTAGGAGGCAAGACACTAGGGCTGTTTGCCTGATACTTTCAATTAAGAATCAGTGATTCCTGGTAGTTTTACTAAAGAATCAGATGTGATTAATGAAACAGCAAAACCACTATCACTTAGGTGAAATCTGGAAAGTGTTTCCTCTGGATCACCATGCAGAAGTTGTGATCCAGAAGGTGCTGGTCTAGCATTTGAACTTAGTTATGAGTAAGAGTCTCCCACATAATACCAATTTCCAAGGGACAAAGAGGTTATGGAGAAGAGCTGAGGTTTGTCACTGTGTGGTGTAGTCAGAAACACACTGAAGGGAGGCAAGAAAGGTAGTGTAGACTCAGTTGCAGTGACAACACAGAAGATTAAAGGGATCATGGAGGAAAATCTAGATAGATGTCCCTTCATGTGGCAGAGTCACTGAAGAGGTAAAAGAAACAACTTTATTCATAATATCCAGAATCTGGAAACAAGCTAGATGTCCCTCAACCAAAGAATGGATGAAAATGTGGTACATTGGGAAACTACTCATCTTTTAAAAACAAGGACATCTTGAAATTCTCAGGCAAATGTATGGAACCAGAAACAATCATTCTGAGTGAGGTAACTCAGACCCAGAAATACACTTATAGTATATTTTCACTTATAAGTGGATATATTAGCCAGGCAACAGAGTCTGAGAAGGCTCCTGCTCCTGCTATTATGAGTCTCAAGCAAAAACCAAGTAAGACACTTGCTACATATGTGTGTGGGGGCGGTCTAGGTCAGACACATGCATGCCCTTTGATTGGTAGTTCAGTTTCTGTGAGGCCCTATTGGCCCAAGTTAATTGATTCTGTGTTTTATTGGTGTCTTTGACCCCTCTGGCTCCTACAATCCTTCCTACTCCTCTTCTGATGTATTCCTCAAGCTCTGTCTAATGTTTGGCTGTAGGTCTCTGCATCTGTTTTTTATCAGTTGCTTGGTGAAGCCTCTCTGGTGATGGTTATGCTAGTCTCCTGCGTGCAATAACATCATGAAATTTGCAGGCTAATGGATGAAACTAGAAAAGATCATCTTGAATTAGCTAAAAAAAAAAGACCCATAAAAACAAATATAGTATGTACTCACTTATAATCTGATATTACCTACAAAGTACAGAATAACTATGCTACAATCTGCAGATCCAAAGAAGCTAAGTAACAAGGAGGGCTCAATGGGGGACTCATGACATCAGAGTGGATGTGAGAGGGAACTGTATGGGGTAGGGGTTAGCATGATAACAGGAGGTATCAGGTTGGGGGATGACAGAAGGAGAGAATAAGACAGCAAAGGGAATGAGGGTCTATCTCTAAGACAAGCTAGAAACCTAGGGCAGTGGAAACTCCCAAGAACCTATGAGGGTGAACCTAACTAAGACTCCTAGCAATGGGGAATGTGGAAACTGAACTGACATCTCCTGCAACCAGACAAAACTTCCAATGGAGGAATTGAGCCTTTGACCTACAACTTGTCCTATCAACAAGATGTACAGGGATAAAGATCGAGCAGAAATTGAGGGAATGGCCAACCAATGACTGATCCATCTTGAAACTCATGCCATGAGAGGGAGTCCACCCTTGATACTGTTAATGATATTCTGCTATACTGGGAGACTTTGAATTTTTAAAGAGATCTTTAACTTTTGAGGCACTGAAAACTCTTAAAGATTGCAGGACTTTAAAGTTGTACTATGTATTATATTATGATAATGTAACATCTTGGAGACAAAGAAATATAAATGAGCTTGACAAATTAACATGTTTGTGTGTCAAAGTTTGTGAGGGGTGGAATATCATAGTTCTTTTAACTTGACATAAGCTTATACATACTTGGGAAGAAGAAATTTCTATTGAAAGACTGCCTCCATCACAATGACCAGAGGACACGTTTCTGAGGCACTTTCTTCATTGCTGCTGATGTGGGAGGCACAAAACTCACTGTCAGTAGTGCAGTTCCTGGGAGAGTACACTTGGGTGATATAATCAAGGTAGCCTTAGCAAGCTAGGAAAAGTGATCAATAAGAAGCATTTTTTAATGATCTCTGGTTCAGTTCCTAGCATTAGGTTCCTGCCCTGACTTCCCTCAATGATAGATTATGACATGGAGTATAATACAAATAAACTTCTTTCTTCCCAAGTTGTTTTTGGTCAGCATTTCACCACAGCAACAGAGAAGAAAACTAGAACATTTTTCACATTTAATAGATAACTAAGTATGTATAGACAGTGGGGAAGTGAGGTGGCTATGAATCTTTATTATATCAATCTAGAAAGAACTGTACATGGAAAGGTGATAACGTACTGCCAAGGGAAGGCTCTCTCATGATTCATAAGTTAATGCTCTGACAAGGATATTCAATGCCAACCCTAACATGTTTCTGAAATAGTTCTTTGAAGCTTGGATATATTACTGACCTACAAGTGCAGTAGAAATGCCAGAACTGCATTAGCAAAGTACTAATGAACAACCCAGGAGCATGAAATGTTAGAATGGATTTATTACATAGTATTAGAGAACCTGCCATCTATGTTCCCCAGGAGGGACCAGAGAACAAGTTCTTTACTAACACAATAATGAATTTTCAGGTAAAGAAGCTTATATGCTTTGAAGAGATTGATGGTGATTGTCTTCTGTAGGTTGTCAAGGAACTAGGATATTTAGTAGCAGTGTGAATTGCATCCTGAATGGCAGGAAGGAGACAGAAGCTCCAAACAGGCAGGTTAAGATGCATGAGAGTGCTGTAATGGGCAGCAGAGCTAGTGCAGCAATCAGAATACCTTAACCCAAAGTGATCTATCCATCAAGGCTGATAGACCATGATACTCATAGGAATTGAGAAAATGAAAAAAAAAAAAAAAAAGGGAACTGAGAAAATGGGAAACAGCTACTTGCATTGTTTGAGATAAAAGAGAGAATTGTTTAGCAGAATATTAACATTAGCTACAGATTTGATCTTTCATCTATTTATAAGATCTAAGACATACTAGATAAATCAAACCCCATTGTCTGGCGGGAAGGTGGTGTCTAAGAGTAGACTTGAACTATTGCCACAGGTATATAGCACCACCATTGGTCCTGATCTCCCTTTAAAAATGCCCATCTATCCTGGCTCCTTCCCAGCTACAACACTAGAGAGAGCAGGTCCTGCATCTCACCTGGGCAGCACAATACAGCTGGCTCTGGTGGTAAAGGTGTAGGTGAGTGGGCCCCAAAGATGTAAGGTCCATAGAGAGGGGCCCAACTCTTACCTGCTCTGCTGCAGCACTTGTTTGAGCTAGCCCCGTGTCTTGTCAGAAAAGTGTGGGTATGGAGACTGTCCTGTCCATGGGCTAGATCAGGGTAGGGGTTTAAATTTGACCGCCAGTATTGTCCTTGGCTAGGGCCTTATCTCAAGTACTCTGGTGCCTCACATTTGACTATGTCCCCTGGCAGGGGAGACCTAGTGTCACTCAGAAGAAGGACAGCAGGTCACTGAGAAGAGACTTGATACCCTATGAGCATATACAGGGGGAGGTAATCCCTCTGAGGAACAGTCATAGGGGAGGGGAATAAGGGGAAAATGGGAGGGAGTGGAGAATGGGAGGTTACAAGGGATGGGATAACCATAGAGATGTAACAAGAATAAATTAAATAAAAAAAAAAGAAAAGAAAAGTGTGGGTAAGCTGGCCCTGGAAGCTTGGGTAAAAGAGAATTGGTTTGAATGACAGGACTATGAGAGACCTGGCCACGCCCCTCACCTGAGCAAAGCAGGAGAGCTGGCTATGTTGGTAAGGGCACAGGAGTACCAACAGGCTGACCAACTCAGCTCCCACCCAAGCCAAAATCTAGGGTTTTGAGTTGCCCCAATCCAACAGCTAACCATGAACCAGTGGAGTATGTGAAGCAGCTAGTCCAGCAGATCCAAAGCTTCAGGATCTCTATGACATAGGGAAACAACAGGATATCCGAGAGGAGTCCCAGTGAGGTTCCAGTATTGTCAGTGTAGCAAAAGCCCAGAGGCCTTGAACCAGACCAACGACTCACTGCAATATACACTTGGAAGTAAAGAGGCTCACACAAAAGGGTATACAGTGTGACACACCAGTATACATAGCAGCTTCTACAGCAAAGTGGATTTTGGTGAGGATAGAGATACATGATATTGAGGTGCATGATGTAAAATTCTCAAATAATGAATAAAAAGTTAAAAGAAATGCCTAAGAGCAGCTATGTAGCTGAAGAAAGTAATGGGCACTCAAGACAGCTGGAGTGCTGTTGCATACCACTGACACCTAGGATCCCAAAGGCCATCACACTGAAGTTAGCAGAGACTTTAAGGTGTCACAGTGATCAAGGAGTCAAACGTTTCATTATGTCACACACACACACACACACACACACGCACACACACACACACACACACACCCGTCTTGCAATGGATAAACAGAATGAACAGAGACAGGATTTTGACAATCTTTGACCTGTACAATAGACAACAGTTAAGTAAGAATAATGGGATCCACTGGGGTCCCTGACACGGGCTTTACCGCCTCTCTTCAGTCTGTTATAATGAGCATTTCAAAGTACTTACAGAGAGCGCTGCCTCACAGAGACATGAAGTTGGAAATTACAAAAATACTTTATAGCTTTTTAGATAATTGAGTTTTTTCCTTTGCTACATATTTCAATTTTTTGATGAGTAATTTTTTTTTCTTTCTGATATTTAGTGACATAGTGTCACTATGTATCTCAGTCTGGCTTTAAACTTCCTCTGTAGCACAGGCTGCCCCCAAATTCATGATACCCTTGACTTAGCCTCCTAAATCTTAGGATTGTGCCAAGGCTCTACCATGGCTGACCAGTGAAGGGTAGTTTTTTAAATATCCATGGCCATGAAAAACTGATGTTTATATCAATTAGTTGTATTAATATCTTTACTTGGGATGAACATTTTTACTCATGTTTGATTTTGTGATATCGTCCAGAGGCTGACTTATTTTATTTTACAATATTCAAAGACCACATTCATTAGCATTCTTACTCACCTCAAGAAAAATTTTTAGTATTGAGAAAGTATCCTGCACCAAGTGGCAAACATATTCTATATGCTTGGCTTTTCCTAACTGGCTTAACATTGTCCTTGCCCACTAATTCTGCCCAATGCTTTCTTGAAAGCAACATGCTTACCTCATTCAATTCCAAGAAAATAGGTGCCAAATACATGAGCAGAAATAACCAGAGTCTATATCAGCTGCTCATTGGTATAGAAACAATACCCTTTTGGGAAATATAACTTGAGAAACTGAACCTCAAAGTCTCTCTTGAAAAACCCCTCAAAGATTGTATGCAGTGTATGCAGTGTGCATACAGACTGCATCCTTCTCAACTGATGACAAAAGCCTACAAAACATCCCATGAACTACGAAAACATTTTATAAAAACAATTGCATTTTCAAAAATGGAAGATTATGTCACACTCTTGTTTGAATAAAAGAAAATGTATGTCTTGGGCTCAAGAGATAGACCTATCATTACAGTGTTTGTTTTGTAAGCACAAGAATCTGAGTTCAATCCCCAGAGCCCACATTAAAGAAATATACAGGTACAAGCCTATAATACCAACACTGGAGAAGCTGACGTAGGAAACTCCCTCAGGCTCTCTGGCCAGCCAGGCTAGTCTATTTAGCAAGATCAAGACTAGTGAAAGTCTGTTACAAAAAAAACATGGTAAAACAAAGTAACACACAAGCGAAACCAATGGATGACACCAGAGGCTGTCACTCTGGCATCCATGCATACATGCACACTTCTGCCTGCAAACACACAAAGGATACCATTATTATTTTACCAGATGTTCTAAAATAAGCCTTTACCTTTTTACCTGGAGTACATGTGGTAACAGCTATAAATTCCAAGTCATGTTAGTAAACTACTCTGACTTGTGCAAAGATTTCACCAGCTCAACTAACCCTGAGATTACACTTTTGGTACTGATATCAACCAAGACAAAAATACAAATAATATCCAAAAATCATTTGGAACCATGAGCCCACCAAAAGAATCATATAGAACCTCAGCATCTATCACTTAAGGAACCACAAATCCAATGAAGGCTGAGGTACTAGATAAAAATAATGACCTAGCTGGACATGGTATTGCACTCCATTAATCCCAGCACTCAGGGGATTTGCAGCAGGTGAATTGCTGTGAGTTTGAGAACAGTTGGTTCTAAAGAGCAAGTCTAGGACAGCAAGGCTAAGTGGAGAAACCCTGCCTTGAAAAACAATCAAACAAACAAAAGGAAAAAGAAAAAGAAAATGAAGATCTGATATTTGCCTTTTGCTGACAATCTGATATCAAAAATGATCGCACATTGCAGGGAAGTTGTTGAGAACCCAAACTGCTTAAGCTAAGCAGATTCTTTCCTCTTTTTCTACCTCTCCATCACCACAGTGAAATACCTGATGCAGGTAACACAAAAAGAGAAAAAGATGCATCTTCCTCATAATTTAAGAGGTTCAAAGCATGGTACCTGCTTTAGGTCAGTTCTAATTAGAACCTGAGGATGACAATGGTGGATGGCAGAAGCACCTATCAAAGCTGATGACGACCTATCTCAGGGCAGAAGAAGGAGGTGGTACTGATCAAACTGGCTCCTTTTCTAACAATCCCCGTGGGATGCTTGAAGCTCACCTCACATGACATCAATGACCTCAGAAGCTTGCAAAGGCTCCATCACCTTCCAACACAGTGCCACTGACCATAGTCAAACCACAACTCCACCCAGGATGGAACAGACACAAAATCTGGTTAGTAGTTAGGGAAAAACAACTGTAAAAGGAAGGCAGCCATGGCTGTCCCTCAAGATAAATGGTTCTCAACATATGGGTGGAGACCCCTATGGAATTGAATGGCCTTTTCACAGGGGTCGTCTATGACCATCAGAAAACACAGATATTTACATTAACATTCATAAGGGTAGAAAAATTACAGTTATGAAGTAGCAATGAAAATAATTTTATGGTTGAGGTCACCACAACATGAAGAACTGTTTTTAAAGGGTCACAGCATGAGGAAGGTGGAGAAGCGCTTCTTCAGATAATCTCCATCTGTAGCCAGGGAGCCTTGGAAGTCCACACTTATCTTTGCTCAGACCATTTTACATGTCCCCTCAAAGCAAAGAACAATTGTGTAAATAGACATTCAGGAATAGCTGAAATGTCACAAAGATCCCAAGAGTTAACATGAGTCGAGTAAGGGCACTTCTTGCCCTAGTAGGTTTTGAATGTCCTTGGCAAGGAAATTGATCAGTTTGCTTTCCAAAATGCCTCTGTGGTCCCCAGCACGGGTCCTGTAATAAGCCTTAGATAAATGCCTGACTCACGGATTTATTGATTTAATAAGCTGAGTGATCATATCCATGGAGTGAGGGAGAAGAACACAGTGAGCAAAAAAAAATGCTAATAGCAGAAGTCATTTCACACCAACATCCTCTAAACAGCAAACTTCTTTTTAGATCCATTTCCTTGAGTTTTTATTTGTAGGTGGAACATTATTCAAAACTCTGGATGTTCATAACTGCCCTGTGCAGTGCATCTTGCTCAGTAAACAGTGCACACTCTCCGTCTAAACTTATGCTGAGCCCAGCAGCCCACTGATGTCAGGGTTTGCTCCTGCCCCACAGGCAAGGCACGTGTTTGGAAGGTCATAGAAGAGTTGTGGCTTGACAGTGATCTGAAGACTGGTGCCTTGGGGTCCCACAAAGAAGGCAGAAATATTTCTCCTGAGCATCAGGCCCAGCAGGATGTCTCACATTCAGTGCTGATATATTTCAGGCGTTTCAAAACTTGAAAATTAATTTTGCATTTTGAATGAAAGAAGTATATGTGGGGCTGAAAAACACCACTTGAAGTATGGTACCAATGGAAAGAGAGTTCATCTAGGCGTCTGCTGCAGACCATTCTGCTAGATCACCAAGGCTCATAGAAACTTAATAACATTAAGCTTTTGCAAAAACCATATAGACAATGATAAAAAAAAAAGGTCAGCTATTCGTTGGAGACATCTAATATTCACACATGTATATAATGCATATTATTTATGCATATATTCTATCCTTACACATTGACCTGAAGGTCTTTCAGCAAACAGTGGTCCCATTTCAGCCCTACATCAAGACAATCTGTCTCTGAGTTTCAGATTAACTACAGTGGAAGTACATTCTGTCTTCAGAATTTTTTTCTACTTACCTGCTGATAGGTATTAAAGACTTTTAGCAGAAGCAAATATTTTATTTAGAAAAAATGGGAGAAAAGGAATGGCTAGTGGATAAATTGCCTCTGCACAAGCACAGGACAGGAGTTTAGAGCACCACCATACAATTTGAAACCTGGGTACAACAGGGCATGTCTATAACAGTAGCACTGCGGAATCAGGGACAAGCATGAGAGGCAGAGTCCAGAGCTCAGCAGCCATCTAGCCTATCAAATTGAAAAGCTGAAGGTCCAGTGAGACCAGGTGTCTCAAAAACTAGAGTGAAAGAAGAAAAACCCAAAGTCACCTCTAGCCTCCACTTGCATGAATACAATCCACAAGCGCATGTGTAGCCATACTTGAACACATAAATCACTTCCTTTACAACCAAAGAATAGATAACTATGCCAGTGACATCCTTTTTGATGGGAGGGGAGTGACTAAGCTCCTGAGGTTCCTGGGTACCAGGGCACAATGTAAAAAAGGAAATGTTAGCAGAGCAACAAATGAGTTTTAGAAAAGATCGGGGCTGCTGAACACTAGCTGCATGACTATTTTAAACTTTTTCTATGCTGATGATATAGCTCAGTGGTAAAGACTTACCTATCTCCAGTACTGAAAAACAAAAATTTCCAGGCAACTCAAAAAGCAAATTCCATGATTTGGTTTTCTGAAAGTATGTTTGTCATCTATTTGTATACTATATAGAAATTCTCTAATGCCTTACTTATACACGTTTTCCATTGTTCTCTATTGTCAATAAAAATGAATTTAAGTGTTAAAACTTTTATTTAATTAAGCAGACAATATGTTTATATCATGCTTATTTCTCTCCAATAAATTATTCAAATGAGCTAGCAGTCCCCAGTTCCCTAGCACTGCCCTTAGGAACCCATGATGTTTTTTTCTTTGTTTGAGAAACCAATGCTACTTTCCTAAACTTCGGCCAGTTTAATCAACTAATTGCATCTCTTTCCTTTATAAATAATTGCTTCTAAGGAGCAGAAGTGTCTAGCAACAAAACAAAACAAAAAAGGCAACATGCCCATAGGTTGCAGTGGGCACTGTCTTTTTGTCTCACTGGACACCTCGATTGGAGCATTCAGCATGCCTCAGGAACTTCATCCAGATCTGAAAGTTGTTGCTAAATTCTTGTTCTTTCATTCTTCACCTTTATCTCTCCCCTCCATGCTTTGGCCAGTTTATCTGTGTCTCAGTCTGTCTGTGTCCCACTCAGTCACCCTCAAACTCTTAACTTAGTCTATTGAAGATTTACTTCTTCTCTCTAAATTGTAGCTCTGAGGTGCAGAGATCAAAGTTAAGTATATAATAAGTATATAATAGTATATAATAGTATATAATAAGAAGGAAATGAATGAACCCAAGCACATCCTAGGTATCTTCTTTATGATGATAAAATGTACTAATAAGTGGACATGTGGGGAGAAATATATAAGAAAAACAATACAATATAAATATACATTAAAATCAGAATATGGTAGACCACCAGGATATGAAAATAATAAAAAAAATATGGCAAGTCTGTCTTTCTATCTGGGATCCATGCTGCCCAGTGTTTCTCAGTGCTTTGTATGCTTTAGATACTAACTGTAGATCAAATGTTCAATTAATAAAGATTTCCCCTTCTGTAGGCTACTGCTTTGCAGGAATGATGGTGTCCATCGTTATAGGGAAGCTTTTCAGTTTCATGAGCTTTCAGTTACTAATTGTTGCTCTAGTGCCTGTGATATGCTTTCCTTGTCCTGTGCAGAAAATCCCTTCCTGTGCTAATAAGTCCAAGATTATTCTCTACTTTGTCTTCAACCATATTCACACCATCCAGTCTTATGTTAAGGTGCTTTATATACTTAGAGTTAAGTTTTGAGGAGGGTGATAGATATAGACCTATTTTATTCAGAATACATCCTGATTGTTATCCCCTGACTTGTGTCTTTCAATTCTCACCTTCCCTCCCCCTTTTGCCCTATTTCCCTCCCCTCTGGCAGAAAGGGACCTCCTTCCCCACCATATGACCACAGCCTATCAGGTGCTATCCTGATAGCCTGCTTCTCCTTGTTCTGTATACAGCCAGGCCTCACTACCAAGGGGAAGTGATGAAATTGGGAGCACCAGAGTTCATGTCAGAGGTAGTCTCCTCTCTCCCCACAATAGTGGAGAATGAGCTGTCCATTGGCTAGATCTGAGTAGGGGATCTAGATTTACTGCATGCATTATCCTTGGCTAGTACAACAGTTTGTGCAGGCCTCCTGGTTCAAGATCCACCAGACTTGATGGTTTCTTTGTGGGGTTCCTGAACCCTCTGGGTCCTTCCATCACCCTCACTTTTCCATACCATTCTCAGGAGTGCAGCAACAAGTCCCAGCATCTATGCCAATCCCCTGCTGAGTGGAGACTCTCAGAGTACATCTATGTTTGGCTAATATCCACTTATAAGTGAATATATACCAAGCATGTCTTTCTGGGTCTGGGTTATCTCACTCAAGGAGGTAACCATAGTTCCATCCATTTGTTTGCAAATTTCAAGATTTCCTTGTTCTTCATAGCTGACTAGTAATCCATCGTATAAATGTACAACAGTTTCTTTATCCATTCTTCAGTCAAGGGACATTTAGGTTGTTTCCAGATTCTAGCTTTTATGAATAAGGCTGCTATGAACATAGTTGAGCAAATGTTCTTGTTGCTGGTGGAGCATCTTTCAGGTATATGCCGAGGAGTGGTATAGCTGCGTTTTAAGGTAGCACTATTCTCAATTTTCTGAGAAAGTGCCAGATTGATTTCCAAAGTGATTGTACATGTTTGCACTCCTCCCAGCAATGGAAGAATGTTCCCCTTTCTCCGCATTCTTGCCAACAATGTGCTGCCACTTGAGTTTTTGAGCTTAGCCATAATGAGGGGTATAAGATGGACTCTTAGAGTCATTTTGATCTATACTTCCCAGATGAATAAGGATGTTGAGCATTTCTTTAAGTGTTTCTCAGCATCTAGCTTGTTCTTAAACAATATCCCAAAAGTTCAGTTTTACAAATACTCAGGAACCAGATTCTGTAGTGAAAGCCTACTAGCTCAGAGAGGCAGAAGAAAGCACCCAGCTGACCTTTCTCAGCCATCCTCCAGATAGGGAGTGATACAACATATTCATCAAGGGAAAAAATCCACCAGGGACATTGCAAATCTTAACATCTATGCCCCAAACACAGGGGTACCCAAGTTTCTTAAGGAAACATTACTACAGTTTCAACCACATATTAAGCCTCACAAACTCATAGGGAGACTTCAGTGTCTGACTCTTGATGATGGACAAGGCATCCAGACAAGAACTAAGCAGAGAAGCTTGGGAGCTAACTGAAGTTATATGGACCTAGCAAATACTTATAGAATATTTTAAACAAACACAAGAGACTATAACTTCTTCTCTGATCCTCATAGAACTTTCTCCAAAACTTTCCACATATTTGGACCTAAAACAAGGCTCAACAGATATATGAAAATTGAAATAATACACTGCATTCTATCTGACCACCGCAAATTAAAGCTGGCCTTCAACAACAGAAGCAATAAAAAGCTTTCAACTTATAGAAGCTGAACAACTCCCTATTAGTCAAGATAGAAATTAAGAAATTAAAGGTTTCTAGAACTGAGTGAAAAATGAAAGAGAAAGCACTCACTTTACTAGACACAATGAAAATAGTTCTCAGACGCAAACTTATAGAACTGAGTACCTGCATAAAATAATTAGAGAGATCTCAAATTAGTAACTGAACAGCACAACTTCAAACTCAAGAACAGAAAGAAGTAAATGTACCCAAAGGTAAATGACCAAAAATAAATTAATTCTAGATTATGAAGTTTTAGATTTTTCAAAAGAATATCTATCACAATACAAAATGAAAAGGGACTCAGGGCCAAGTGCACGCCTGTAATTCCAGAACATGGGTGGTAGAGACAGGGAGATCACCACAAATTCTAAGACCGTCAGAGAAAAAGGTCAAAAGCCCATCTCAGAAAACCAAAAAGAGAAATATTAAGAGGGAAAATCCAGAAGGAAAAAGGAGATGAAGAGCAAAGAGGAGAAAAGAGAGCATGGAAAGACAGTGGGAAGAAGGGTAAGGTGGCAGGGAGAGCAAGAAGGGAAAGAAAGGGAGAGTGGTTACATTTCTTTCCTCTTATTCCTATAGCTGTTATAATTCAGCAACTCAACAGTCAACACTTACATTTAAAGGATTAAAGGAGTATATTCTGAGCTATATAGTAAAGTAAGGTTGCTTCTAGATGCTGCATTCTATGCCACTAGTTTTCATCTCAACGTTCCTCTTGAGAATTCAGAAGCTCACTCTGAATAGAAAAGATGAGTCAACTTCTTCGTCATGCAGGAGAACCTGCTGATGCCTGTCAAGTGTGTCCGCATAAGGCTGCTGCTCACTGTTAGCCATTTCTGGAGACTGCTTTTCACTCTAGTTTGCTCTGGTTTTGTTTGTTTGTTTGTTGCTTTGTTGCTTTGTTTGGTGTTAGTTTGCATGTTTTTAATCTTACATTTTCTTTTCCCTTGCAATTTCTCTATTTTGACAGAGGGAATTACCCAGTACCTTCCTAAGCTAGGGTGTATTGGAGGTAAAAATCTTTTCTTTGGCTGGATCTTCTCACACTGTTGGGGATTTGTATATTATTAATTACCTATGATGCCTAGACACCTATTAGGCTTACTGCTGTATTAGTCTATGTAAAATTTGGAAAATGATTTGAGACCAAAATACTTCTAAAAATCATTTTTTCATTAATGTATATGTCCTCATCTTTGGTGTAGTCACTGTCATAAGAAAATATACAAGAAAATATACAAGAAAATAAATCTAATCTATATAGTCTTTTGACATAAAAATCCAGACCTCTTATTTCATTAGGTTCAGCTCTCAAAATGCTGTCCCATCCTCCCCTGCTACTCTCAACACCTACTCACTATATGAAGGTGTCTAGAATAAGCTGATGTGAGGTGTATCATTTTAATATCTATAAATTATTAACACATATTTTGAAGGGAAGTCAAAGTTTTTCCAATATATGTTTCTATTCATGGTAGTTATGAAAATACAGTGTTTCATTAAGAGTCCAAACATTTCAACATGACATACTAAAAAATCTAATTTACTGTACATTACTGTTTTTCTTTGAAGAGTGGTTTCTAATGGAAACATAATGCAAACAGCTTAATATAATTGTCCTTGGCTTTTATTCTTTAGAACACTCCTCAAACACTGCTCAAATTCTAAATTTGAAATTATAGTTAATTATGTATATTAAATGTTAGATAGTGAATTCTTCAAGTACTTTTGTCTCACAAAATTAAAAGATTTTGAAATATATCTTCTTGCCCAACTATCTAATTTTTGCTGACTACTAAGGTGAACTTTTTCTTAACAAAATTTCTCATTATATTAAGGGACTTCACCAATAAACATCTAGATTGGTTTTTAAAAACAAACAAAGAGCCATTGCTAGAATGTTGTTCTGTAATCAACAATCAAATAAATAATCTTGAGGT
This sequence comes from Acomys percivali, assembly GCA_907169655.1. Taxonomy (NCBI): domain Eukaryota; kingdom Metazoa; phylum Chordata; class Mammalia; order Rodentia; family Muridae; genus Acomys; species Acomys percivali. Next base: position 77,912,152 of record OU015744.1, read on the forward strand.
CTTTGGATGCACTTAAAAGACATTATGCCAAATGAAATAGACACTTCCAAAAGTCCATATCCTGCCCAATTCTATTCATATGTAATTCCTTAAATAAACCACAAAGTTGACAACAAGTATCAGTTCTTCAGCTTAAAGATTCATGGAGCATATACAGGGGGAGGAAGTCCCCCTCAGTCACAGTCATAGGGGAGGGGAGTAAGGGGAAAATTGGAGGGAGGGAGGAATGGAAGGACACAAGGGATGGGATAACCATTGAGATGTAATATGAATAAATCAATAAATTTTTTTAAAGAGAAAAAAAATAAAATTATGAATGAAAAAGAAAAGATTCATGGAGAAATGCATTGGTGTCAACAGAGGGGTAGTAAGAAGAAAGCCATTTTGATCTACAGCAATTCTGCATTTCACCCACAGTGGTAGTTATTGAACCCCAGATGGGACAACATGACAGGTTTCACATACATACATTTCATGGATGTCAACATTGGGGTCTTGCTCTTAGACTCTGTGTAGATGGGTCCACTGTGGGGATGTGGATGAATAGTATCTAGGACAACTCGATAATCCCATTGTAGATCCTGTGAAATTTACAAGAATGCAAACTTGATAAGAAACTAAAACAAAGCTATATAAAATGTGAAAAAGTGACTTGAAGTGAGGTTGACCAGTTATGGGAGAAAACTGAGGCGTGGTGGGTGGTGAAAGTTGTAACAAAGTACTATTGTAAACTGATGAAATATTTGGGGAAAAAATTTAATTACAAAAGTGAAGTCTTACAAGAATTTTATAATCCATTTATTTTAGTAATTAAAACTTGTGTACCCCAAATATAGACATTAGAAAATCCTCTGAAATTCATCATCAGTAGTGGGCCAAATATATTCCTCTATGTGTCTAAATGAAAAGATGCAATAAAGATTGCATATAGAAGTAAACATTAACCATCCTGTTACCTAGTATTTCCTGTTACACCAACGCAATTAATTTACAAAGTTGAAGAACTGGCATGCTTAGTCTGTTGCACTTGGAGCTCAGGCCTCAGAGTCCTGCATTCTAAGAAGTGTCCTTGTTTGTTTCTTATCTTCCCACTGAAATGAGAAAAGAGAGCTTGTTTTTGACACTCACACCTGAATATCTATGCACAATAATACAGCATCTTAGAATTTGTTTTCTTTTCTTTATTGCATGTCATATAGCTTTATTACTTCTTGGAATATTGCTTTCCATCTCTTATTGTTTGGGGCTAGAGACTGTTAAAACGGTGGTGGCACTTGTTCAGAACAATAACACTTTATAAAGAGGTTTGCAAGCTTGATCCCATGAAGAGAAGTGATTCTGAAGTTTTAATGAGGAACCTATCAATCATTGCAATTACAATGTTGTTCAACTCTGCACCACCAGAAAACAAGGCAGAATATTCCTCCAAATCAAATTGTAATGAATAACAAGCTTATATCTATTATAGTTTTATTGTATTCTATACTAGCAGTTAGCTTTAAAGTTAAACTCCATCAACCATCTACTTAGTTAATAACTAAGGGCACTCTTCACTGTGAAAACTGGCTGTATTCTATATAATGAATAATTTTAAAACATTTTTTCATAGTAATAAAACTACTTATAATTTTGTCACAAATTAATCCATGAAGTTAGATATAAACCAAGGATAATTTAACTATTCACAATGTTAGTAGAAATATTAGAAAGAATGCATGTATCTTCGAAGTATAATTTTGATGTATTAAAGACCCCAAGTCCATAGTAACACATTTTCCCTGATGTAATACATGCTGTGGTTTGGATACTGAAGTGCAATTTATTTAGACATGCATGGGTTAGGTAGAAAGCATCCTGGGTAAATTTCTAAGGCTTCTGGTTCCTTTCTGGGTCTCTGAGGTGATGATACAAATTCTTCGTTGTTTCATGTCTCCTCTCTGTAAAGCTGTATTATCCCCCACCACTGACACCACTGACATGGACCTGCCACCTGTGATTAAAGGGTTTTTTTCCAAAATGTTTCCATCACAATTCATCCAGACACCAAATCATACTGGGTTCACTATATTACACTCAACCAGAAGGACAGTTTGAGCCTGTTCAGCCTTGTTCCCTTCATGACAATAGTCAGATTACTGATCACCACAGCATAAATACGATTTAACATAACTTGTGTGATGAAGGAGGGGATCCATTTGAATAGCTCTGTGAAGCTAGCACAGCACTGGGAGGGCTCAATTGAGACTTCCCAGGAGGATCTTAGCAGTCTACTGCTGCAGAGCACATTTGCATGTAGACCTCTGAACAGAGGCATCTACCAAAGCTATTCCTAAGACACGGGCCAGCGAAGACCTCAGCAATCATGTAACTTTGGTCTGGTGCCAATCATCCCTGGAAACAGTTCCGTCCCATATGATTTGCCTATGCTCACTGCTCCCCCTATGGCCTATGCCACGCTAGTCTCCTTATCTAGCTCAAGTCACTGCTTCCAGTCCAAGGTCTGGTTTAAACAACCAGGGAATTTCTCAACAAAACCTTGAGGAGAAAGAAATAGACAACATAAAAAGGAATCATAAGCCTAAGAGAAGACTAGCACTTAAGGTATTGATGCTCAGGCATTCCATTCTTTCTGCTCAAGCATAGTATTGCTCTACATAGGAAAAGTCAAGGCAGCCGAGATGAGACCTCTCTACTGAGAGGTCCAAGAGACTAAATCTGTGTGCTTAGAAGCAAGTGAAGGTTGAGACAGGGGAAAGGGGGTGGTGGTGGCTGGAGCCTAAGGGGAGAAAATGGAATCTTCTTTGGCCAGCACTGATGACTTTCTCTTCAGTCTGGGGTGTCTTATTACAAGCTGAAACACATATGAGTACATAAAACATGTTCCAATGTCTAGACTGCTTGTGTAATTGGGGAAAGAAAGTTGTGTTTGATAAAAACTGATTGGCCTCTTTCAGCATTTGCAGAATAACATAATGTTGACTATATAGTCCATACATTGGTGAGGTTCAAGCCTTTTTCATTTAGTTATTTATGTACTTACTTATTTTGCAACTCATTTTAAATTCAGAGAGGAAAAATGAACATGACAGGTCTCAAAGAAAATGCAAAAATCCCAGTTATACAGCTAACTGGTCAATGGCATTTAAATTTTCAAACCAAAAATACTGCTTATATACAAAATCTCAATTTCTAAAACTAAAGTTGTCTAAAAAGGAAGTGGCCTACTTAAATAAATGGTGAGTTCATTATCACTAAAGGCTTGTAAGCAGAAAACAGGCAGCTGCTAACCAAAATAACTATTAGCACATGGTAAACCAAAATCTTGCCAAAATTTAAACACAGAAAGAGTCAAAGTAGAGTTCTGTTTCTGTCATGATCTCGGCTCTCTTTTTGTGGCACAAATGCAGGCTCATTCTCTTCTTAATAAGACTGAAGCATAGGTTAAATACAGAGTAAATAGATAACTTGATTAATGCAGAACACATTTAACTATGAAGGAATAATTATCCCAAAGTATGCCTTTACTTTGGAGTATTCCATTAAATTATTTCAATGTCCTGATCACCTTAGTGTTTACAGAGTGTGGTACCTGTGGATCTTCAAATAGGACTTCAGATTGCTGATGGGGAAGATGTCACACATGCCAAAACAGTATTTAATCTACTTCCCTCCTAAATCTTTCTCTCTCTCTCTCTCTCTCTCTCTCTCTCTCTCTCTCTCTCTCTCTCTCTCTCTCTCTCTGTCTCTCTCTCTCTCTCCCCACCCCCACTCTCTCTCCCTCCCTCCCTTAAACTTTGTCCTCTCCAAAGTCTCTGGCTGACATTTTATCTCTTCATCTGCCCAAGATTGCATCCAATTCTTCATGAGAATTAAGATGTGTCACCATTATTCCAGGCCTCTTCTGTTGCTTTTACAAATGTGTCTATCTATTGCCATGAATAAGCGGTGCAAGATCAGCCCTGAATAGGCGGCATCGATTCACTAAACCCCGAAGATTGCTGACCTTTTTAAAAAGAGATTCACACTGCACCAGATATTTTACCAAGTGACAAGGACTTCTGTGAACTGACATGAAATCAGTACCACTTAAATTGAGCACATTTCTTAAGGAGATGGTTGGCTACATGGCGGTCACAGATTGTATCATGTGAAATGAGGAGCATTCCAAATAACTTCAGTTGTGTTTTCCTAAAAAGAAGAGAAATAAATAGTGTTAAAAATGGATTTCCATGTTTTAAATTAACTTTAAAATCAACAAATAAATTAATTTAAGCTCATATTGATAAACTTCAACCATGAAATGAAAAACTACTTTAGGTATGATATAGAGATATGATTAAAATAAAAAAGTAATTGGACAATGAGTGAGTCAAACCACTCTGAAGAACTCTTACTCGGAGCCAAAGGTCTGAGTTCTATTCCTATCTCCACCATCTGGTGGAATTTATTTCCCTTCTCATGTATTTTTTTTTCAAAATAAAATGAATGGATTTTAAACAAAATGATTTCCTTAGTCTTGTTTAAATTACATATTCTCTGTCTATTCAGATCAATACATTAGCACATAATGATTGTTGTGCTAATGGACTAATGAAGCAAAAATGTGGCATTTACTTTAGAAAGATTTATCAAGCAGGAAATAGGTAGAAACCTTTTAAAATGTATATTAAAAGGAAAATTATTTTAAAACACCTATAAAACCTCCCAGAAGAGGTGTTTCCAAGAACATGTGAAATAAAAGTGAAGAAGTTAAAAGAAACCACAAAGAAACAACTGTAGGTTTATGGGAGGTCAACTTTCACTACTTTCAGAGTAGTGCTTTGATTTGCCCTCTAAGACCTTGAAATTCTGAACAGTAAAAGTGCTACAAGTGGTACTGTGGGTAATCAACTCAGGCCCCATGGTCGGCCCTCAGAGCTATTGACTAATAGCTCAAAATATGTCCATTGAGTTTTGGCTCTCCAATACACATGACCTTTGTTTAATTTGTCTTTATTTTTTCTCTATCACTGCTTATTTTGTCTCTCATTTGAAAGGTTTTCTGTTATTACAATGATTTCTCAAAAACATATCTATTTCTTTAAAAAAAAAACAATTATTTTTAGTAACCTAAGGAGACTAACCAACAGTGGGGGGATATCAACTGTGCATCAGTGATATGTTTTTATAGGGACATTTCTGCAGAGTACAAATTGTCAGGATATTAATATTATAACACTGAGTCGAACCTTAGCTCTGCCAGAGTGAAAGCCTTCCTGTCTTTATAGATACAAACTGTAAAATATCTAGAGATTACCTGACACTCTTCCCTTACTTCTGATTTTTTAATATACTTCTAAAATTAATCCTTTTCTACATATACATTTATTTTATCTCACACACACACACACACACACACACACACACACACACACATATATATATATATATATATATATATAATAAACTACATATAGCAAGAAGAACCACAAAACAATCAGGAATTATATAAATGTTACATTCATAGTGTTCTGCTTTTGACACAGATACACACATTGGGTCAGATGAGCATTCATTAAATTTCTCAAAGACACTCATCTTTACTCCTCAACAAGGGCTTTTAATATATATATATATATTTCTTAATCAATAACAACCAGATTTTTAATCCAAGTTTAATTCAAACCAATATATCAACAATCACATAATATAGTTTCATTCCCTCTCAAAGATCCATCATTTAGTGAATACATTCTTTTTCTTCTCTCCTCTCCTATCCTCTTCCTCTTCTTTCTTCATGTCTCTCCTATATTCATTTTTCTGCATTATTCTCACTAAGCATTTGATTAAGTATTCTCAATTAAATACTCTCAATAGAATTCAAAAGATGTGCAAGAATAAGGACTTCACTTATGAATTACATGAATTTCTGAATGACCTTCATGAAAACACATGCTGAGGCCCTAGAATATGTGAGTACAATTCAACTTGTACAAATATGAAGCATATATCTCATTAACAAAAATGCTTAAGGTGTTAAAATCTAAAAAATGTCAGTAGAAGATCCATTAACTATCCATGACTGTGAGTCTCTCAGAAACATGTTTAAAGATTCATGTTTGTCAGCTTGGAAGTTGTATATTATGCATTTCTTTTTATTTGTTCTTATTTATCCAATCATCTATTCAGCTATTTTGCAGAAACAGAGTCATGTTTGTTTGTTTTCTTTTGTTTTGTTTTGTTTTGTTTTGTTGGTTAGGGACAGAATTTTGTATCCACTTCCCTTTCTCTGTACTAGGATTTTACCTGGTTAGAACTTGTGTTGGTCTTGTGTATACTGCGACAGTCTTTGTGAGTGCATATGCATATCAGTCCTGTTGTGTGTGCATGACTCCTTTTCTGCACAGATCCCAGAGCCTGGAGGGGAGGAGTTTGATTATTTAAATGTGTAAATTTAGATACTGGAATATTACTTAGCTATCAAGGAAAAGAAGAGAAAATTCACAAAAAATAAATGGACCTAGAAACAACAGTTTTGAGTAAAATAAACCAGGCCACAAAACACTTTTCTCATTTGTGGATGTTAGCTTTGAATCTTCAGGTAGGAATATTTCTTTTGGAATAGCAACAGAAGTCAGGCAGGTAGCACTGCTGTATTTGCATAAGGAAAGATAACAGGATAAAAGCTCACGTGACTGACCACCTGAAATCTTTAGTGACCACATGTAACCTTTGGGCTGTATCACCTGCTCCTGAGGCAGGCACAGAAAACAGTGAGAGAGAGCTTTGTCCCACTCTGTCTGGTCACAGGATGAGATTTAAATCTCAAATGTGCAATTTCCAGGATTTGAACAGCAGTTGTATGCCAGTTCCCCTGGAGGCAGAGTCCATGAGACTTACAGCCATACAGAGAGATTTGCTGGCATTTTGGAGCTTAATGTACGCAGGGAGTGAATAATCTTGCCAAGATGAATCAGAGAGATTGCAGAGCCAGCAAAGATTGGCCAAGAGGGCAGACCCAAAGCAAGAGTTGGTAAAGGAGGTTCTCAGGAAAGTGGGCAACATTCAGAGCATCCAAAAATCTTTTACTCTGATCTCTAATATATTCAAATAGGTTGTAAAGTCCTTCATGGCACATACTTTTCAATACATTTTTGCCATAGGATAACAGTTTATGCTGCTTGCTAACAGTCCCAGACTATAATTTTTAAAAGAAATCTCTTTCATTAATCCCTTTGAATCCCACATTCATAGAATGTCAATGTATTCTCATTCTATGTTGTTGCTGCTGCTGCTGTTGTTGTTGTTGTTGTTGTTGTTGTTGTTGTTGTTGTTGTTTAAGAAAACCGTGTTGAGTGGTTGGTCTGGCAAGATGCCTCAGGAACCAAAAGTACTTGTGACCAAACTTGATAATCCGAGTTTGAGTTCCAGGACCTGCATGATAGAAGGAATGGACTCCCACAAGCTGTCCTCTGACATCCTTGCTCTTGGTGTAGAGCACACGTGACCACATACATGCATGCAAATAAATAAATTTATATTAGTTTCATATTAGTTTGAAAGATTATTTTAAAAAAGGAAAACCATTAAACCGTAATATTGTACAGACTGTTTGAAGAAGGTGGGGCAAGTTGTGAGCCTGTTGAAAACACACGTGTCTGTGTATTCAGCTAGTTGCGCAATACAACTTAGGAAATGGCCTCTGAATTTAAGCAAACAGGTTTAAATAGAGTGTTTACCATTTGTTATTTTGATGTGAGCTGTTAACGATTTTCTAAAGCTGAACTTCTTTATATATTATAAACTTCTGAAAGCTTACTTTGACGCAGAAATGAGACTGCCTGCTAAGTAAATAATGAAGTGTGAAATATCTTTTCTTTTCTCACTTTCCTCATCTCCTTCTCTGTATGGCTCTAGTAAGCAAACCAACCACTACAATGCTATAGGATGCTCAGTGATAAAATATAATAGGGTCTAGAGGGGCATAAATCAAACCAAGTGTTGCATTAAAAGTCATTATATAAGTACCAAGAAATTAAGGACCACAAAGGAGATTACTGAGAATGAAAATTAAGTTTGAATGTAAAGAATTTAAACATTTAGAATATGATGGCATCATAAATCATATGACTTGACTTACTTGTCTAAAAGATGGAGAATTTGAGTCTCACAGAAACAAAGTGGGTTCACAAAGAGCTGGATTGGCTAATGACCAATGAAGTGTTCTGAAAACAAGAAAGGACATGACCTGCACCTATGGAGGGTGTCTTTGACAGCTGGCTCAGCACTTTAATCTATGTTGCCAAGTTCAAGTTTCACTTGGGTGACTCAAACTAATACTCACCATCCCAATTTTCTCAGCTGAACTGATTTTACTTGCACTTTGCCTCAGTCAGCCTTCCCTATGGCTACACGGTTGACCTTGCCATCACTCAAAAACGGTTCTGCAATCTTTAATTCTACACTGCAGCCCATGACCACAGTCTCCCAAACTCTCAGATATCTAGTTTTTATACTTCATGTGCTGCCCGAGGTCACTGGCATCACCAGGTCATTAATTCCCTCATCTTTTTTAGCCACACAGTCTCCCCAGTGTTACCCATTGTTTCTGTTTGCCTAGATACCCTGAAGCTCTGTGGAATTCTTTGCATTTTGCAATAATCTTAAATTCTATAACCAAGTTTTTCTATAATGCTAAAAACAATAAATGAAGCAAAAAGCATAGTCAGTTGAGTGATGTGTCTTCACTGCTTCAAATTCTTGGTGCTGAAATTTCCTAGTCAAAAAAATCTCCACATGAATTGATTAGTCCATTAACAAATACTGGCTCTAATAGAGATGCCTTTGCAATTTCGACTGGCTCTACAACTTTCCCATAAAAAGATTTTAAAGTAAAATATTAATCTTTCCCCTTATACAGAGAACATGTATTAGCACAGAGAAAGGGAGTTGATCAAGCTGTAATCACTTCACTATCCTCCTCTTCTAGTCCCTTTATAATTCTTCTTCTCACAGGGAGAAATATTTCCCATCTATCCAATTAATTCCCTCCAACACGCTCTGTATCATGTCTTATATCCATAAAACCCTCCAACTATTAGTTTTTCCCTCAATGCAAAGGAGAAAATATATAGTAAAAAAAATAGCCAAAATATTTCACCTTAGAAATTATATTATGCGTTCTTCTTAATTTGCTTCCTTTTTCTATAATTCAATATGATGGAATATTATTCAACCATAAAGTTAAATAATATACTGATACAGGTTATAACATGTATAAACCATGAAAGGATGTAAAATACAAAGGCCAGACACAAAATGTCACACACTTGACTTCATTGACATGAAATATATACATTAGGCAATATTACATAGAAATTATGTGATTGCCAGAGACTGGAGGTAAAAGAAATGGTGCTGCCATTGTTCTAAACTTCACAAACTTGAGATTAACTAAAATACACTGAATGGTAAACCATAAAAAGATGATATAATACTCAAATTATTTTAAATAAAGTTTATATTTTAAGATATAAAGATATCCATAATTGCTAGCACCAAAATTTTTAGAATAGTTGAATCAAAGTCCATCATTAATACTGCCTTTTATAGTTGAAATCAGTTGATGAAGTTTTCAAAATGATTTCATTTTTAAACAAAATCAGTTTATAAGATAGATAATATATATCTTAATTGCACTTTATAGAGTAATTAAAATTAGCTTCTTATATATATATTTTGATAAAAAACAGATAATTATCTTAAGTGCAACATAATTTTAAATTGGTGAAATGTAAATAGAGATGTCTAATTGCATATCTGGGATATTACATTGGACTTGATATAACCTAACAAAATTGTTTATGAACACTAATAAGACAGTAAAGTTCCTGGATATGAAAATGATAATTAACTCAAAAAATTTAGCATGCATCTTATCAGCATGCAATTGTACATTTGTTCATTTGAGAAACCCTTGAATGTTCACTGTGACATAAGCACTGCTTGATTTAGTAAATGACTAATGATGCTTCCAGAATATATTATTGACCGAAGAAGAAAAACAATGAAGTATTAATTGGTGTATCTTCCTAAGTAGATAGACAGCAATTTGCCCTTCCTTACTTAGAATATGATGCTCACATGTCCAAAGGAATGGACATCAAAACTTCATTGAATATGAGGCTGTTTGAGTTTAACAACTTTCCTTTAAAAATTCTGTTTCCTATTTTATGCAAGTTCAAATATCTTGAATAAGATTTTTAAATATTTATTTTTATTAATTTATTCAGATTACAACTCAATTGTCATCCTATCACTTGTGTCCTTCCATTCCCTCACTCTCTCCCATTGTCACCCTATTTCCCTCCCCTAGGTCTAAGACTGAGGAGGACCTCCTCCTCCACTATATGGTCATAGGCTATCAAGTCTCATCTTGGTAGCCTGCTTATTCTTTCTTTGAGTGCCCTCAGGCATCCCCACCTAGTCAAATAAGGAGCACTGGAGTTCGTATCAGAGTCAGTCCCTGTTCTCCACATAGCAGTGGAGAACGCCCTGTCCATTGGGTAGATCAGAGTAGGGGTTTGATGTTTACTACTTGTATTGTCCTTGGTTAGTGCAATAGATTGAGCAGATTCCCCTGGGCCCCGATCCACCCTTCATGATGTTCTTCTTGTAGGTTTCTAGGACCTTCTGGGTCCTTCTATTTTGCCATCTCCTATATTTTTCTTAACTAGAGTCTCAGTAGGATGTCTTCACATCTATCCCAATCTCCTGGTAAGTGAAGACTTTTATGAGACATTCCTTTGGGTTGGTGCTCAATTATAAGTGAGTATATGCCATGTGAGTATTTCTGCTTCTAGGTTAACTCACTCACTATGATCATTTCTAGTCTCATCCATTTGTCCACAAATTTCAGGATATCCTTGTTTTTAATAGCTGAGTAGTATTCCATAATGTAAATGTACCACAGTTTCTTTATCTATTCTTCTACTGAGGGACGTTTAGACTGTTTTCAGGTTCTGGCTATTATGAATAAGGCTGCAATGAACATGGTTGACCATATGTCCTTGATGTATGGTAGAGCATTATCTGGGTATATTCCAAGGAATAGAATAGCTGGGTCTTGAGGAAGCCCTATTCCCAGTTTTCTGAGAAAGCATCAGATAGATTTCCAAAGTAGTTGTACAAGTTTGCATTCCCACCAGCAATGAAGGAGTGTTCCTGTTTCTCCACATCCTTGCCAGCATGTGGTGTCACTTGAATTTTTTATCTTAGCCATTCTGGTGGGTGTAATCTCAGAATCATTTGCATTTGCATTTCTCTGATGACTAAAGATGTTGAGCATTTCTTTAAGTGTTTCTCAGCCATTCGATATTCCTCTGTTGAGAATTCTCTGTTTAGTTCCAAGTCCCATTTCTCAATTGGGTTATTTGGTTTGGTGGTGTTTAATTTCTTGAGTTCTTTATGTATTTTGGATATTAGACATTTGTCAGATGTAGGGTTGGTGAAGATCTTTTCCCAGTCTGTAGGCTGTCGCTTTGTTCTCTTGACAGTGTCTCCTGCCTTACAGAAGCTTCTCAGCCTCATGAGGTCCCATTTATTAATTGTTGACCTTAAGTCTGGGGCTGTTGGTGTTCTGTTCAAGAAGTTGTCTACTATGCCAAAGAGTCCCAGGCTCTTCCCCACTTTTTTTTCTAACTGATGTAGTGTCTCTGGTGTTATGTTGAGGTCTTTAATCCACTTGGACTTGTTTTGTGCATGGTGACAAATATGGATCTAATTGCATTTTTCTACATGTAGACATCTAGTTAGACCACCACAATTTGTTGAAGATGCTATCTTTTTCCATTGGATAGATTTGGCTTCTTTGTCGAAAATCAAGTGACCATTTGTGTGTGGATCAATTCTGGTTCTTTGATTAAATTCCATTGATCAACCAGCTTAATGCTGTGCCAGTACCATGCTGTTTTAATTTCTGTTGCTTTATAGTACAGCTTGAGATCGGGTATGGAAATTCCTCTGGAGGATCTTTTATTGTTTAGAATTGTTTTTGATATTCTGCGTTTTTTGTTCTTCCATATGAAGATGAAAATTGATCTTTCAATGTCTTTAAAACATTTTGTAGGTATTTTGATATGCATTGCATTGAATCTGTAATTGCCTTTGGTAAGATTGCCATTTTTACTATGTTAATTCTCTCGATCCACGAATAAGAGAGATCTCTCCTTCTTCTGATGTCATCTTCAATCTCTTTCTTCAGAGATTTAAAGTTCTTTTCAAACAAGTCCTGAACTTGCTTGGTTAGAGTTACTCCTAGATATTTTATATCACTTGTGGCTATCATCAAGGGTGTAGTTTTCCTAATTTCTTCCTCTGCATGTTTGTCATTTGTATATAGGAAGGCTACTGACTTTTAGAGTTAATTTTGTATCCAGCCAATTTGCTGAAGGGGAGTTCTCTGTTGGAATTTTGGGGGTCACGTATGTACACTGTCATATCATCTGCAAGTAGGGATAATCTGACTTCCTTCTTTCCCATTTGGATCCCCTTGATCTCCTTCTGATGTCTTATTGCTCTGGCTAGAACTTCAAAAACTATATTGAAGAGACTGGAGAGAGTGGGAAGCCTTGTCTGGTCCCTGATTTTAGAGGAATTTCCTTGAGTATCTCTCCATTTAATTTGATGTTGACTATTGGCTTGCTGTATAAAGCCTTTATTATGTTTAGGTATGTGCCTTGTATCCCCGATCTCTCCAAAACTTTAAACATGAATGGGTGTTTGATTTTGTCAAGTGTTTTTTCTGCATCTAGGCAATGATCATGTTTTATTCTCTCAGTTTGTTTATATGGTGGATTACATTAATGGATTTCCATACATTAAACCACCCCTGCATGCCTGAAATGAAGGCTACATGGTCATGGTGAATGATATCTTTGATATGTTCTTGTATTTGTTTTGCATGAATTTAATTGAGTATATTTGTGTCAATGTTCATAAGAGAAATTTATCTAAAATTCTCTTTTTCTGTTGGGTCTTTGTGGGATTTAGGTACCAAGGTGACTGTGGCCTCATAGAATGAATTCAGTAGTGCTCCATCTGTTTTTATCTTTTGGAGTAGCTTGAAGAATATCAGTATTAGCTCTTTGAAGATCTGGTAGAAATCGGCCCTGAAAGCATCTGGTCCTGGGCTTTTTTTATTTTGCTTAGGAGACTGTCAATGATTGCTTCTATTTCTATAGGAGAAATTGGAGTGTTTAATTTGTTTATCTGATCTTGATTCAATTTTGGCAAGTGACATTGATCAAGAAAATTGTCCATTTCCCTTACATTTTCAAATTTTGTGGCATATATGCCTTTGACGTAGGATCTTATGATTCTTTGTATTTCTTCAGTGTCTGTTGTTGTATCTCCATTATCCTTTCTGATTTTTTTTATTTGGATAGTGTCTCTCTACCTTATTGTTAGTTTGGCTAATGCTTTGTCTATCTTGTTGATTTTCTCAAGGAACCAACTCCTGGTTTTGTTGATTCCTTGAATTGTTCTCTTTATTTCTAATTTATTGATTTCAGCCCTGAGTTTGATTACTTCTAGATGTCTACTCCTCTTGGGTGTTTCTGCTTCTTTTTTTCTAGGGCTTCCAGATGTGTCATTAAGTTGCTTATGTGGGATGTTTCCAATTTCTTTATAAAGGCTCTTAGTGCTATGAATTTTCCTCTTAGCACTGCTTTCAATGTGCCCCACAAATTTGGGTGTGCTATTCCTTCATTTTCATTGAATTTCATGAACACCTTAATTCTTTCTTTATTTCTTCCCTGACCTAGGAGTCATTAAGTAGAGAGTTGTTTAGTTTCCATGTGTGTGTAGGCTTTTTGTTAATTCTCTTGTTGTTGAAGTGCAGCCTAAGACCATGGTGATCTGATAGGATACAAGGTATTATTTCAATCTTCTTGTATCTGTTGAGGCTTGCTTTGTGATCAATGTGATCACACTATGTGATCAATTTTGGAGAAGGTTCCATGGAGTGCTGAGAAGAAGGTAAAATTCTTTGTGGTTGGGTGAAAAGTTCTGTAAATATCTGTTAGATCCATTTGATTCATGGTGTTGGTTAATGATATTATTTCTTCCTATAGTTTCTGTTTCAATGACCTATCTTTTAGTGAAAGTGGGTTGTTGAAGTTTCCCCCTATTAATGAGTGGGGATTGATGTATGGTTTAAGTTTTTTTAATAGTTCTTTACAAATGTGGGTGCCCTTGTATTTGGATCATAGATGTTCAGAATTGCAGTGTCATCATGGTTGATTTTACCTTTGATGAGTACGAAGTGTCCTTCCTCATCCCTTTTGATTAATTTTTGTTGAAAGTCTAATTTATTAAATATTAAAATGGCTACACCAGCTTGCTTCTTTTGACCATTTGCTTGGTATATTTTTCCAGCCTTTTACCTTGAGGTAATGTCTATCCTTGTGGGTGAGATGTGTTTCTTGAATGCAGAAGAATGTTGGATCTTGTTTATGTATCCATTATGTTAGTCTGTGTCTTTTTATTGGAAAGTTGAGACCATTGATGTTGAGATATATTAATGACAAGTGACTGTTAAGTCCCTTAATGTTTTATGTAGGTTACAGTAGAGATTTTGTGTGTTTGTGTTTTTGTGATGGAGTAGTTACATATTTCATGTGTAGTTTTGGTTGTGTCTTGTCCATTTGGGGTGGAGTTTTCCATCTAGCAACTTCTGTAAAGCTGGATTTGTGGATAGGTACTGTTTGAATTTGGTTTTGTCATGGAATATTTTGTTTTCTCCATTAATGGTTATTGATAACTTCGCTGGATAAAGCAGTCTGGCCTGGCATCTGTGGTCTCTTAGGGTTTGCAGGACCTCTGTCCAGGCCCTTCTGGCTTTTATGGTCTCTACTGAGAAGTCAGGTGTAATTTTGATAAGTTTGCCATTGTATGATACTTGCCTTTTTCTCTTGCTTCTTTTAATATTTTTTTATTTGTTCTATATGTTTTGTGTTTTTATTATTATGTGGCAGGAGGATTTTCTTTTCTGGTCTATTTTATTTGTTGTTCTGTAGGCCTTTGGTATGTTTATATGCATCTAATTCTTTAAATTGGGTAATTTTTCTTCTATAATTTCTTGAAGATATTTTCTGGGCCTTGGAGTTGGTTCTCTTCTCTTTCTTTGATGTCTATTATTCTCAGGTTTTGTCTTTTCATGGTGTCCTTGATTTGTTGTACATTTCATGTGAGGACTTTTTCAGATTTAGCATTGTCTTTGATGGTTGCTTCGTGTTCTACAACTGTATCTTCTAGTCCCAAGATTCGTTCCTCCATTTCTTGGATTCTGTTAGAGAAGCTCACTTCTGTGTTGCTTACTTTCTTCTCTATGGTCTCTCATTCTCATTTTTCTTCTGTCTGTGCTTTTATCACTGTTTCCATTTTCATCTTCAGATCTTGAACTCTTTTACTAATTTCCTTCATCTGGTTATCTGTATTTTCCCGAATTTTTTCCAGTGCCTCTCTATAGTTCTCTTTTATGTCTTCCACCTGTTTAGCTGCATCCTCCTGCATTTGATTGCAGATATTATTCGTTTCCTCCATTATCATCTTCACTACTAAGGATTTGAAGTCATTTTCTTGTATTGCGATTGCATTTGAGTTCTCAGGGTTACTTTCTTTGGGACAGCTGAGATCTAGGGGTGCTGAGTTGTTTTAGTTTTTGTTGTTTGCATTCTTACGCTGTCCTTTAGTCATCTTGCTATTTCTGATGTTGGGTGGTAGCTTATGGTGTCCTTTACTGGTCATTGAGTGTGGGTAGTTGGTGAGTGATTATAGGTCACATGCCCTTGCCTGTGCGGATCAGAGAGTTCTTCTCTTGAACCAGCAGGCAACCTGATTTCTGCTCCAGGAGATTTTGTTCTACACGTTAAGCTCCTGACTGGGTCAGCAGAGGTAGGCGTCTTCCTGATTCTGTTCATGCTACTGAGGGGATTCAGACTAGCTGTGCTGCGGGCCACTGTTTTATATTCTGTCCTGACCCCTTGGAGCAGTCCAGCCTCTCCCAAGCATGTAGGAGACCCTACTGGGCCATAGGAAGTGTGTCCTTTTTTTTTTTTTTTTTTTTTTCTTTTTGCCCAATTGTCCAGGCCTGGTCCTCTGTGGTCCACAGACAGATTCCTGCCCAGATCAGTCTAGAGAGCAGACCAGTCTAGATTGCACACCCTTGGCAGCTCAGTTCCAAGGTGTTGCACCCACAACTCAGACTCCCCTCCAGACACCCAAGGCAGTCTAGCCTCTCCCACAAATGTGGGAATCCCTTCCAGGCCATGGGGACTCTGGCTTTATCTGCTCAATTGTCCAAGCCCTGACTACCATGGCCTGTGACAGGTTCCTGCCTGGATCAGTCTAGATAGCCAACCAGTCTAGATTGGGTACCTTTGGCTGCTCAGTCCCACTGAACTGTGGCCGCAATTCAGACCACTTTCCAGACCCTCAGGGTAGTCCAGCTTCTCCCACAAGCATGGGAGTGTCTGCTGGGCCATGGGGACTGTGCTGGCTGGGTTTTATCAGCACTAATTTGCAGGCCTGGTCTGCTGAGGCCAGCTGCCTAGCTTAGGCCAGACCTGCCCAGACCACGCATGCTGTTTCTAGGCACTGTGGGCTTCATTGCAACCTCCAGGGCTCCCCATGGGCTGGGGCAGGGTGGCTGGGAGTGTCCAAGGACAGATTCACTTGTTTCCCTGAGACTTCCCCAGGCCAGGAGCTCTGGTGTTCCACCATCACAGACACTGCATCTGGGCTATACAGGCCAGATGCAGTCCACAGGTGGGTTCCATTCCAAAGTCTGGAGAGTGTGTTCAGGTCCTCTGTAGGCTGTTGTTTGGGCCAGGGCCAAGCCAGCCTGTGGTCTGCCCTGTGCCGGATCCACCTGACCTAGTGTTCCCCAGTTCTTGCAGTCTGTGGCTCCCAATCTGGTCCCTGGTCTCCATGCAGTAGATCAGATACAGTGCATGATAGGCTCTGCCATCTTTGAACTCCCTTGAATAAGATTTTTTTAAATGATGGAATTCTCAATTCTGTCTATGAGTTGAAATGAGGATTTCTATTTTGATCAGTGAAAGTCATAAAGTATTCATTCATGTAATCTCTCTGTTCAACACCTTTCTCTTTTCCACACCTGGCTGCATGTTCAACATGAACTTTAAAGTAGAATTCCTTTTAGTTTACAAGATGTTTTCCTCCCTTAAGACATTTCTTTAAATCTCTCAGTTCTCTTCAGTGGTAAAAGGTTACAATTTCTTCTTTTTTCAGTTATTGATATACTAGCAGAGTCCCTGAGTCCATGACCATAAGTGGCCTATTTCTCCGTGTTAAAGTATATTTTCCCCACGGATGGCAGTACTCATGGTAGCACCTGAATAGTGCTGATATTATGATATAGAAAGAGATTAATTTAACCATTAAATGTTAATTATGTACTCTGAATTCCAGGTGTCGGACACAAAATTTTTATCCGTTTAAAAATGTTTATATATTATAAATAGTTGGGTGTGATGTACTTAGTGACTCAAGAAAAATATGTACTAAAAATAATTCATAATTTACAAGGTGAATGCATCTACTCACAATGAGAATGCTTGCTATAACTTGATGTGACTCGTGTCTCCTTGCTCAGAAGAGAATACATAAATGTAAAAGTTAAAGTAATAATGAAAACACAGTAAAGGAGGCTGATCATAATATAATTCTCTGCCTTGGACAATCTTATTTAGTTTTTAACAAGGATGGAGGTAACAGAAATCTCATTGTTTTTCTAAGTTCCACTGGGTATCTGTTCCTCCAACACCTTCCCTAATCTACCCCCTATACCTATATCCAATGCCATTTTCACCTGACAGCATTAAAGTTATTTATTTACTCACCTGTTACAAGTTAGACTGAAGTCTTTGGAGGCAAAGGCTGAACATACCATTTCCATGCTTTCAACCTTCCAACACTGATGAACATGAGTTCCTAACAAGCAATAAACGAAGGAAGAAAGGAAGTAGAACAGGTTCTGCAGCTGCAGAGTTTGTAGGCTCAGTTTTCTTAACCAATATTTTTATTAACAACTTAGTGACAGAGCATACGTCACTTATAGCCTGACTAACCAAAACAATAGGAAATGAGGATTAATGGACACAATAACAAAACCTTAAGGATATCAGTTCTGAGGAACGATTCTCTGGGCATGAGCTGCAGGATTTCTTCTGCTGGAACCTGGGGCAACCAGAACCCAGAACCTCAGCAGGAGCCAGAGCCCTGAAGCCTTCCCTCCAATGGTTCTCTCTAGGAGCATCTTGAAGTGCAGCGATGAACAGCCAAATCTATCCCAAGTCTCTAAAAAATGCCCCTGCCTCCAGTCCTGAGCTCATTTATGTATCTCCTCCAAGAGTCTGGTCACAGGATCTTTTCAGGTGGCAACAATTAAGCTCCTGCATGAGGTGGTTGCTCTTCTACGGAATTAACCTCACCTGTTCTCTCATGAGACCGTTCTGATCCCACACTTGGAATCCTAAAAAACAGGTTTATCTCTCCTTCAAGAGTCAATCAATTTCAGACCAAAACTGTGCTTTTCATGCATCATTGTCACCGACTTAACTAGGCTTAGGATGGCTGCATTAAGCAAAACATGCACAAAGGTAGTTTTTTTCTTGTCACTATTTTTAGAGAATACAGTATAACAAAGACTTATGTAGGCTTGGCATTGCATCAAATATTATAAGAAGTTTCGAGATTATTAGATAATGATGTGTGTAGGTAATACTCAAATTAATTTCCATTTTATATGAGTCTTGAGCACCTGTGGGCTTTGACTGCCATGGAGCTTGATCCACAAAACTAAATATCAACTGTATGTTTGTTACATGGTGCAAAAAGTATGTGTCATATTCTTTCTTTTTTAACTTATTATAATTTATTCATATTACATCATGATTGTTATCCCTTCACTGGTATTTTCCTATCCTCTACCACCCTCCCTATTCTGCCCTATTACTCTTCTCTAGACCTCTGAGAGAGGGACCTTTTTACTCCAGCCTATCAGATCTGATCCAGATAACCTGCTTCCCCTTTCACTGTATCTCTAAGGGCCTCCCCACCAAAGGGAAGTGATCAAATTTAGAACACCAGAGTTCATGTTAGAGGCAGGCTCTGCTCGAACCAAAACTGTGGAGAATGAGCTGTCCATTGGCTATATCTAAACAGAGGGTAGGGGGCTCTAGGTTCACTGTGTGCATTGTACTTGTTGGTGCAACAGTTAGCACAGGTGCCCCTGGGTCTCCTTGTAGGTCTCCTCAACCTTCTAGGACCTTCCATCATTCCTTCCCCACTATCCATACCATTCTCAGAACTCCACCAAGAGTCCAGCAGAGAGTCTCAATATCTATCCCATTCCCCTGCTGGGAATCTCTCAGAGGACAAATATGTTGGGCTAATTCTACTCATAAATGAGTATATACCTTGCATGCCATTCCATCTGAGTTATCTCACTTAGCACGATCATTTTTATTTCCATCCATTTGCTTGTAAATTACAAGATTTCCTTACCTTTAATAGCAGAGTAGTATTCCATTGTGAAAATGTACCATAGTCTCTTTATCAATTCTTGGGTTGAGGGAACATCTAGGTTGTTTCCAGATTCTGGCTATTACAAATAAAGCTGCTATAAACATAGTTGAGCAAATGTCCTTGATATATGGTGAAGCATCTTTCAGGTATATGCCCAGGAGTGGTATAACTGAGTCTTGAGATGACACTATTGCAAATTTTCTAAGAAAGTGCCAGATTGATTTCCATAGTAGTTGTACAAATTAGCACTCCCACCAATAAAGGAGGAGTGTTTCTCTTTCTTCACATCTTTGCCAGCATGTGCTGTCACTTGAAATTTTTTTTTTTCGAGACAGGGTCTCTCTGTGTAGCCCTGGCTGTCCTGGACCCGCTTTGTAGACCAGGCTGGCCTCGAACTCACAGCGATTCACCTGCCTCTGCCTCCCGAGTGCTGGGATTATAGGCGTGCGCCACCACGCCCGGCTCTACTTGAAATTTTTTATCTTAGCCACTCTGGTAGGTGTAAGATGGAATCTTAGAGTCATTTTGATTTGCATTTCTGTGATAACTAAGGACGTTGAGCATTTCTTTGAGTCTATCATGGACATTCAATATTCCTATACTGAGAAGTCTCTGTTTAGCTTTGTACACCATAATAATAATAATAACAACAATAACAACAACAACAGCAGCAACAACAACAACAACAATAATAATAATAATAATAATAATAATAATAATAATAATAATAATAATAATAATAATAATAATAAAAAATTGGTTTGGTGGTGTTCAATTTTTTGGATATTAACTATTTTTCAGATGTAGGGATGGTGAAGATCTTTCCCCAGTCTGTAGGCTGTCATTTTTGTTTTGTTGACAGTGTCCTTTGCCTCACAGAAGCTTTTAAATTTCATGAGGTCCCATTTATTAATTGTTGATCTTAGAGCCTGAGCTATTGGTGTTCTGTTCAGGAAGTTGTATCCTGTGCCAGTGAGTTCAAGGCTTCTCTCCACTTTTTCTTCTAACAGATTTAGTTTGTCTATTGAGGTCTTTAACCACTTAGACTTGAGTTTTGTGCAGCATGGTAAATATGGATCTATTTGCATTATTCTACATGTAGACATCCAGTTAGACCAGCACCATTTGTTGAAGATGCTATATTTTTTCCATTGTATGGATTTGGCTTCTTTGTCAAAACTCAAGTGGGTTTTTTCTGGGTCTTTGATTCAATTCCATTGATCAAACAGCTTATTGCTATGCTAATACCGTACCATGACATTTTTATTACTGTTGCTCTATAGCACAATTTGAGATCAGGGATAGAGATTCCTCTGGAACATCTTTTATTATACAGGATTGATTTACCTACTCTGAGGTTTTTTTGTTTTCCATATGAAGTTGTGAATTGATCTCTCAACATTTGTAAAGAATTCTGTAGGTATTTTGAAAGGGATTGCACTGCATCTATATATTGCTTTTCGTAAGATGGCAATTTTTACTATGTTCATTATCAGATCCATGAGCATGGGAGATCTTTCCATCTGATATATTTTTCAATGTTTTTCTTTGGAGACTTGAAGTTTTTCATGCAAGAGTTTCACTTGCTTGGTTAGTATCACCAAGATACTTTATATAATTTGTGGCTATTGTGAAGGGTCTAGTTTCCCTAATTTCTTTCTCAGCCCATTTGTAATTTGTATATAGGAGAGCTAATGATTTTTTTGTAATTAATCTTGTATCAGACCACCTTGCTGAAGGTGTTTATCAGCTCTAGTTCTCTGATGGAATTTGGGGGGGTCACTTATATTCACTATCATATAATCTGTGAATAGCAGTTTGCTGACTTCCTTTCCAAAGAGGATCCTCCTGATCTCCTTTTGTTGTCTTGTTAATCTAACTAGAGCTTCAAGCATTATATTGAACTGATATGGAGACAGTGGTCAGCCTTGGCAAGTCCCTTATTTTAGTGAAATTTCTTTGAATTTCTCTCTATTTAATTTGATGTTGACTACCAGCTTGCTGTATACTGCCTTTATTATGTTTAGGTATGTGCCTTGTATCCATGATCTCTCCAAGACTTTAAACATGAATGGATATTGGACTTTGTCAAATGCTTTTTCATCATCAAAGGAGATGATCATGTGTTTTTTTTTTCTTTTAATTTGTTTATATAGTAGATTACATGAATGGATTTCCACATGCTTGGGATGAAGCCTACTTGGCTACAATGAATGATATCTTTGATATGTTCTTGGAATAGATTTGTGAGTATTTTATTGAGTATTTTGCATCAATGCTCAGAAAAAAATTTGCTCTGAAATTCTCTTTCTTTGTTTGGTCTCTCTGTGTGTTTTGGTTATCAAGATGACCGTGGCTTCATAGAATGATTTTGGTAATGTTGGTAATGTTCTTTCCATTTCTATTTTGTAAAATCATTTGCAGAGTATTGGTATTAGCTGTTTTCTGAAAGTCTGGTAGAATTCTGTGCTGAAACCATTTGGACCTGGGATATTTTTGGTTGGAAGACTTTTGATGACTACTTCCATTTCTGCAGGAGATATGGGACAATTTAATGTGTTTACCTTATCTTGATTCAACTTTTGTGAGTAGAGTCTATCAAGAAAATTGTTCATTTCATTCAATTTCTGAATTTTGTGGAATATAACCTTTTGAAATAAGACCTAATGATCTGATGGATTTCCTTGCTCTATGTTGTTATGGCTCCTTTTTCATTTCTGTTTTGTTGATTTGGATAGTGTCTCCATGCCTCTTAATCAGTTTGGGTAAGGATTTGTCTATCTTGTTGATTTTCTCAAAGAATCAGCTCTTGGTTTCTTTGATTATTTGAATTCTTCTCTTTGTTTATAATTTATTGATTTCAGCCCTGAGTTTGATTATTTTTAGCCATATACTCCTCTTGGGTGTATCTACTTCTTTTTTTTCCATAGGGCTTTCAGATGTGCCATTACATTGTTTGTATGAGATGTTTCCAATCTCTTTATGAAGACCTTTAGTGCTATGAACTTTCCTCTTTGCATTGCTTCTATTTTGTTCCATAAATTTGGATATGATATATTTTCATTTTTATTTAATTTTAGGGAGTTCCTAATTTCTTTCTTTATTTCTTCTCTGACCCAATTATCATTGAGTAGAGGGTTGTTCAGTTTCCATGTGTGTGTAGGCTTTTCTATTATTTCTGTTGTTGAGGTCCAGCTTAAGTCCATGGTGGTCTGATAGGATACAAGGTATTATTTCAGTCTTCTTGTATCTGTTGAGGCTTGCTTTCTGACATACTGTATGGTCAGTTATGGAGAAGGTTCCATGAGATGCTGAGAAGGTATAATTTTTTTATGTGTTTAGATAAAATTTCTGTAGATATCTCTTAGGTCTATTTGAGTCATGACATCTGTTAGTCTCATTATTTCTCAGCTTAAATTCTGTTTCATCTATCTATCATTTGGTGAGAGAGGGTGTTGAAAAGTCTCTCACTGTTAAGGCGTGGGGCTCAATGTGAGCTTTAAGCTTTATTAATATTTCTTTTACAAATGTGAATGACCTTGTATTTGGGTCACAGATGTTCAGGATTGAAACATCATCTTGGTGTATTTTTTCCTTTGATGAGTATGAAGTGTCCTTCCTCATCCCTTTTGATTAAGTTTGCTTAAAAGTATATTTTATTAGATACTAGAATGGCTACCCTAGCTTTTTTCTTGTGTCCTTTTGCCTGGGAGACCATTTTCCAGCCTGTTACCCTGAGGCAATATCTATCTTTGTGGCTGAGAAGGGTTTCTTGAATACAACAGAATGTTGAGTCTTGTTCATGCATCCATTCTGCTAATCTGTGTATCTTTATTAGAGAGTTGAAACCACTGAGGTTGAGAAAGATTAATAACCAGTGATTTTCAGGTCCTTTGATTTTTGATGTTGGTTATGATGATGTGTTTGTGAGCTTGTCTAATTTTTATTTTGCTAAAGTGAAGTTATCTATTTCCTCTGTTTCCTTGGTGTAGTTAGCCTCCCTGAGTTGGATTTTTTTCATCTAGTATCTTCTGTAAGACTTGATTTGTGGATAGGTGCTGTTTAAATTTTTTTTGTCATGGAACATCTTGTCTTCTATGCCTATTGTTATTAAAAGTTTTGCTGGGTATAGTAGTCTGGACTGGCACTTGTGGGCTGTTAGGATTTTCAAAAGATCTTCCCAGGCCTTTCTGGCTTTTATAGTCTCTGCCCCAAAATCCAGTGTAATTCTGATAGCTTTGCCATTGTATGTTACTTGGCCTTTTTTCCTTGACTCTTTTAATATTTGTTCTTTGTTTTGTACATTGTTTTGTTCTGTACATTGTTACAATAAATTTGTATCTGTTTGGCCTAAGAAGGCTAAATAATGACAAGGAGTCTGAAGTGTACTTTTAAACTGACAGGACTACGTACTGGGCAGAATCTAACTAAAACAAATCTACCTGTAAAATAAGCAAACTACTCAAAACCTCATCATACATATACCCCAAGAACTTGCCAGTATAATGGTACTGGGCAATTTCTCTCCTCATCCTCGTCCACACTCCTCCTCTTCCCTTAACCATCTTCCTTCCCTCCTAAGCATCCCATTTTTTCCTCTCCCCAGCAGTTCCACCTTCCACTTCCTGTCCTTCTGCCCAGCTGATTGTCTAAATAGCACTTTATTGACAATTGTTACATCCACTCAGCATTCCTCTACAGTACAGTGTTTTGCTGATTATGTGGTGAAAAGATTTTCCTTTCTGGTCTACTCTATTTGGTGTTCAGTAGGCCTCTTGTATGTTTATAGGATTCTCTTTCTTTAAATTGGGGAAATTTTCTTCTATGACTTTGTTGAAAATATTTTGTGGGCTTGGAGCCAGGCATCTTCTCTTTCCTCAATTGCTGTTACCCTTAGGTTTTGTTTTTTCATGGTATTCTTGATTTCTTGGATGTTTTGTGTCAGGTATTTTTAAATTTAACATTTTATTTCATGGTTTCATCAAATTCTTCCATTATATCTTCCACATTTGGGATTCTTTCTTCTATCTCTTGTATTCTGCTGGAGATGCTTAGCTCTGCAGTTTCTGATTTCTTCTATAAGTTCTTTTTCCAGGCTTTCCTCAATTTAAGCTCTTATTATTGTTTCCATTTTCAAATTTAGATCTTGAAATGTTTCATTGATTTTATTGATTTATTGCCTTTTCTTGAATTTCTTCCAGTGATTTCTTCATTTCCTCTCTATGTGCCTCTGACATGGCCTCTCTGAGGGCCTCAATCTGTTTGGCTGTATTTGTTTACAGATTTTATTTGTTTCCTCCATTATCATCTTCATAATGAAAGGCTATTTTCTTGTGTTTCCATTGTGTTAGAGTTTCCAGGGCTGATTGCTTTGGGATAACTGGGTTCTGGAAATGTCATATTATTTTTGTCCTTGTTGTTTGTGTTTTTACACTGGCTTTTAGCCATATTGCTGTCTCTGACACTGGCTGGTAGTTTCTGGTATTCTTCACTGGCTATTGAGAGCAGCTCATAAGTCAGTGGGTACAGGTTGAGACCCCTTACCTGCCAATATCAAGGAACCCTCCAGAGGGATCAGGCAAATGACATGAGGTCAGATCCTACTGTCTTCCAAACCATGGGGTCTCACTGGGGTTTTGTAGCCTACAATTCAATCTAAGACACAGAGAACAGGTGCTATGTGGATGCAGGCCAGTGGCTAGACTTTGAAGACTAAATACAGGCTTTCAGGGACTCAGAGACTTTTCTGTAGATTAGCCAGGTAGCCCGAGGCTGGACCTACCTATCTTCCACACACCGTAGATCCCTCTCATCTAGGAAACATTGGCACTGGTGTTTTCTAACTTTCAGTTTGGTCCTTAAGTCGCTTTGCAGTCACTGCTGTCCTGCTGATCAGATACTATGTGTTATCAGCCTGCCATCTTGGATCTCCTAACATGTCAATTTCTAAGATATCACTTTTTCTACATTCCATTATTTCTATTCTTTATACATATATGTGACTCTGAATATGTTCACCTTTCCTAGAAAGGTATTTTTGAAGCTGTCATTGAAGCTGTTCTCTGATTTAATGGGGAGTCATGTCAATTTAATAGGAAATTGTATTTAAGCCAGTATAACTCTGGTTGTTCTTGAAATATCTCTTAAGGACCACTGATTTATTTGTTATGCATGTTTTTTCTGTAATAAATTTGTAAATAAATATTCCTTGTATTTTTTGCTTACATTTATCCTTGTTTAGTAAATCAATAGCTATAATAAATTTATGTGACCACATGTCTCTCTGTTTTTCTAAGTAGTACTCATTCAAGCTACATTTCCTTATCTTACACCAAAAGTGTTTTTTTCTCCTATGTATTACCTTTTATACTCTACAGGAATTTTTGCATTTTTAAAAAATAGCAATGAGAAATGAATTCAAACTAAAATAAATCCCTGAAAACTTGACACTTAAACATGAAAAATTAAAATCCAAAGTTTTGAAGACAAAATTAGCATTTAAAAGGAACATTTTCTAAACTTTAAAGGAAAATTATTAAAATAGAGAAATGTTTAAAACTGAGACATAAAAATAAAGAAGCAAATGACTTCTTGATAAAAAAGTATTTTATAAACAATGAATATATGCATCATATGTATACTTAGTACATCCTAAATTAAAATATAAATAAAATAGAAATCATTGTAAAGAACATAAATTTGGGTGGGTAGAGAGGTGGGAAGAATGTGGGAGGCATTAAGGGAGAGGAAGTACAAGATCTATATGTATTGCATTAAAGCATTTTAATTAAGAGAGAGAGCAAAAAACAAGAAAAGCACCCACTGCCAACAATGCAGAGGAAGATAAGTCGTCAGCATAAGCATTAAATTCCCAAAGTTGATTTAATAAGAATGTCACAGTAATAATAACTGAAGAAATGCACAACATCTGAATATATATTAAATAGTCACCTCTGACTGTGTCTTCTGATCCAGCTGAACTTTATTTATTTCTTTGTCCAATTCTACCCTTGCCTACCTCCAACTGTCCTGGGCTCCTGGAAGCCACCATTCTTCTTGCTAGTCTCACGATCAACTTTGTTAGATGTTACAGGTACTATTATACAGTTTTAATTTTTTCTGCCTGTATAACCAGGAGACTATT
Organism: Acomys percivali; assembly: GCA_907169655.1. Lineage (NCBI taxonomy): Eukaryota > Metazoa > Chordata > Mammalia > Rodentia > Muridae > Acomys > Acomys percivali. The sequence goes on from OU015744.1 coordinate 77,938,886, forward strand.
GTAAATATATTATATCACTAAAAATGCTAAGTGAGTAGATATGTTAATGAGCTTAGCTTAGTCATTCTAAATTTATATATATACTTCAAAGCACTATGCTGTGTGCAATAAATATATATAATGTTACAAGATAAGTTAAAAGATAAAATAATAAAATTTCAAATAAGCAGGTTTAAAGTTAACTTCTTGTATAATGTAAGCAGGAGTAAAATGCTGTAACAATTTAGAAGATTTTGTGGGACAGCTAGTAAATATCTTAATCAATACCTCAATATGCAAATCAGTATCATAGTCAGAAGGTTATACCAAATATACCATATAATGGATGGCTTAATCAAAACTTTACTCCCATAATGCTGGAGAGGGAAGTCCAAAATCAAGATGCAGCCAATCTGAGTCCTGAGGAGGACCCACTACTGTGTATGATTTCAAGAGAAGCTAGATGGCTGTGTTTCCTCTGACTAGACACTCTGTCTATGAGGAAGGATCTAGTCTCCTGAAGTAACTAACAATATCTGTAAGGCCCCTTCTCAAATGACATCACATGGGGATCAGTATTTCGATGTATGAGTTGTGGGGATTTAATTAATAGTAATCTAACATTTATATTTCTTGTATCCCAAGGACACTACAGTAAAAGCAAGCCATATGCACATGGTGTTCAATAAGAGCACAATACCATGTGATAGAAGTATTCCACACTATTATGTATGTATTATCTTCTAAATCATGCAGAACCTGTCAAATTTGACAGTCAATATCTGATATATAACTTTACTACAAAAGTGTTTTGCCTGCATTTAAATTCAAATGGATATTTTGCATTATGCCTGACAATCTTATTGTACCATTTAGGCCCCCACAGTTTCTCCAAATATCAGCCAGCCATTGAACTGTTATGCTTTAGTATGAGAAGTATGTATTGTTGGAGGTGGTAAGTGAGATGACAATTGAAAGAAGCCAGGTTATTGTTAATTTGTTGTATATAATATAAAAAGTAGTCATACCTAATGATATGTTTCATTAAATGATGACAATTTTAATACATGAAGTCAATAATATAACAAACATAGAACTACTTAGCATATTTGTGACATGACCATGTTTAAGCTATGAACTTGAAGGCTATCTTGACATTGGCAAAATATAAAGTGTGTAACTTTTTATTACCTTTGTATATATTTCTAATCATAATTAACCAATGAGGGCCAGAAATAAGAAATTCTGACTTTCAAGATATATGTGATATATATTTTCCCAAATTTTCCCATACTTCCAAGCCTGAATCAGCTGCTTGAAACCACTCTACATAGTACATCATGAATATATTTAGTAACAGTTCCTTGTATTTTATATTATATATTTTTTAAAGGCACCAGAAAATAGAAGAGTTGGAGAAGGTCCATAATGTTACAGAAACCACAGTGACTTGTGGATCTAACTCATTCCTGCCAGATTGTGTATTTTCATAAGTAATATGTTCATGGTCACCTACAAGATAAAAAAATGTTGTCTGGAGGCCAATGCATAGCTGTCTTCAATTCACAGTTGTACTAGCTTATGAGAGCTTCAGTGTTTTGTGTTTGTGTACTTCTTGGCATGTTATGGCTCTTAGCTCCCTTACTTGGGAGTAAAAATTGCCAAGACCAAGGAACTATGCTATAGTAAAAACCCAAGGCAATGATCAGCTTTTGCTGTCCCCAGCCTAAATGGAATGCTAATGTGATAAAGCGATAGAACAGAGTGTGCAAATGAGTGGAGAGACACAGACTAAGCTATTAGAATAAGAGATATAGTCAAGGGTTGGGAGAAAAGAGCTGACTGAAAGAGTGGCATAGAGACTGGGGAGATGGATTAGAAGTTAATAGCTGGTCTTTCAGAAGATCTGGGTTTTGTTTCCAACACTCACATAGCAACTCACATTTATAATTCCAATTTGGGATATCCAAAATTCTCTTTTGTTGTTGAAACCATGCACACATGGGTATATATTCATATTTGTGGGCAAGCACTCACACATAACATAAAAAATAGAATTTTTTTCAGGATTAGTGAGAGAGAGCAAAAGTGTTTGGGATATGGGGAAATTGTGCTGTTTCATGACTGGCAGTCACTGTGATTAATGCAACTACTAAAATTACTGCATACGGTGGAGTGCATTTCATCATCGTTATATAAAAAATAAAATTTTAAAACATTTCAATAGATCCTTTAACAATTAAATTTTAAGTTAAGCTCTTTGTATATTATATAAGGCTTGCATTACATCCCTTTTTCCTTTGTTTTTGACCACTTCAGATTTTTCATTATACTACCCTACAGTCTCAACTTCACATCCATCTCTGTACCACCTAGCTTCTCTTCAGACATTTCTGTAGCACATGAATCCCTTGTTATGTTTCACATCTCACCTTCAACATCAACTATGAGAGATACACCCCAAATATCCAGTATACAGGAGATTCCTCTTCTATAGCCCCTTCTCCTGCCACATGGCCTGGCTTAGCAACTTCACATCAGTGACCCCAGTTGGTGACGATCTTGTTTGTCTGTTGACTTATTTTTTATTTATGTCCTAATTTCTAAAAGAGGAAAGACAAGGATGCAGGTGTTATCTTTGTCTTTTAGCCAAATAAGTAATAGTTGAAAGAATGCTTAGATTTTGTATTATGTCCTTTGACTTTTGAAGTAATTTCATCCCAAATAACACTATACTTAAAAGAAATGTAATTTTAAAGTATTTGGCATGTCCAAAACAAAGCATATGCTTAATTAATTGACAAAATAACTTTTAAAAGAAGCTATTGAGCAAGATCAAGCACATAGCAGCCTGAGGCTCAGGGTTCTCATAATTTTGTTTGAACACAGACTTGCTCACCACCAAGCTCTGGATTAGATGCAGATCAAAAAGGTTTGGACACAAATCTCTTTTGAACCTTAAAAAAAATCATTATTTAATATCCTGTTGAGAGCAACATGAGAACTGAAACTATGCTATTCCTCTCTTGGCATTTGAGATGTTTGCATGGGCTCCAACAAAGGAGCAGTGCAATGCAGAGAAAAGAAAGTCAAGTGGAAAAAAAATTTTAAAAATTTTAAAAATTTAAAAAAAAAGAAAGTCAAGTGGTTACCATACACAATCTCTGTGGACACATCATGCCACAAATGAAAAGCATAAATGTCAAAACATGAAGACCTGGTGACCAGCTCCACTGCCAAGTCTGCCCCTCACCACCCATATCGCCATTTTTGTTCAGACTCTCTTTCTCAGGAATGAAGGAACTAAGTCAGTTGGCTTCTCAGGCTTGGCCCTAACCCATCTCATTTCTTTTACTGTTCTGTCTTGAGAGGTTCAGTATAAGATAGTATTTATAAAAAGAGAGGTTGCCTCTTCAGGGCTGATATTTTTAAGTGATGCAAAAACGTATCTACCCTCCCAGGAAAACCTTCTTCATCTTAAATTTAATGTGTTAAAGCAAATAAAAGTGTGTGTGAATGTGTGTGTGAGTGAGTGTGTGTGTGTGTGTGTGTGTGTGTGTGTTCACAGTTCATATAATATGACCAACTATGTCTTGAAAATTACTCAGATGGCTATCACTTGTACCACAAGCAGATTAGAGACAATTTTTGGAAATATGAAAATGTTCTATTTTATGACATCTTTAATTTTGTTATCTTTTTGCTTATTATTATTATGTATATAAATATCTCAAATATATGAATTATTTTATATTTTGTGCTTGACAGACGCTGTCATAACCTTTATGCTTAATGATTGGGGAGAGTTTTTTTTTGAACCACTCAACTGAAGAGAGAAAGGTGAGGTTAATTATAGATTCCCTTTTTCAAGCATGAGGCAGCACTGTTAAGGGGCAAAAGAAAAGTGATTAAAGATGATGAGAAGGTGACTTCTTTATAAAATAAACTAACTAAAATGGTGCTAAAAAAAAAAAGACAGGTTACAGAGTTGGAGGGCTAACTAATTACAATGGAAAGAGAAGGAGGAAGGACACACTGAGTCAAATAGCTTGCAACACTAGTAACTAAATGGCCCTATGATGATGATACTTGCCACCAGATGACCCCATGATGAAACTGGCACCAGATGACTCAGTGACAATACTGATCACCAGATGAACTCATGGATGAGTCCCGAGGAACTAAAGGTACTCCTTCAACTGAAACCAACTTTCCCTTTCTCATTTCTTTAAACATCTCCATATTTCCCACTGTGAGTCTGGGTGCTTTCTTTTCAAGCTGTTGTTTTAGCCTACTTAGCTCCTCATGCTTCTGTAAAACCCTGGCCTTCATTGGGGGACATCACAAGAAGGCAGCTTTCAGAGCCAGGTCACATATTACTAATGCTTGAAAATGTTAACATCTTGAGTTCTGTTTCATCTAATAGTATTTACATAATCATATGCATAGTACTGAAATGTTACTGTACTATCTGGTCAGGCGTGCCATAAACATTCTACAGAGCAAAGACTGGTAATATGACCCTCATACACTTAATCCCCAAATCATGTATTTTCAAAGGAAATGTCTTACGGATGAAAACAGACAAAACTAAATATAGTCCACATACTCCACATACTCTTTTAAAAGCAACAAAAATTCTGCTTTGTCGATGTAACATCTCTTTGTTGACTGTATTCAATGAGATGTGTTTTGAAATATGAGTCACAGATGCCTCTACCTGGGCCAGATGCCCAAGTACTTATAAACTGCAAGTCCCTACAAACTACCTCAGGAATGAATCGGACAGCCTAGTCTGAGATCTAGCAGGCATTGCTAATGTTTGTTTGTTCAGATTGCAGAATCTTTAAAGCAGGACTTTATCCAGTGAGAACAGGCTCCTCATCAGCCCTTGGCAACCAGCTTTCCACAAAGGAAGCAGCCCCGCCCCTCTCCCTGCACCCCCTGCAATGCTCTCTAGCTCAAAGTGCCAAAGGCATAGATTAGATGTTCCCGAGTCCTCCACAGCCCAAAGGTTAATGAGGCATCTCATTCATATTTCATGATTGCTGTTTGCCCTTCTCTACCTTTGGGACACACAATGGGAAAGTACAATCAATAGAATAATATCAGACGCACCAGACAATTAGAAGATACCCAAAATAATCCATACACTCCCACTGTATTTAAAGTAACTGTCCTGAATTAATAAATCATCAAAAGATCATCACTTCGCCAGTGCATGTCCACACTGAAACATGTATTGAATCTTAGAAGCCAAGAGGTTCTACCCAGGTCTGTCTCCATCACATGCTCACATGTCTGTGCTGGTCATGGCTTCCACACTCCACGTTGCTGTCATTGAGTCTGTGGCTCTTTGGCTGAGGTCCTCTCAGAGCTTTTAACTCACAGGCTGATGTCTCACTCCCAGGAAAATGGCAAAGAAGGCAGAATAAGTTTAGTATGTTTCAACTGTAAATAAATAATTTGACATTCACTTTTAAAGTTACCAAGTTGTTGTTTACACTTTAAAGATGCTGTTGGTAAAAGTCCCCAAACACCTTTGGAGAGGAGAGCTTATGCCGCTACCCGTCCTACGGAACTGATGTTCTTTAGCCCTCCACACACCCTTTATTTTTGTATTTTAAAAGTTTACATGATAGTAAAGTAAATCATTACCAAGTGTCTAAAATTTCCCAGAAATATTGATGTTCTCTAACTTGCCTTTAAACGTCACAGCAAAATTCTTCAAAATGTGTTTTTGCAGCTTGGGTCCACTAAAATGCTCTAAAAAGTGCATCAGCATACAAGGCTCTGGTTTCGCTTTATCATCATTTTAATGTCAAATTTACGACAAATATTTTGAAGTAATAATCCTACCCAATTTTGAAGGAGTCAGAGACACAAATGTGTAATTCAGCAAGATAATGAACATCAAAGCAAATAGTAAAAAAAAAGGAAGGAAAAACTCACAAAAAAAGAAAAGGAAAAAAATCAAATAATTTAATGCAGAATGAAATGGAAAAAATAAGACTGGGGGTTCCAGAGACCAAAGGCGATACTATTTCATTGACAGGTAATGCCTACCAGAGGTAATTACATATTGGGCCAAAGTTATACAAGCAAATGTCTTGACAAGCAATAAAATGAAAAATTTATATTAAAATTTTTTTAATGGTTAAATGGCTTGTCATTTAGAATATTAAGATGCAATACATACTACAAAATTAATAGACTGAAATTTATTTCCCTATAATTATGAATGGTTTTCAGTATGAGAAAAGTACACATAAAATAGCTTCATGTGCCACCTATCTATAAACAAACAGCACATCACAAATAGAAATATCATTCTTTTCTATCCAATGCTTATTACCATCCTAAAAGAACATTCATACTCCACCTATGTCTTGTTTTCGGTTTTTGTTTTGTTTTGTTTTTGACAGATTCTCTCTATGTAGCCCTTGTCGTAGTATGTATATCAAGCTGGTCTCAAACTCACAGATATCCGTCTACCTGCCTCTCCTGCCTTCTGAGTACTGGTATTAAAAGTGTGAGCCACCATACCTGACCCACCTCTAGTTTTAGACATTGTCTATAAGAAGTATGTCTTTCAGTGTCATGATTGTGTTTTGAAAGTGTCTAAGCTACATATAAGTTGCCTGTTGTTTTTAAAATAGCCTCACACAACTTACTCTTTTTTTACATACAATCTTACATTTGTATTTATGCATATATACATTTATTCAAATTACTTACAGTTTAATATTAATTTATAAAAATATATTACAAAGTGGATGGATCCTATACCATCATAACCACTTCTATCTAACACAATGAATAGGGGACACTGTCTATGATTTGGGACAGAGTGGAGAGAAGTGACCATTCGGAGGGCTATGTGAAGAGTGCTAGATTCTACTGCAACCTAGCTCATGCCTTCCAGGCACTTGTCTTTAGACTACTGGACAGAGCACTGGCTTCCTTTAGCTCAGCAGGGTATCTGGTCCAGGATACCTGGGGACAGCCATCTAGAACACTAGAACATGAGTGCAATCTAACCAAGACAATAAGCCATCCTTGCCAGGCAGATGAAGTACTACCAGGATGTCTTTGGCTTAAGATGGTTGATGATGCTGTGAAAATGCTCATGTCTAGAAATGGTCAACCTAAAACAAAAGCCAAATTCAAACAAGAAAATTGATAAACAGGCTATGACAAACATGAGGACACCAGATCCCTAGAGTTCAAGTTGTTTCTCTGGTCACCAGAGTCCACAGTGTGGAGACAAAATGCAGAAGCGAGGAAAGAATAACATCTGCAAGCACCACATACTGGTGAGCATGGACCAAATGCTCACAATTCTCCACTGGACACAAGACCAACTGCAGTGTTTTTGAGACAGTACATGGGGAACTGAGGAATGGATATGCCTTTCCCAAGAGTATTACCAAAACACACCAAAGCTTCCCAAGCCAAACAGTTCTCATGCTTTCATCTCCCACGAGGTACAAAAGATTGAGAGGACAAAGTAGGGTATTAAAACCTTCAAAAGATGGGACACCAAATAAGAAGATGGTAGCAAGGTATAATGGATCACACCTGTAATGTCAGCATTCAGGAGGTTCAAGGTCAGCCTGAACCAAATAGTTAATATAGGAAACTAGGTTTTGCTTCAAGGTGAGATCTCTATCCAAAATTTAGGAAGCCAAATAGCCCTTTTAAAGTTCAAAAGATCCACCCATCATGATGTTCTACTTCTAGGTTTCTAAGACCCTCTGGATCCTTCTATTTCCCCTTTCTCCTATATTTCCCTTACCTAGCGTCCCGTCCCAGTAAGATGTCCTCACATCTATCCCACTCTCCTAGTAAGTGAAGACTTTCATGGGGCATGCCTTTTGGGCTAGTGAGTAATTACAAGTGAGTATATTCCTTGTGGGTCTTTCTGCTTCTGGGTTAACTCTATCTGAATATATTAATAAAATAAAATTTAAAAAAGAAAAATTAAAGTTCAAAAGAAGTACTCAAAGAAAATAAATTAAGTCTGATAAAAAAATAAAAGAAAAATAACTGTTTGTTGATGGCTACTGAACATTTTTCAGTTTAATTATAAAAAATATAAAAATAATTATGACTGCACACACACAAGACATACACAATCCTATGTATGTCTAACTATCTGTGCATACAGAGATACATAGCTAGATCGATCCAGACAACTCTTGAAATGGAGTGAGTGACTATTAGCTTCCCTTGGGGTATATGCATATTCAAACTTGCTATCTATCCCTATATTTTTCCTCAACTTCATTGCATATTTTTATAATTTACCACTTTTAAGGATCTGGTCATATATGCTTAGAAAACATGTTGTTCCTTTCGCTAAAAAGTAATGTTTCATTCTGGAACAAAGTCACACAAGCAAAAGGACTAGGATTTAAATCTCAAGAACCCAAATTAAAAAATGGGGGAAAGTACAAGTATATGCAATCCCAGTGCTTCAATAGGAAGATGGAAGGCAAAAAACAACACAATCCCCAGAAGCTGGAAGCAAGCTAGAGTGGCATAAACAGCAGGAGAAGAAAAAAAGAGAGTGTGACACAAAAAGGGATAAGGTGAAGGCTCAGAACGCATGGCATCATGCATGCCCACCTGCATTCATGGCATAAAGATGCACAGATACAAACGCAAAGTTATTCCGATCGAATTTAGTTTGATTCTTGCACATTTTCTAACAGTTGAAATATACATTAAAAAACAAACTATATAGATATTAGAGAAGGTAAATAATGATTTTAAAAAACTTAAAAAACAGGAAAGGTTTGAAGAAACAAACATCCCATTTGGGTCATTCAACATCAGGGAAATTTAAAACCTTACTTGCAAACAAAACCAAAAGAATTTCCAACATGAAGTCTCAATGCATGTGCATGCTTTGCTTATTGTGCACACTTCCATGGTAATTGTGTCTCTTGTGATATTATATAACAGAGACTAATTAGGGAGGTGAAAATAATTTATTATTGTTCTTACTATTTGTAAAATACTAGAATCTTGCATGCTTATTCATTTGGAGTTTTATTCTGGACCATTTGTTTGCTAGCTTTCAATGGCTTTTAACTGGAGGTTATTAAATTTCCCCACTTTGAACTTTCTCCTTTTTTTTTCAGTGCACTTTCTCAAAACTCTATGTTCTATGATCTAAGGAAGGTCACCAGCTTTTATTTTCTTTCACTAGACAATTAGACAGCCATAACTCTGAACTTTCTATTGAATGTGAAACTTCATTCAAGCCATTTTCACTTGGGCTTTTCACAAGTGGATATTGATTTTCTTCTCAGGCACAGTATGACTTTTCATGTACTAATGCCTAAAGCAGAGCAGAGACTCAAAAAGAATTTGAATTTTTATCTGCTGGATACTGGCTTTCAAAACTTCTACATAGCTTGTCCCTTCTCTGAATAGCAACTGGGTGTGGCTAAATCATTGACCTTAAAGATATATTTTGTATTACAGGTTTAGGAATTCAAATAGGGCAAGAATTGTGTTAACCAGTACAGTAAATGACAGGGAAAGGAGTTAAAGAAGCAAAAGAAAGTCCTCCCCATGTGCCTTCAAAGGATGGCAGCCATCTCATTAATCTGCTGTAGTCCATGATGCAAACAGAGACAGAAGCGGTCGCATGGAGCAAGCTCTGGAAACCAGTGCAGAGAGTGAGAATACTGACTTATTGATTACATTATGGGGGAAATGACTACAAAGAGGGTGTGACATTGAAACAATGTGGTTCATTTTGTTTCCTTGCAAATATGACACAAGGACACTCTGAGGGTGTGCGTTAACTCGTAGAGTTATCATTAAATCAGTTACAGTAGTGTAGAAGTTCAAAAGTGGTGAAGGCAGGCATGTGCTTGATTGCCACACATAGACCCCATTTTCTAAACTAACTTTAATGAAAAACTCCCTAATCTTCTTCCAATTAGCCGTGAAAGATGTTCCATCAAGTGCAGACATTAAATTAGTGTTAAATTCCTTCCCCCAAATAAAACTTCAGACCTAATTTTACTGGTGAAATTTACTACATATTTGAACAGGAAATTATAATACCAACTCTTTATGTTTACTTTTTAAAGAATTAAGAGAGAGATTTTCCCACTTGTTAGGCAAAGACTGCACTATAATGATACCAAAATTATGCAAAGACAATGCAAAAAGGGTAGTTTAATGCATTTTGTGGAACTGATATAGAAAAAAAACTTTTAAAGAAATATAAAAGTATATTGATTCCAAATATATATGAAAGGATAGTACATCCCAGTCAAGTAGAATTTCATCCGAGGAATGCTAGACTACTCAATGTATCAGTGTATGAGGTCTAAAATATCTATGTAGTGCAATATTACTGAACAATACAAGGATAATGAAGCACTGGTACATGGTATATGGATGGAGCTTTAAAATGTTGTTATATAAGAGAATATATAATTACAACAGACCTATTGTAAGTTTCTATTTATATGAAATATCTAAAATAAGTAAACCTAGAGAAACACAAATTAGCCTAGTGATGGTTGAGGTGAAGAAGGGGGGAAGAGAAAAGTGGGAAGAAATGAAGAGAGGCTGCCAATAGCTGAAGTTGCTTTGAGGAAAGACCAAAATGATCGAAAAATGTTCTGGTAAGTGCAATACAGTGCTGTGTGTAGTGTACACAGCTGGGCTTCACACTACAGAGCCGTCTGCACCGTACTTTTTAAGTAGGTAGACTTCATAATGTGTAAGTTATATTTTAAGTTGTTGGAAAGCAATGTAGCATAGTAGCTGCAAACTGAACTTGGACCTTTGAAAGACAGCACTCTTTTTTATTTTAATTTTATTAATTTATTCAGATTACAACTAAATTGTTATCTCATCACTTGTATCCTCCCATTCCTCCCTCCCTCCTGCTTTCACCCTATTCCCCTCTCCTAGGTCTATGACCGAGCGGGACCTCCTCCCCCACTATATGGTCATAGGCTATCAAGTCTCATCTTGGTAGCCTGCTTGTTCTTTGAGTGCCACCAGACCTCCCCACCAAGGGGAGCTGGTCAAATATGGGGCACCAGAGTTCATGTCAGAGTTAGTCCCTCCTCTCCACATAACTGTGGAGAACGCCCTATCCATTGGCTAAATCAAAGTAGTGGTTCGATGTTTACTATTGTATTGTCCTTGGTTAGTGCCATAGTTTGAGCAGACCGCCCTGGGCCCCGATCTACCCATCATGATGTTCTTGTAGGTTTCTAGGACACTCTGGGTCCTTCTATTTCCCCATTCTCCCATATTTCTTTTACCTAGAGTCTCAGTAGAATGTCCTCACATCTATCCCAATCTCTTGGTAAGTGAAGACTTTCATGGGATGTGCCTTTTGGGCTAGTGCCCAATTACAAGTGAGTATATACCATGTAAGTCTTTCTGCTTCTGGCTTAACTCACTCATTACGATCATTTCTAGTCTAATCTATTTGTCCACAAATTTCAGGATTTCTTTGTTTTTAATAGCTGAGTAATATTCCATAGTGTAAATGAACCACAATTTCTTTATCCATTCTTCAACTGAGGGACATTTAGGCTGTTTCCAGTTTCTGGTTATTATGAATAAAGCTGCTATGACCGTGGTTGAGCATATGTCCTGGTGTGGTGGAGAAATTTCTGAGTATATTCCAAGGAGTGGAATAGCTGGGTCTTGAGGAAGCCCTATTCCCAGTTTTCTGAGAAAGCTCCAGATAGATTTCCAAAGTGGTTGTACAAATTTGCATTCCCACTAGAATGAAAGAGTGACACCACATGCTGGCGAGGATGTGGAGAAAGAGGAAAGACAGCACTCTTAACGTCGGAGCCAGCTCCTCTGAAAGACTCCACCCAGCAGGAGATGGAAGCAGAAGCTGAGTCTCATTACTTTGGGAAGAGGACAAAGAGTCTTACAGAAGATTTGGGGCAATAGAAGGACCAAGAGGGAAGAGGAACTCCACAAGAAGACCAACAGAGCCAACAAATCTGGGCCCAGGGGTCCTGCGGAGACTGATGTTCAGAACAAGGATCATGCACCAAGAGGCCCTAGGCCCCCTGCTATATGTAGCCAATAGGTAGGTCAGTCTCCGTAGGAGTCCCCGAATAAGGGGAGCAGGGAACTGCCACGGACTCTGTTGCCTGTTCTTTGACCACCTTCCCCTGGTGGGATGCCTTTTCAGTCCACAGAGGAAGAGGATGCAGGCAGTCCTGGTGAGACTTGGTAGGCTGGAGTCAGTTGATAAGAGAGAAGGGCTCCCCATATCTGAGCACTAGGGAAGGGACAAAGCAGGGAAGAAGGAGGGAGGTGGAACCAGGAGGAAACTAGTGTGGGTACTATGATCAGTATGTTAAATGAACAGAATTTTTAAAATTAATTTAAATTTAAAAAATTAATGTAACGTTTATGAGTATGTTTATAATACCAAGTAGTCAGCTCTGAAATCATACACAAGTAGCACTATTGGGTCAAGCAGGATGTATTTACATACTTGGGGGTATATATTATGCACATATGAATATACATATTATATATAAAAGAAAAAGAGGTTATGAACAATGGCCTAGGTACATAGGAGGAGATGGAGGGGAAAAGGAGAAGGGAAATGGTGTAATTGTATTTTTCAAAAAATAGCAAGACTATTAAAATTAAAAATTGATACAACTTTCCACAGTAACAAACTGAACACTGATCATCTCTGTCTGTGTAAAAAAATATGCATTTGTCAAAATCCAAAACCATTCTTGATAAAGTCACAGGCACATAGGAATAGAAAATAGTTCTCTAACTCAGCAAAGGCTATACAGGAAAATGTACAGTTACCACCACTCTGTGCGGTTCTCCTAAGAGCATGACCATATCAGCCCTTCATTGATAAGAATGCTAGCATCCAAGGGCTGTGAGGTATCTCCTTGGGATCTTGATATGACAAGATTTAATTTTAAAATGAGTTTTATAACTTTCATTGGATTTCAACATCAAAAAATACCCTAATAGCGCTTTAGTGTTTATGAATAGTCACAATAAATACTGGTGCTCTATTTTCTGAGTTAAACAACGTAGGGTGCTGAAACAGGCTTATTTTCCATACCATTTACTTTCTTCATTGCTGACGCAAAATAATTGACAAAGCCCTATTAGAGGAAGAGTCTTCTTTGGCTCACATTACAAGAATACTCTCTGCCATGTGAGGACAGTCATGGAGGCAGCAAATAGAGCAACCGGTCATTCGGCATCACAGCTATATAGCAAAGCATGATAGGTGCTGGTCCTCGGTTGATTGCATGTTTTCTTCATTCCAGGACCCCAAGCACAGGGAAGGGTCCTGCCCACCTTCAGTATGGATTTCCTCACCTCAACCTGATGTAGGAAACACATCACTGATATATCCAGAGGCTGACCTAACCTAGCCAGCCCACTGCCAGCATGGCAGGGATGGGAAGTGCTAGATCCATGCAAGCTGACATGGCAATCACAGTGTCTTTCCTGTCTTTCAGAACAGATTGTTCATTTAGATTTTTTTAAGGTATTCAATAAAAAATAATACTTTGGAGGGAAACTTTTATCAGTGTTGGAAGGACAGAAGATATTTATAGCCATTAGACTAAGATACACAGGTACTAAGATTAACAGTTTATTCTCAGTTTATGTGAAGAAAGACCTACAAAAGTATAAAATGTGACATTTTATTTAGGGAAAAAAAGATTTTTACTAAGACTTTTGAGCTGTTAGTGGATGTCTTTTTCCTCCAGTGGATGATCGCACACCGTGTGAGTGTGTGTGTGTGTGTGTGTGTGTGTGTGTGTGTGTGTGTGTGTGTGTTGTGTAATTGGACTCAGTGGGTTGTGAGTTATAGGAGACAGAGGGGAGGGGAAAGGAAAAGAAAACATGAAGTTGGGAGAGAGGTGTATATACAATCAAGCTACATAATATGAAATTTTTTTGTTTTTTTTTTTTTTTTTGATATTTTGGTACAGAATTTCTCTTTGTAGCCTTGGATGTCCTGGAATCACTTTGTAAACTAGGCTGGCCTTGAACTCGCAGAGATCTTCCTGCCTCTGTGATCCAGAGTACTGGAACTACAGCTGTGAGCCACTGTATCCAGCAGTGAAATTTTCTAAGAATAGTTTTGAAAAGGATCTTAATTTATGAATCCTCAACATTAACTATTTAAATATATTCACCCTAGGATATAGAGAGATTGCTCTACAATTAAGAGCTATTCTCACATAGGGCCTGGCAGGCTCGATTCTTTGGACACCCAGGTTAGAACCTCCTATAACTTCAGTTGTAGGCCAGTGACATACTTTTGGTTTTCCTAGTCACTGGCACTCTCATGCACATACCCACACACAGATCACACATACACACACACACACACACACACACACACACACACATGCAAGCATGCACTTAAAGATAATAAAATTAACCTTTTAAAAATTTGTCACACTTTGATTTTTTTAATTTCACATTTTGTGATACAAGAAAGTTATGATCATCTCATTCAGATGATTTGTAGCTGTGTGCGTGAGTGTGTGTGAATGTGTTGGAATGAACTTCACAGACAGCACTGCAGCACTGTGAACCAGTGACCCCTTTGGGGTCACTTTCTTCCACTTTGTGTGTGTAACCTGCTTCCCATGTTCATGTACGGTAACCTGCTTCTTCTTCTGCCTTATTCCTTGCCTGTTTTCACACTATCCTTGTTATACACACACACACACACACACACACACACACAACCACACACAACCACATACATACAACCACACATAAACACACACACACACTGATTGTTTTATTATAGTGCACACATTTTAGGTCAATGTTAACTGCAATATCCTATCATTTGAGTTTCAAACAGCATTTGCTCCA
>OU015744.1:77955851-77975957 GCA_907169655.1 Acomys percivali
GAGAGAGAGAGAGAAAGCATTGATTGCAATAAATACCTAGGGGTTTAATGTCACTAGCAAAGGTCATTGTTTAGGACTGGTGGTTCCTGATGGTGGATTCAAATGCATTTATTGATATGCTTCTCAATATATTTCACACAGGATATGCCTAGTGTCTCATCTCACCATGAAGATTCAATACCATGTCTCCTTTGGTGTCTAATCCCCTTTCTTTCCCTGTCTCGTGTTCATTGTCAGGCAAAAAATGCATACAGTCTGAGCAAGTGAAGGTAAAAGTTTCTGAGTTTTTCCACAGATTTTGCTGTTTCCTGACCCCTGAAATGTCAGTTATTGTGTCTCAAAATTTGCATTTCTATATTTGGGTCTGGATTCATAGCCTAATTTGGCATTTCAAAATGCAAAATGAATATTAATATATGCTTTGCAACTCAGGGCACATTATCCTGCAAAACAAATGAATAGTGCCAATTCAGGCAATCTATTGTTTAATCTTGTGTCATCCAAATATTGACTCTTCTTATAATGCAGCATCATTACCAAGGAAAATCCACAGCACTTGAGGTGCACAAAGTGTCCCAGCACTCTCACATACTTTATTAACATTCCTCTACAAAAGGCTGTTGATGGCATTTCATTCATATTTTAAAATCTTCTCTGATTTACTTAGCTAAATCTCTATTCACTCTTTATAATTCTTTATTAAATACAAATTTCTTTTATATCCTAGTAGGGGTTCAAAAACAGTATTCAGATGGGAAAGCCTATTGAAGTTATTTGCTTAGTTATTCCCATGCTGGTTTTGTGAATTGCTATGGTATGCATAAACCTACAAATTATGTATTTAACCACACTGGATGGATATGATAGCTGTTTTGTACAACTAATGGCATTTTAAATTATTGAGTTTATTTCACTTTAAATTATAATACTTAAAAGTGGTTTACAATTCAGAAATTAAATATAAAGCAAAGGCAAATTAAACCAATAAAAAAAAGTAGTCTACCTGAAATCATTGGCCTCTAAAACATGTAAATTAGAATACATGAAAATAATTCCATTATCCACTAATCTGACCACAGTCTTCCACCATGATCATTGTTTCATTTTCCTTTTTATATAGGCAATTAAATGTTTGCCCATGTCCCATTGTCCTAGTACACATACACACAAAAAGAAAATGGTATGCATTTTCAAAATAAAATTAAATATTTTAGTAGTAAAATCTAGTTTTACATGGTTTGCAAGACAAGATTCATTTGAAATTTCAAATATGATAGAGATTATCCCGGTTTGATTTGCTCTTTTTTTTCCTTTGTTTGTTTGTTTGTTTCCTGTGATGAAACACTATGACTGACTGCATCTTAAGAAAGAAATAACTTATCTAAGGGGGGATTCCAAGATGGCGTCGACCAGTAGGCACCATAGCTGATCTACTCCGAGGAGACCAGGGATGTGAATGGAGCCACAGACTGCTGGATTTTGAGAACTGTAGGTGAGTGGGGCCCCAAACGCCACAGACCACCAGGGGGTCTAACCCCAGGACAAGCAAAACCCTGGGGGTGCTAAACGCACTCCCCAAACCCTGAAACGGAATCCACAACCAAGCTGCAGCAGACACATAAAAGCCAAACTCACCATTTAGGGAGGGGATTCTCCGGAGCCCCCAGCCTGAGGAGTCTCAGTGAATAGGGTGAAACCACCATTGAACCTCTCCATCCACACCACGCCAAACTGCGGAGGTCACCTGCCTAACCCGGGAGCATTCGGGATTTCACTGGCAGAAAGAGAAGATACAGGGGACTCCTGCCAGCAGCCTGAATCGCCATTGTCGCCAGCTGCCCGCCCGGGCTGCCGGCACTGACCTGGCACTCCCTAAACAACAGAACCTAGCTGGGTCCATTCTTGCAGGCCTGCGACAGGACCTCCCACAATATAGGGAGCCGTGGGTCGACTTGCAGGGTCTATCTGCTGACCTAAAGTGACCTGGGAGTGTCCTGGCATATAGGGGCGTGGAAACTGCTGCCTCCTTGGATATTGCCAGTGGCCTGAAACCATACTGTCTCAGGCCCACCAGGCACTGATCCTATAATCTCCAACAGGCAGATCCTAGCTGAGTCAGCTCCTGCAGACCCAGCAAGAACTCCCAAATTCATGGGAGAGGCTGGACACTCCTACAGAGTATAGAGGCAGAGCTAAAAGACAGCTACAACCCAGAAGATCTGATACACCTGGGGTCTTGGCTACAAAGCAACAGGAAAGACAAGTAGCTGGGATCAACCTACACAACCAGAGAGCTTGTGTGCTGACTTTACTCTAGATCCCAAAACTGCTGATCTGAATTACAGCAATAAGGTAAAAAGGCCCAAACAGAAAAGGCCCTACTTTGCATGACTCAGCCTGGTAACTAAGGTGTTGAGAAAAATCTCCAGGACTAGAATCTGAATCACCTCCCTGGTCCAGGGAAATATTCCCCGGTCCCCATAGATAAGGGCACCCTACCTATAATCAGACATCAACTATCCACTCCCAAACAGGGAAGGTCACTACAAACCACCTCCCAACATCAGAGTCACCAAAATGATAAGGGGACAATGAAAGAACGCTAACAAAAACCAAAACAGGATGAAATCACCAGATCCCAGCAATACCAATGAAAACAACATGGAGAACCCAACAACAATTGATATACAAGAAAATGACCTCAAGTCCTTAGTAAGTAAGATGATAATGGAAGAAACAAATAAAATCTGTAAACAAATGCAGGAGGAGGCAAACAAGAGGGCTGAAGACTTAAAAGAGTCATATAAAGAGGCATTTGAAGAATTTCAGAAAAATACAAATATCCAGATGAAGGAAATCATTAAAACAGTTCAAGACCTGAAGATAAAAATGGAAGCTATCATAAAAGAACACATGGAAGAAAAACGTGATCGAGAAGCATCAGAAAAGAAAGCAAGCATCTCAGAGATGGCCTTATCTAACAGATTGTAAGAAATGGAAGAACGAATATCTGGACTTGAAGATACAATCGCAGAACTGGAAACATCCATCCAGGAAAATGCTAAATCTGAAAATTTCCCGACACAGAGCATCTGTGAAATAAAAGACAACATGAAAAGATGAAACTTGAGAATAATAGGGATAGAGGAAAGAGAAGGCAACTGACTCCACACCCCAGAGAATATCTTTAATCGAACAATAGAAGAAAATTTCCCCAATTTGAAGAAGGAGATGCATACGAGCATACAAGAGGCCTACAGAACACCAAATAGAATAGACCTGAAAAGAAAATCTTCCCGCCACATAATAATAACAACACAAACTATACAGAACAAAGAAAAAATATTAAAAGCGGCAAGAGAAAAAGGCCGAGTAACATATGAAGGCAAACCTATCAGAATTACTCCTGACTTCTCAGAAGAGACCATGAAAGCCAGAAAGGCCTCGACAGAGGTTCTGCAAACCCTAAGAGAACACAGATACCAGGCAAGAATATTTTGCCCAGCGAAATTATCAATAACCATTGATGGAGAAAACAAGATATTCCATGACAAAAACAAATTCAAACAGTACCTAGTCACAAATCCAGATTTACAAAAGTAACTAAAAGGAAAACTCCACCCCAAAGGGTCAAACTACAACCAAAACTACATAGGAAATAGGTAACTATACCATCGCAAAATCACAACCTCACAAAATCTCGACTGTTACAAATACCAAAAATGAAGGGACTTAGCAATCACTGGACATTAATATCTCTCAACGTCAATGGTCTCAATTCTCCAATAAAAAGACACAGATTAACTGAGTGGATGCATAAACATGACCCAACATTCTTCTGCATTCAAGAAACACATCTCAACCACAAGGACCACATAGCCTCAGAGTGAAAGGTTGGAGAAAAATATACCAAGCAAATGGTCACAAGAAACCAGCTGTGGTAGCCATTCTAATATCTAATAAAATAGACTTTCAACCAAAATTAATCAAAAGGTATGAGGACGGACACTTAGTACTTGTCAAAGGTAAAGTCAATGAAGAAAACATCATGATTTTGAACATCTATGCTCCTAATACAAGGGCTCCCACATTTGTAAAAGAGTTATTAACAAAGCTTGAACCACTCATCAATACCCACACATTAATAGTGGGAGACTTCAACACCCCACTTTCACTCAAGGATAGGTCCTTGAATCAAAAACTAAGCTGGGAAATAACTTCATTAACCAATGTCATGAATCATATGGATCTAACAGATATCTACAGAACTTTCCACCCAAATGCAAAGGATTATACCTTTTTCTCAGCACCCCATGGAACGTTCTCCAAAACTGATCACATAGTGGGTCACGAAGCAAACCTCAACAGATACAAGAGGATTGAAATAATACCTTGTATCCTATCAGATCACCAAGGTCTAAGGCTGGACTTAAACAACAACAGAAATAACAAAAAGCATACTAACACGTGGAAACTAAACAACTTTCTCCTTAATGACACATGGGTCATGGAAGAAATAAGGGGAGAAATAAAAGACTTCCGGAAATTCAATGAAAATGATGGAACAACATACCCAAATTTGTGGGACACATTGAAAGCAGTGCTAAGAGGAAAATTCATAGCACTAAGCACCTTTAAAAAGAAAATGGAAACATCCCACATAAACAACTTAACAACACATCTGGAAGCTTT
Source organism: Acomys percivali (assembly GCA_907169655.1). Lineage (NCBI taxonomy): Eukaryota > Metazoa > Chordata > Mammalia > Rodentia > Muridae > Acomys > Acomys percivali. Next base: position 77,960,544 of record OU015744.1, read on the forward strand.
AGAAAAAAAAGAAGCAGAAACACCCAAGAGGAGTAGACACCTAGAAATAATCAAACTCAGGGCTGAAATCAATAAATTAGAAACAAAGAGAACAATCCAAAGAATCAACAAAACCAAGAGCTGGTTCTTTGAGAAAATTAACAAAATAGACAAACAGTTAGCCAATCTAACTAAAAGACAGAGAAACACTATCCAAATAAATAAAATCAGAAATGAAAAGGGAGACATAACAACAGACACCGAAGAAATACAAAGAATCATAAGAACCTACTTTAAAGGCATTTATGCCGCAAAATTTGAAAATCTAAGGAAAATGGACAATTTTCTCGACCGATTCCATTTGCCAAAATTGAATCAAGACCAGATAAACAAATTAAATAGCCCTATTTCACCTATAGAAATAAAAGCAACCATTGATAGTCTCCCAACCAAAAAAAAGCCCAAGGCCAGATGGTTTCAGTGCAGAATTCTACCAGTCCTTCAAAGAGGAGCTAATATCAATACTATTCAAGCTATTCCGAAAGATAGAAATGGATGGAATATTACCAAATTCATTCTATGAGGCCATAGTCACATTGATACCTAAACCCCACAAAGATGCAACAAAAAAAAAAGAGAATTTCAGACCAATTTCTCTTATAAACATTGGTGCAAAAATACATAACAAAATACTCGCAAAGCGAATACAACAGCATATCAAAGACATCATTCACCATGACCAGGTAGGCTTCATTCCAGGCATGCAGGGATGGTTTAACATATGGAAATCCATCAATGTAATCCACCATATAAACAAACTGAAAGAGAAAAACCACATGATCATTTCTTTTTTTTTAAATTTTATTAATTTATTCTTGTTACATCTCAATAGTTATCCCATCACTTGTATCCTCCCATTCTTCCCTCCCTCCCATTTCTCCTTATTACCCTCCCCTATGACTGTTCCTGAGAGGGATTACCTCCCCCTGTATATGCTCATAGGGTATCAAGTCTCTTCTCGGTGACCTGCTGTCATTCCTCTGAGTGCCACCAGGTCTCCCCCTCCAGGGGACATAGTCAAATGTGAGACACCAGAGTACATGAGGAAGTCATATCCCACTCTCCACTGAAGTGTGGAGAATGTTCTGACCATTGGCTAGATCTGGGTAGGGGTTTAAAGTTTACCGCCTGTATTGTCCTTGGCTGTTGCCTTAGTTTGAGCGGGACCCCTTGGCCCAAATCTGCCTATCATAATGTTCTACTTGTAGGTTTCTAGAACCCACTGGCTCCTTCTACATTGCTATTCTCACATGGTTCTCTCATCTAGAGTCCCAATAGGATGTCCTCCCCTCTGTCCCAGTTTCCTGGTAAGTGAAGGCTTTCATGGGACATGCCCCTTGGGCTAGTATGCAGATATAAGTGAGTATATACCATTTGAGTCTTTCTGCTTCTGGGTGAACTCACTCATTATGATCATCTCTAGCTCAATCCCTTTATCCACAAATTTCGGGAAATCTTTGTTTTTAATAGCTGAGTAGTATTCCATAGTGTATATGTACCACAGTTTCTTTATCCATTCTTCTACTGAGGGACATTTAGGCTGTTTCCATGATCTGGGTATTATGAATAAGGCTGCTATGAGCATGGTTGAGCAAATTTTCTTGTTATGTGCTGGTGTATCTTCTGGGTATATTCCAAGGAGTGGAATAGCTGGGTCTTGAGGAAGCCCTATTTCCAGTTTTCTGAGATAGCACCAGATAGATTTCCAAAGTGGCTGTACTAGTTTGCATTCCCACCAGCAATGAAGGAGTGTTCCTCTCTCCCCACATCCTCTCCAACATGTGGTGTCCCTTGAGTTTTTGATCTTAGCCATTCTGATGGGTGTAAGATGGAATCTCAGAGTTGTTTTGATTTGCATTTCCCTGATGACTAAGGAGGTTGAGCATTCCTTTAAGTGTTTCTCAGCCATTTGATACTCTTCTGTTGAGAATTTTCTGTTTAGTTCCAAGCCCCATTTCTCAATAGATGCAGAAAAAGCATTTGACTAAATCCAGCACCCATTTATGTTTAAAGTTCTGGAGAGATCGGGAATACAAGGCACTTTTCTGAACATCATAAAGGCTATATACAGCAAACCAATAGCCAATATTAAATTAAATGGAGAGATACTCAAGGAAATCCCTCTAAAATCGGGGACCAGACAAGGCTGCCCACTTTCCCCGTATCTCTTCAATATAGTTCTTGAAGTTCTAGCCAGAGCAATAAGACATCAAAAGGAGATCAAGGGGATCCAAATGGGAAAGGAAGAAGTCAAATTATCCCTATTTGCAGATGATATGATAGTGTATATAAGTGACCCCCAAAATTCCACCAGAGAACTCCTACAGATGATAAACACCTTCAGCAAATTGGCAGGATACAAAATAAACTCAAAAAAGTCAGTAGCTTTCCTATATACAAATGATAAATAGGCAGAGGAAGAAAATAGGAAAATTACTCCCTTCACGATAGCCACAAGCAACATAAAATATCTAGGAATAACCCTAACCAAGCAAGTGAAGGACTTATTTGAAAAAAACTTTAAATCTCTTAAGAAAGAGATTGAAAATGATATCAAAAGATGGTGGGATCTACCTTGTTCGTGGATCGGGAGAATTAACATAGTAAAAATGGCCATTTTACCAAAAGCAATTTACAGATTCAATGCAATGCTTATCAAAATACCTACAAAATATTTTGAAGATATTGAAAGAACAATTCTCAACTTCATATGGAGAAACAAAAAGCCCAGAATAGCAAAAACAATCCTATACAATAAAAAATCCTCTGGAGGAATCTCCATACCTGATTTCAAGCTGTACTATAGAGCAACAGTAATTAAAACAGCATGATACTGGCACACCAATAGGCTAGTGGATCAATGGAATCGAACTGAAGTCCCAGAGATGAATCCGCACACATTTGGTCACTTGATTTTTGACAAAGAAGCCAAATCCATTCAATGGAAAAACGACAGCATCTTCAACAAATGGTGCTGGTCTAACTGGATGTCTACATGTAGAAAAATGCAATTAGACCCCTATTTGTCACCATGCACAAAAATCAAGTCCAAGTGGATTAAAGACCTCAACCTAAAACCAGAGACATTAAACCAATTTGAGGAAAAAGTAGGGAAGAGTCTGGAACACATAGGTACAGGAGACAACTTCCTGAACAGAACACCAACAGCCCAGGCCTTAACATCAACAATTAATAAATGGGACCTCATGAGGCTGAGAAGCTTCTGTAAGGCAGGTGAAACTGTCAAGAGAACAAAGCGACAGCCTACAGACTGGGAAAAGATCTTCACCAACCCTACATCTGACAAAGGTCTAATATCCAAAATATATAAAGAACTCAAGAAATTAAACACTACCAAACCAAATAACCCAATAGAGAAATGGGGCTCAGAACTAAACAGAGAATTCTCAACAGAGGAATATCAAATGGCAGAGAAACACTTAAAGAAATGCTCGACCTCCTTAGTCATCAGAGAAATGCAAATCAAAATGACACTGAGATTCCATCTTACACCCATCAGAATGGCTAAGATCAATAACTCAACTGACACCACATGCTGGCAAGGATGTGGAGAGAGAGGAACACTCCTTCATTGCTGGTGGGAATGCAAACTAGTACAACCACTTTGGAAAGCCATCTGGCGCTTTCTCAGAAAACTGGGAATAGGGCTTCCTCAAGACCCAGCTATTCTACTCCTTGGAATATACCCAGAAGATGCACTACCACACAACAGGGACATATGCTCAACCATGTTCATAGCAGCCTTATTCATAATAGCCAGAACATGGAAACAGCCTATGTGTCCTTCAGTAGAAGAATGGATAAAGAAACTGTGGTATAAAAAAAAAAAAAAAAAAAGAAAAGAATCTGTGGTATATGTACACTATGGAATACTACTCAGCTATTAAAAACAAGGAATCTCCGAAATTTGTGGACAAATGGATTGAACTAGAAATTATCATAATGAGTGAGTTCACCCAGAAGCAAAAAGAGTCAAATGGTATATACTCACTTATATTGAGACACTAGTCCAAGGGATACGCCCCCATGAAAAACTTTACCTACCAGGAAAGTGGGTCAGAGGGAAGGAAATCCTATTGAGACTTTAGGGGTGAGAAGCCTGGGAGAAGGAGGAAATAGAAGGATCCAGAGGGTCCTGGAAAACTACAGGCGGGTCTGGGCCCTGGGGTCCTCCTCAAATACAGGCAGTAAACTTTGAACCCCTACCCAGTCTAGCCGATGGACAGGACATTTTCCACCGTTAAGTGGAGAAGCAGATCTGACTTTCACACAAACTTTAGTGCCCCATATTGGACCATGTCCCTTGGATGGGGAGGCCTGGTGGCACTCAGAGGAAGGATAATATGTCACCAAGAAGAGACTCGATACCCTAGGAGCATATACAGGGGGAGGAGGTCTCCTTCAGTCACAGACATAGGGGAAGGGAGTAGGGGGGAAACGGGAGGGAGGAAAGAAAGGGAGGATACAAGGGATGGGCTAACAATTGAGATGTAATATGAATAAATTAATAAAAAAATTTTTTTAAAGAAATAATTTATCTAGATCATGATTATAGTACATCATCAGAGAAACAAAGAAAGGACCCTGGAAGCAAGAGCTGAAGCAAGGACCATGGAAGAATGGTGCTTACTGACATGTTTCCACTACTTTGCTCAGCTACTTTTCTAAGACTGCCTAGGAATGGCACCACCCATAGTGGATTGAGCTTTTCTGCTGAAAGTAGCAAACAACAAAGTGTCCCATGGATGTGCCCATGGACCAATCTGATAGAGGGAATTCCTTAACTGAGTTTTCTCTTTCTAAGTGTGTCAGTTCTACAACAATGCTTAGCCATTACAGGAGATGAGCATACATATCCTGGAGCAACTATTGACATCAGGGCAGGAAAAACAGCTGGTGGGAAGAAGAAAAAGAAAGGAGACTATCAGGGTACAAGTGATCTGAATTGTGAAACGAGAAAACAGATAAAGGAGCTCTAATTATAGAGGAGGGGGAGTAAATACAGAAAAAAAGGGAGTTAGATAATATAACAGGAAAAGTATCTGGAAAGTCATAAGAAATCATAATATTATCTATCTACCTAAAAAATCCTAAAATACGCATATGTCAATATCTATGTATATGTACATAGCTTAAGTGAAATTTTTCCATTTGAGATGACAATGTCCCCACTCCCATGAGCCAGAGACCAGCAAAATCCTCAACACAAGTCATAAGAATTCTTCTTTTAAGTTGTTGGTGAGAGTTGTACAAGACTCTGAAACATAACACACTATTCCTGCTACCCTTGGTTGCTCACAGAGGTGACAGGGAAGGATGTACTGTTGAAGAAACAATGCATTTCAAACACATGATCTAGAGGGCTCTGATCTATAACTGCTCTGGAAGCCTCCTCTCTAAAGACTACCTTCATGATACCAGAAGACGCCATGCAAGCTTTCAAAGGACGTAGCAACCAACAGTCCTACCCAGCTAGAATACTGGGACACTAGGTGAGAGAAGTATGGGAGGATGGAGAAATAGAAAGATCCAGAGGGTTCTAGAAACCTACAGGAAGAACATCATGATGGGCAGATCTGGGCCCAGGGACATCTGCTCAAACTATTGCACCAAAGACAATACATGCAGTGAACATTGAACACCTACTCAAATCTAGCTAATGGACAGGACATTCTTCACAGTTGTGTGGACAGTAGGGACTGACTCTGACATGAATTCTGGTGCCCCACATTTGACCACTTCCCTTTGGTGGGTCGGCCTGGTGGCATTCACAAAAAGAATAAGCAGGCTACCAAGATGAGACTTGATAGGCTGTGACCATATGGTGGGGGAGGAGGGCCCCTTCTGTCACAGATCTAGTGTAGGGGAATAGAGTGAAAGTGGGAGGGAGGGAGGAATGGGAAGATACAAGTGAGGGGATAACAATTGAGTTGTAATCTGAATAAATTAATTAAATGAAATAAATAAATAAAACCAATTAAAATTTTAAAAATCTAAATATTTGCCTGTATATGCAGTATTGGATATTTTTATGCCAACTTAACACAAGCTAAAGTCATCTGAGAGGAGCAAACCTCAACTTAAAAGGTACCTCCATGAGGTCCCAGTTGTAAGCAGAAAACTAAGTCATTTTCTTAATTAACAATTGATGGGGGAGGGCTTAGCCCATTGTGGGTGATTCCATCCGTGAGCTGGTCATCCATGGCTGTATAAGACAGCAGGCTAGTCAAGCCAAGAGGAACCACCTAGTAAGCGGTACTCTTCCATGGTCTCTGCATCAGGTACTGCCTCCAAGTTCCAGTCCTGCTTGAGTTCCTGTCCTGATTCCATTCAATGATGAACATTGGTATGGAAGTGTAATCCAAACAGACCCTTTATTTCTCACCTTGCTTTTTGGTCATGTCATTTCGTTACAGCAATAAAAGCCCTAAATCATAGCCACAGATAAGTTTAGTCCTCAACTCTCATGAAGGAGACTTCTCTTTGCAACTGATACCATAACCAATAAAATTGCAGAGTTGAGAAGCCAAAGTCCCAATTGATATATATCTGGGGGACAGGGATCACACAGAGGGATGGAAGGAAGAGGGGAGAAAGAAAATATTTTTAAAAGAAAATGAGGTGCAGACTCCCCCTACTGTGAACAGGTGAGAGTGAACTTGCCTGAAGCAGATGAGTATTGATGGCAAACCCAGCAGCACTAAACAGATCATGCTCCCAGAGCCAGCCTAGCCACACCTTTCCCTTTAATAGTGAGTTCCCTATATCAAGTTAGAACTCCACATTTCAGCAAATGTATAAGGACAAAATAGAGGGAATTGGCAATAGACAAACTGACAACTGAACACTGCAATTCCCAGAAGGTGGTGGAGGGTGGTAGTGATGATGGCACTAAGGAGTGACTTGTTGGCAGTATGTATTGGGAACTGAATGTTCCAGAATGTCATTTTTCTGTACTGTTAAGGAGCCCCATCTTAAAGGAGACACAGGCCTCTCTTGATGATAGTGAATACCTAATAACCACTTATCCAGCCATTGCCTTACTAGTCCTCACCTGCTGTCCATCCAGCCTCCTCCTCACAATCCAGAACTGTCTCTCCCAATGCCACACAGCCTACACCTGTCTGTGACAGTAACAATGATCTGATAGTAGATGCAACTATTCATGAAACACGGTCAGCTGGATGAAAACACCTGATGTGATGAGCATGCCCCTGCCTTAGTTCATCTAGTTTTGCAAATGGCTTCAGATCAGCCAGGTTTACTTTACTACAAACAAGATTTTGAAAACAAAGGACAGTCAGGACTGTAGTAGATGGAAATGCAGGAGAGAGATATGTAAGCCAGAGGAGTTTAAACAGGAAAGAACAAAGAGAGATGAGAGGAGGGGGAGGGCATGAGACAGAGACGTGAAAATGAAATGATAACAAGAATCAGAGAAAGTCCCAACTGCGTACTCCCCCTGACACAGCTGTTCCTGTCACTCATCCATTGTCAAGACACTCCTTTGCACTTACTAAGTGTTGTTTTGCCTTCACCTAAACATCTTTAGAGAATTTCTGATACTTAGAATTAATGTAGTTCAAGGAACTTGTTGCACGGAAAGAGAGTAATTTGAGTTAAACTTGCAAAATACTTAAAGTGGGCAAAGAAACTTTAACCTCTTGACAAATAAACAGATATTAGAGGCAAGGATACACTAATTGTTGACAGCTGCCAGAAGTAAATAGTTCTCTTGCTATTTAAATATAAGTAATCTGTAATCAGGAAGTTGCAGAATCAGGGATAAGAATGTCAGGGATAAGAGAATCTTAGGAAGAATATTCCAGATGCACAGTCACTTGGTACTTTGTGATCAATGTTTCAGTGTATCCCACAGCCCATAACATACAAGGAACATAAAAGGAACTAGTCCTAGAATGTCATGTGTTTTACTGCAGTTGGCATGACCTTGCTTCAAGTTACAGGAGCCTCGGTTGTGATTTATTTTAAGTAAACGTTTCCTGACTAGCCACACTAACATCCACTCTGAATTATCTGTACCAATACATGTTCTGTTGGATTCTATGACCCAGAAATCAGAATGGCCTCAAACTTCTCCAGAGCTCTTTCCTGCTATATGAGTCACTGATCCCCAAAGCCTTTTACATCATTCAGTCATATAGAATGGATCAATATATAGAAAGGATCAATACTCCCGGTATCACCATATCCCTTGACAAACATATACCCTAGCCAGGGCTCCAAGGTGAGGTATTGAGTTAGGTGTCCAAAACTGTGAACCACTAAACAGATGAATTTTGCTCATCTACTTTTGCCTTCTAGGATTCTTCAGCAAGCATTTGGAGCTTACAAATAATACACAGATGGTAGGACAGGAATATTTTATTTGCATTAGAAGAGTCCTGTAGCAGTCTTTTATTCCCCAAGCATCTGTTTTCTTCCTGGGACATTTCTCACACAGGATATATTCTACTTTATGCTCTTACAAGCTATGGCAGAACCTTCTGAAACGTGAGGGATTTTGAAATATCTAGACACAGCTTTTCTCAGAGCAACAATGTAGTGACTGCACCCTGGTTCCCATTCTAGTGCTTTCTTCCCACCTCTATCTGCTCCTTGGGAAAGGGATCCTCTGACAGCAAGTAGGACAGGAAATTGGGAACAACAGAAGAAATGAAGAAAGGCTTCCAGCATCAGGATTTCATTTCAGACCAGGCTAGATTGATGGACTAGACTTCTCTCACTGGAATGGGGAAGAAGGCAGGTCCAGCCAGAGGAAAAAGAAGCAGCCATGCCACAGCATGAGGCTGAGAGCTGAAAAAGCAGCCCATGGAGGCAAGATCAACAAGCCATTATACCATCACATGTGTATAATACTTCAACTACATGAGCTGCTTTTGTTGCTCTGTAATTTTTTTCCAAATCTTACAACTAATTCGAAACTCACAAACTGAAGGCCAAAGACTAGTTAAATATTATGTGTTATAATTGGGCATTACCATAAAAAGAAAAAGATATTTAACTCCTGGGGTCTATCTGTTGTGCATCAGTTAATACTTTCTTACATGGTATTTACACTGTTTTGTTGGTAGCATCCCACTTTAAACTCACACCAAATCTACTGACAACAATCACATGGACTCCACCCCTCCTTGTCAGCTACACACACACACACACACACACACACACACACACACATACACACACACACACACACACACAACTTCTGACCTACAATTTTATGGCATATGTTTTTTCTTCCTTCAGATTTGATCTTTTCCTGGTGAATCATGTTCCATTTGTCTTGATTAAACCCCACTCTATTGATTTCTGCCCATTTCTCCTGCTTCTCAGAGACTGGCCATATATTAATCTGTTTTCTATAAAATTAGCTATCCCTTCTGGCACTAGATAACATTTAGTAAAGTTTTTTAAATCTAACAGCATTGGATACCCTCCTTTTAAAACTGTGGATGCCACATGTAATTCAGGTAGGAGGAGAAAAATCAGTGCATACCCACTTCACATTATGAGGGCAAATTCTCGATGTCCCGGTAATGTGCTCTTGTTTTGGTGAAGCAAACTACATTTTTAACAATCACTTATGGGAAATGAATGATTAATGTATGCTTTCTCTTTTTTTTATAACAGAGTTATGATTTTAACAATTGTCATAATACTTTTAATTGAATTTTCTGTGTCCCAAATATAGTAGGACTTATGTATTTATTTAATCTTCAGTGAAGATGGAATAATAAAGTTATTGAGTGCATGTCATGTACAGAGGCACAATTTAAGCCTAGATAGAGTATGATCCATTTTTAATTCAGTCTTTGAGCTCAACTATAAAGGAGACTTACTTTTCAGCCACACTGCTGCATGCTGGAGATTGAATAGTCAACAGATGTTTTCTGTTCTTATGGATATGTGAGGATGACAAATTATTGTATTAGCCCCATCCTTATTTCTCATTACACAGAAAAATGAAAGCATTAGACAACATTCCCACAACTGAGGCTTCCTTCCATCCAAATATTTCTTGAATATACCTTGCCAGCCTGGCTTCCCTCTGCCTCACCTCAGAGGAAGAAGAGCTTGTCTTCTTCCCTCACAGATACTATACCTATCAAAACCATAGTGTGGCTACCATGCACTCCCAAGAATCTTTTTAAAAATCAGTTATTTCTAACTGTAGTCTATTATTTTTCTCTTTCTTTCTCTTCCTCTGCTTTTACATTCCCCCCTCCTTTCTCCTTATTTCAATTGATAACCGCTGAAATCCAATTCTTTCTTTCTTTTCTTTTGTTGTTGTTGGTGGTGGTGGTGGTGGTGGTGGTGGTGGTGGTGGTGGTTTCTAGAGACAAGGTTTCTCTGTGTAGCTTTGGCTGTGATGTACTTGCTTTGTATACCAGACTAGCCTCAAAAATCCAGAGATCTGCTTGCCTCTGTAAAATCCAGTTCTTTTTATTGTTTTGATCTTGTATCTTTCTGAAGCTACTATCTTCCTGCTTTTGCCTCTTTTTCTCACTAGTAGATTAGACAAATTTTTGATATATCATTTTCTTGCATACCAGTAACTCTTCAACATAATACATGATCATTTGAACTCCTCATTATCCCATCTGCCACGTTTTGCATTAATAATGTTCCTGTGGATTCACATGTTTGGATACTTTTCTTTCAGTGATGGATCCCCTTTATGAAGTTATGTAACTTTTTGAGAAAAAGGCGTGGATGGTGTTTGGGTCACTAGGAGATGGCGTGCTTCCACAGGAGCTCCTGCTGTAGGGAGCATGGACTATGCTACTAGAGAAACCAGCATGGAACTAGAGCAAGGTGGGAACAATCCAGAAAATCTCAATCCAGCAGGAGTATCAGTGCCTCACTGTTCTATCCCTGAATTCACATAGTCTCAAGATCCCAACCAGTAATTCTAGAGGTAATAACCAGGCCTCACACCAGGAATTCTTCTACATGCAAATAAGGCATTTACAGTATCTCACCCCAGCCAATGACAGGAGCCCACCCTGAAAACCACTTCTCTCTCCCCAAGGTTCATATAGCCCTTATTCACTCTGAATAAAGTGCACAAGCTGTTTCGCTGGATATCATCTAAGAGCTACTGTTGTTGTGACACTGGAAGAGATCTAGGCTGTAGGGGCTGTAAAATTTGAAGGGCTGTTTTGGAGAATATTTTCTTCCTGTGGACATTCACCACCGGACTGGGATCCTCAAACCTGCCAACCCTGCTAAGCTCCATTCCTTCGGGTCTGATGCCTGCACGCTCTGATGCCTGAGTGCTCTGAAGGGAGGAAGTGGACCCCAGCCTACTATTGCCCGACAGAGCTAAACACGAAAATCCTCCGGAGAAGGCTTTCTCCCCCACCTCCACCCCCACTCCCAGCTGGACTGGGATCCTGCAGACCCCATCCGAACTGTCGCTGCTTCATTCTTCCTATCCCAGTGTGCAGCAGTACCTGGACCCCCCCACGGAAAGAAGCAGGCACCAGAACTACACTCTGCTTCCTGTCTGCCACCATATTGCAACCTCGTGCTTATGACACCCAAGACTAAGCCAAATCAAATTATGGTGTTTTCTCGGCTGTGGTGCACATATCCCTTCAAACTGTGAACTGAAAGAACTCTTTCCCTAAGGTTGTTTTTGCCAGGTATTCTTTCAAGGGACAAGAAAAGTAACTACTACGCCAGTTGAAGATGGGAAGTAATGTAAAACTCTCTCAATGTCTCACTCCCCAGAGAAACCTGTGTCGCATGACTTCTAGGAGTACTGTCCCAAGCCTCAGCAGCAGTCACCAGGTCACCATGTAGCACTGAGAGGCCCTGCCCCCTGTTGTGTAACAGGCTTCTTGAAATTAAAGCCGTCCCTTCAGGAGGGAAGACAGAGGCCCATGGACCTCAGGGACTAACCAAACGCCACAACCTGAAAGTCATAGGAATCACCAGGTACCTTCTCAAAGTTAGAAACAGAAAACATCATCGGATGGAGAATGTTTGACCAGCCAAGCTACAAAGAGATTTCTCTGGCATGTCTAGCTGCCTGCAAGGCTATCTGGAGAGGACTCCCAGGACACAGCTTTCATAAATCATCTCCATGTTGGTACTATGAGATTTGGGTGATGGTGCTGATTTTTAGTCATACCTGCTCCTGGAAGTGACCTCTTACCTATATTCAAGGTAGTAACTCCAAGGAAAATGTATTGGCTCACCAAGTTGGACTTGGCTATGATGATTACATTGGTCTGCTGTGCGGTCCCTTTCTGGATTGAGAAGGTGTCGTATTTTGTGTCTTCCAATAAAAAGTTTCTCATGAAACACTTTCTCCTCACCACCCACCACCACATTTCTACTTCTCTATCTAGAAGCATGCTTCTTGCACTCACACACTTGTCTCAGGGTCATCTGTTCTCACAGAACTCAAACTAAGAAGGGTTCGGAGGCTAGGTCATGTTGCTTCTAATTCTTTCCTTTGCCTCTTAATCATCATTATCTTCCCGTTTCCTCTGCTATTGCTTCTATGGAAGCATTTCGCCTCGGGGGCTATCTGGTCCTTCCCTTATTTCCTAACTTCTTTTCTGTTACTCTGCTAAGACAGCATAACTAAAAGCAACTTGGGGAGCAAAGGGTTTGTGGCAGCTTACATTTTAAGGTCACAGACCACCACTGAGGGAAGTTAGCGTGAGAACTCAAGGGATGAACCTGAAGACAAAACCACAGAAGAAGGCTCCTTACTGGCTCACTCTCTGGCTCATGCTCAGCAAGTTCACTTATGCAACTGAGACCTACATGTCTACGAATGGTGCTATTCAGAGTGGATTGAGACTTCCCTCTCATCAATCATCAGGTAACGTGTCACAGAAATGACCACGGGCCAAGCTAATCTGGACATTTTCTCAGTTGAGATTTCCTCTTCTCAGGACACCCTATTGTGTCAAGGTGACAATAAAAACTTGCCAGTAGACCATACATAGTCTTGTCTTGTATACTGCCTCCAAGAAAGACTATCATGGTGATTAAAATGGTATTTTATGAATCTGTTAAATCCACACTAATCGACACCCTTGGCCTAGTAACCTGTCCTTATTCCCATGGCCCAGCCTCATCAAGCTAATCATAATTTTATTATCACTAACTACTACTTTATTACCCCACCTTTACACCTTCTTCTTGAATTGCCATTCATATTCTGTCCCTTCCCAAGCTCCTAGACAACCTTCGAGGCCCCATTCATCTGTAATATCTCTAGAAAAATGGGCTTTTGTTTTCTTAAACATGGCAAAATACTTTATGTGATGATCCATCTAGACTGCTCTCATATCACTTTGTTATACTGAACCATGTTTGTGTCTCTTTCCTTCTTGAGACTGTAATTTCTCCCGAGTCAAAGACATGTTTGCTGATCTTTTTTCTAATTATTACCAATAATGCCTAATCATAAACATTTGGAACTATGCATGAGTGATATAAATTACAAATAATTGTCACAAAGGGAAATTAGTATTATCCTTAGCTATTTGCTATGCTATAGCCTCAGGCTTCCTCCTATACTACCACAAACAATGACATACAACAAAAATTACCAACACAGATCAATTTTAAAACAAGCCTTAGACACAACGCACTTTTTGAAAGAAGGTCATTCTATCTCAAAAAATATCTTCCAGACTAGCTTTCAAACTCATGGAAGTCTCTTAACAGTTAATAAACCTCTCACTTCAACATCAAAAATATAATGCTAAAGTTCGAATGGTTTGGGATTTACCACATTAGTGCAAATTAACTTTCATACTAAAATAAAATATTTTTTAAAATTCTACTTGATCTGATGAAATTACAAGTCAAGAATGCAATAAATCTCTGAAGAAATATTACTTAGACCTCTACATTCACTTCTTTGTCCTGCAAAAAATGAAATATATGCACAGAATTCTATATTGACAAACATTTTTCATGAAATTTCAAATGTGTTCTGAGTTTCTCTGGTGCTATCATATCTCTTTTAATGTCTTATTTTCTTTGGATGCTACTTTGCTTTTCCTTTTTTATTATTATTGAAAAATAAAATCACTCATATTACATCTCAATTGCTATCCCATCCCGTGCATCCTCCCATTCCTCCCTCCCTCTCGCATTCACCCCATTCCCCATCCCTATGACTGTGACTGATGGGGACCTCCTCCCCTTGAATATGATGCTAGGGTATCAAGTTTCTTCTTGGTAGTCTGCTATCCTTCTTCTGAGTGTCATCGGGCCTCCTCATCAAGGAGACATGGCTGAATATGTGTCACCAGAGTTCATGTGAAAGTCAGTCCCTAGTCTCCACTTAAATGTGGAGAATGTCCTGTCCCTTGGCTAGGTCTTGATAGGGGTTTGATGATGACTGCACATATTGTCCTTGGTTTGTGCCATAGATCGAACAAACCCCTGGGCCCAGATCCGCCCATCATAGTGTTCTTCTTGTAGGTTTCTAGGACCCTCTAGATCCATCTATTTCCCTATCTCCTATATTTCTCTCACCTTAGGATGTCCTCACCTCTATCCCACTTTCCTGGCTAGTGAAGACTTTCATGAGACATGCTCCTTGGTCTAGTGTCCAGTTATAAGTGAGTATATACTATTTGAGTCTCTCTGCTTCTGGGTTAGCTCACTCATTATGATCTTTTCTTAAGGTAATACCAAATACACTTAATCAGACCAACTAACTTAAAGTTTTCAATTGTGCCCAGTTATAGGAGGGACTACTTTTCCTTCTGCTTTAATTTTTTCAATTAATCTTCAGATCCATTAGAATTAATCCTGAGGAGGAGAGCCTAGAAATCTGCATTTAAAAGCCATCAATATGTTTCTTTTTTTCTTTTTAACATTTCTGTGCTTTGGTGATCCATCATGGACAAAACAACATACAGAAAAAAGACTTTATTTGGGATTTGGAGTTTCAGAAGGTTAAAGTTTATGATGGTGAAGAACAGGTGGCAGGAGGCTGGTGCAGCCTCTGAAAGCTGATCTCTCAGAACAGCAAGCAGGAGGCAGAGAACATGTTTGGAATGAATGGAGTCTTTTGAAACCTCCCTAAGTGATGCACCTCCTCCAGCAAGGCCATACTCCCTTATCCTTCCCTTAAGTGATTTCACTAACTGGGAACCAAGTGTTTAAATATAAGAGCCTATATGGGACATTCTTATCTAAACCAATATATCATCCATGTCCAGAGATGCCTAAATTGATGATAATGTATTTATTGCCTCTTTTATAATATTTAACTTATTTCAACTTAGTAAGAATTTACTTAATGTTGATAAAATGCTTGGTATAACATGACAATATATATATATA
>OU015744.1:77980957-78001012 GCA_907169655.1 Acomys percivali
TTAATGTTGATAAAATGCTTGGTATAACATGACAATATATATATATATATAATTTCACCAAGAGTGTACTTTTTTCTGCAATGATTTCTAAACCCTAGCTTGGAGTCCATGACCTCTAGGGGAGAGCTATTATGTATAACCATTCAGAGAGCCAAAAGCAATCTATAAATCATAAAATGATACATGAAAAATATGCTGTTTTATACCCTTCTATACCCCTTAGTTTTCTCAGACTAAAAATTTCTGTAGTGAAGATTAACATAGGAAACTAGGAAAACTACAACCCAAGTTTAGACATTCATTAGAAGAGAGACTAGAAAGCAATAAAATACTCAAGTCCTTATTCTCATCAGTCCTGTTCCAACAAAAAAGCCAAACAAACAAACAAAACCACTCATGCAGTAGGGGTGGGGGAAGCAATAAGGAAGGACAACTTAACCAGAGAAACCCTCCAGAATTTCCCTTGAAAAGGAGCAGACAAGTCAAAGAAGTATCAGACTCAAGTCATACCTGGATATGTCTTGAGTTCTGTGTTGATTGTAGTTACAACATAAGCTTTCCATTGTGACTGGCACTAGCCAAATTGATACTTTTCACCAACTTCCTGAGACCTACCAGAAACTTTCAGGAATGGGAGACTCACTAAAAGCAAGGATAGCTAGGACTGAAGCCATAACTCCATAACAGAAAATAAGCACAAAATAAATAAATTTGATTCATAATATTAATTTAAAGCAAAGAATACCATCTCTTAAAATAACTTGTCTATAATTTATTTCAGTCTCTTTAGTTATAGATGGCTCTCAATATCTAGATTATTATAATACTCCTCTTTCTATAAAGGAAAGATGGAGAAAGATTCTGGGAAAGAGAACAAGGTTAGCATCAGATTCAACCAGAGAAGTCCTAAGTCCCACCAAGAGTTCAGTACTTACATTCATGGAACCATTGCCTATTAAACTATGAAAATTATGTTCTAGGGTTAAATGAGGGGGAAACTATAAAATTCCAAATACATGTTATAGCCTCATTAGAGTTAATTCCTTCACATGTTTTGTGCACATACACACACATACACACACACACACACATAGAGAGAGAGAGAGAGAGAGAGAGAGAGAGAGAGAGAGAGAGAGAGAGAGAGAGAGAGAGAGAGAGAGAGAGAGAGAGGGAGAGAGAGAGAAATTTTGCCAAGCATGGTGACTGGGCAAGTTTTTATGTTAACTTGGTACAAGCTAGATTATCAGAAAGGAAATCTTAATTGAGAAAATACTTCCATAAGATGGATGTATTGACATCTTGGGGCTATTTTATTGATCAATGATTGATGTGGACAGGTCCAGGCTAGTCGCAGTAGGGGAGCATCACCCCTGGGCTAGTTATTCTTGGTTGTATAAGAAATAAGAGTGAGCAAGCCATGAAAAACAAGCCTGTAAGCAGAACTCCTCATCAGCTCCTGCCTCCAAGTGTGTGCTCTGAGTTCCTGCACTAACTTCCTTGGATGATGGATTTCAAGCTATAAAATAAAATAAACCCTCTTCTGCCCATGTTGCTTTTGATCAAAGTGGTTCATCACAGCAATTAGAAAAATGATGTTGTAGAATTCTGTCACTAGTGGAATCTACTGGAAAAAGACAAGCTTCACTACTGTGAGAGTGACAGCATCTTGCTTCCCACCAAACAAGCCAGTTGGGTGGCTGCTGGCTTTATCTGCTCCTAAAAAGCTAAGATGCTTGCATCAGAGCTTATGCTCAATCTCTCTGGCTACAGTAGCTCCACATAGATAATCTGTAAACTCAGAGTGCTTTTTGTCCTCTGACTATAATCACAGGGAGCAGCTTCACAAAACAGTAAGATTCTGTACCACTCATTTTGAATTGTAAAGTCCTCTCCAACACACCCTCCTGAAGCACAGGCCTCTGCAGAAAGAAGTAAACCAAGTTTCCTAATTTACAGTCAGTGTTATGATGCACCAGGCAACCATAGCTCTCAGGTGGGGAAAGTGGGGACTTGACACAGCAATTTAGGGTTTTTATGGTTAGTATCATTTTCTTGTTAATGGGTCCATTGACAATCATAATATTGGGTGATAAAACTTGGTGTTAACTTTACTCAGCCATTCTCAAATTTTCACCTTACATTTTTTTTTCTTTTTACAAAGAATCACTGGCAGTCTCAGCAAAGAGGAATGAGACTATCTCTGAATTCAGGAAAAGCAGAGTGACTGACAAAACAGAGAATTCTGTCTGTGGGCAGCATTTAGTTTCCGTTAAGAAATGGTCCCTTCTCCCTTTATTTTATTTATGTATTTATTTATCTCTTGTTTGTTTGTTTGGCTATTTGTTTCAGTGAAAAACTCACAGAGTGGTACTGACTAGCCTAGGACTCATTGTGTACACAAGGTTAACAGAGATTTGCCTGCTTCTGCATCCAGAGTGCTTAGATAAATTGTATGTGCCACCATGCCTGGCTTATTTTTCTTTTAATCAGCATATGACTTAGAAACAATAAAGTGCCTGCATTTTCAGTGAACTTTCATACATGCATACATATAGAAATAGCCCAATAAGGATATTGAAAAGTTCTATGGTGTTGCCTCTCAACCTTTACCCAAATTAACCCAGATTAAACACTATTCTGAGAGGTATTGCCACAGATATATTTTTCAGTATTTGAAACTTCGCATATAGTCACATAATACAGTCTTCTGTCTTCGAGGCAAGTTGCTTTAGCAGTCTTCTCATGCGTTCGTGTGTATAAGAATTCATTTAATAGAGAGAGGATCCATCTGTTCATCAGGACAGAAATCACTGCACAGTGACCTAAGGACCAAACTGAGAGCTACAAAACACCAGTGCTAGTGTTTCCCAGGTGAGACGGGTTCACACTGTGTGGAGCATGGGTGGGTCCAGCCTCTAGCCACTGAGATAATCCACAGAAAGTCCCTGGGTCCCTGAAGGCCTGTGCGCAGTGTGCAGTACCAGGTATCAGACTGAACTGGAAGCTACAAAGCACCAATGACAACTGTCCTCTTCTTCTAGGAGGCCAGCAGGGCCACCATAGGAGCACTCTGCTTGGGTACCTTTCAGCCTGATCCCCAGCTGCCGGGCTTACCTAGGTCAGAAACATCAAGCAAACAGAGAGTGAATCTAGAGGAGGTGACTTAGATGCAGGGACCAAATTCCCATTTACCTCTGCCCCAAAGAGCCTGGACAGACCACCAGAGCGCATCTCTCCTCAGATATCTTTCCACCTGATCCACAGCTGCCAGGACCACCTGTGTCAGAAACAGCAGACAAGCAGAGAGTGAATCCAGAGAAGGTGACTTGTGCAGGGGACCAAGGACACATTGTCTATACCTACCCCCAAAACTCTCAGACCATCAGAGACCACCAAACCTGCTAGCATCAGAGACATCACAATAGGAAGAGGTCAGTGTAAGAACACAGGAAACTATTCCCAGGGCCATTTGACGTCACTCGAAACTGGTGAACCTATCACAGCAAGCCCAGAAGAGATACTATTACATTCTATGCTGAAGAGAAAGATTTCAAATCTGAGGTTATGAAGATGATAGAGGCCTTAAAGGAGGAAAAGAAATTCCTCAAACTAGAACAGGAATACACAAGGAAAGAGGTGAAAGAATTGAACAAATCACTTAATAAAAATTAATGAAAGACATGAAACTACAATCAAACAAGAGAAGGAAATGAGTAAAAGGATTCAAGTCCAAGTAAATTAAATATCTCAACACAAAACCAGACACATTAAATCTGTTAGAAGAAAAAGTGGGGAAGATCCTTGAGCTCATTGGCACAGGAGACAAATTCCTGAACAGAATGCCAATAGCTCAGGCTCTAAGATCAACAATTAATAAATAGGACCTCATGCTACTGGAAAGCTTCTGTAAAGCAAAGGAAACTGTCAATAGAACAAAACAGCAGCCTACAGAGTGGGTAAAGATCTTCACCAACCTTGCATCTGACAGAGGGCTAATACGCAAAATATATAAAGAACTAAAGAGACTAAACACCACCAAACCAAATAATTCAATTAAAGAATGGGGTACAGAACCAAACAGAATTCTCAACAGAGGAATATCAAATGGCTGAGAAACACTTAAAGAAATACTTGATGTCCCTAGTCATCAGGGAAATGCAAATCAAAATGACTATGAGATTCCATCTTACACCTGTTAGAATGGCTAAGATCAAAAACATACTGGAGGACGTACGGAAAAGGGAACACTTCTCCATTGCCTGTGGGAGTGCAAACTAGTACCACCAATTTGGAAACCAATCTACTTCAAGACCCAGCCATACTGCTCCTGGGCATATACCCAAAAGATGCTCCACCATACAACAAGGACATTTACTCAACTATGTTTATAGCAGCTTTATTCCTAATAGCCAGAATCTGGAAACAAGCTAAATATCCCTCAAATAAAGAATCCATAAAGAAACGTTGGTGCCTTTACACAATGGAATACTACTCAGCTATTAAAAACAAGGATATCTTGTAATTTCCAGGCAAATGGATGGAACTAAACAATGTTATCCTGAGTGAGGTAACCCAGACCCAGGAAGACACTCATGGTATATACTTACTTATAAGTGGGTATTAGATGGTAATAAAGGATAATCATACTACAATACAGACATTGATGTACCCAACCAAGGACCATATATGATGTGGACCTAGACACTCGGGTCAGATGTAGTTGATCGGCAGCACAGTCTCCTTATGGGTCCTACAATATGGGGAGTAGGGATGACTTCCTACATGTACTCTGCTCATCCCCTACCTTGGTCACTCGGTCCTGGCAGGGCAGCCAGGCCACAGAAGAAGAGGATACAGGTAGTACAGATGAGATTTGATAGGCTGAGGTCAGATGTTAGGGGAAGAGGGCTCCGCTTTGTGAGGACTAGAGGAGGGATGGAAAGGGCATGAGGTAAGGAGAGTCAGATCAGGAGATGATGAGGGAGGGGACTACAATTGGGATGTAAAGTGAAGAAATTTAAAAACATTCTTAAAATTAAAAAGGAGATAGAACCAATGAAGAAAAGAAAACCAATCGGAGACAATCCTGGAAATGAAAATCTTAGGAAAGAGGACAGATACTACAGACCTAATAATTACCAGCAGGATCCAAGAGATGGAAGAGAGAATCTCAGGGGTAGAAGATATGATTAAAGTAATTGATATAACAGTCAAAGAAAATGTTCAATTTTAAAAGTTCCTGACACAGAACATCCAAGAAATCCATGACACTATGAAGTGACCAAATCTAAGAAAAATAGGAATAGAAGAAAAAGGCTTCTAGCTCTAAGGCACAAAAGATATTGTAAACAAATCATAGAGGAAATTTTCCCTAAGCTAAAGAAAGAAGTTGCCATAAAAGTATATAAAGCCTACACAACTCCAAACAGATTGGACCAGAAAAGAAAATTGTCCTGCAATATAATAACCAAGAAACTAAATGTACAGAACAAAGAAAGAATGTTAAAAGCTTCAAGAGAAAAAGGACAAATCACATATAAAGGCAGATCTATCAGAATTACACCTGACTTCTCAACAGAGATTATGAAAACCAGGAGGGCCCAGACTATGCAGACACTAAGAGACCACAGATGCCAACCCGACTACTATACCCAGCAAAACTTTCAGTTACCATAGATGGAGAAAACAAGACATTCTACAATAAAGACATGTTTAAACAGTGCCTAAGCAGAAATCCAGACCTACAGAAGATACTAGAAGGAAAACTAACCAAGGAAGGCTAACTTTCCCCAGGAAAATATAGGAAATAAATAACTCCACATCAGCAAAATGAAAAGAAACACACACACACACACACACACACACACACACACACACACACAATGCCACCAATATCAAAAACAAAAAGAGTAACCAACAACCACCTGTCATTAATATCTCTTAGCATCAATGGCCTCAATCCCCCAATAAAAAGACACAGACTAACAGAATGGATGTAAAAACAAGACACGTCATTCTGCTGCATACAAGAAACACACCTCAACAATAGAGATAGTCATTATCTGAGAGTTCAGGGCTGGAAAAAGGCATTCCAAGCAAACAGATGCATGAAGCAAGCTGGAGTAGCCATTCTTGTAACGAATAAAGAGACTTTCAACCGAAACTAATCAAAAGAGATAGAGAATGGCACTTTATACTCATCAAAGGAAAAATACACCAAGATGACATCTCAGTCCTGAACATCTATGCCTCAAACGCAGGAGCACCCACATTCATAAAAGAAATACTGCAAAAGCTTAAATCACACATGAAACTCATCTATTAATAGTGGCAAACTTCAACACCCCATTCTCACCAATAGACAGATAATCAAGACAGAAACTAAATGAAGAAATAATGAAACTAACAGATGTCATGAATCAAATGGACCTAACAGATATCTACAGAACACTTCACCCAAATGCAAAAGAATATACCTTCTTCTTAGCACCTCACAGAACCTTTAAAATACCAGTATTCTCAACTGACTGAACTCCTGCAATAAATACATTCTGGTCACTCCGTGTTCTCACCAATACTTAGCAAAATGTTTTCAGTGAGTTTGAATTTGGATGTTTAGGATATATGTGTAGCTTTTCAATCCATATATGTTATTATTTTAAAACCTAGACATTTCATTACATTTATCTCAGGGTGTGTGTATGTGTGATTGTGATATATATGTAGAAGTTAGAGGACAAGCGAGGGGAGTTGATTAAATCCTTCCATCATGTGAGCACAAGGACTGGCCTCAAGTCATCAATCTTGAGAACACTTTCATCCACTGAGAAATCCTGCTGGCCCCACCTAGCCACTTATTTGTTTCAACACCAAGTTTTGAGTCCTAAAATAGCCATCTAGTTCAAGTTCTCAGAAAACTGGTTCTAGAAAGTTCAACTGGCTACTCTACCATCACGTAACAAGTAACAAACTTAGAGTGAAAGCTCAGACTCTACTTCTAAGCCATCATTCTGCACAGTGAATGACAACCATCTCCTTGTATCCCATCATCATCCCAGCCTTGCTGTTAAGTTCCCTTTCAAGTAACTTCTTTACAAGGAAAATGCAGCTACCACACACAAATGTGAAGGCATCATAATACTGGGCTATGTCACAATATTCAGGCACCAAATGACGCATGTGAATTCAAGCACACACTGCAATGGAGAAAGAATCCATGGTGAGATTCATTAAAAATAGTCAACCATCTTCCAGACTAATAGTGGGAATGGCCGCTTCTGGACTTTGTTGCCAGATGTGTGAAAGGAAGCTTTGTGGAAAAACACACTCACTACTGGGCAGGAAGTCCTGTCCATTTCCTTCAGGTCTCTCAGAACTCTGCTCCAAGTCAGGGAGAGACAAAAGCAGAGCCTTGTGTGCATAAAACATGATCCCACTTGAATCACACAAATACCATTCAAGAGAGTAGAAAAGTTGCTTGGACACTGAGGTTTTTCCTGATCTTTTCTTCCATTTCTTTACATGTAAAATGAGGAACTGGATAAGTGGGTTTTAAGAGGTCTCTCCAGTTTAGTAATTCTGCAGATGCTTTGGGCATAAACATAATTTATATGATATCAGTAAATATAAAACAAAGCTAGAGTTTGTTTATGAATATCAGGGTTGGGAAACAGACTTAAGTATACAAAACCAGAGATGCATGCCTTCTGATAAACTGGCATTTCTATTAATTAGCTATGAATGTGAACTTCATCTTACTATTTTGGAATCAATCATGCTTCCTTGTCTCTCCCTTCCTGCCTTCTAAAGGTATTAATTAAATAAATTTGTTTGCTATCTCATGTAAACAAATAATTTTGTATAGAGTTATACTGTATCATAATGATGTATTTGTTTCTGGTCTATCTGAGGAATGTGAGATCAATTATTATGCTATACAAAAGCAGAATTCTGAAAGTAATAAATCTCAAGTGAATAATATAAAATTATATTTATAGATTCTGAAGTGAAATTTACATTAGTCATTTTTTTTCACCAAATGATCTGAGGCATATTTCTTTTTTCCAAATGATCTCAAGGAGTGGCATAAAAACTCAAAGGGACCCTTTGGGATTTCTCATACCTAAGAGAAAAGTGTAGGGAAAAATTACTACTGAGTGCCTTGAGTTCTGATTTGTTTTGACTGAGTGGGAATTACAGAGATGAGTCATTCAATACTTCACTTAGAAATCACCTTTTCCCCTTGTCATGTGAGGATTCATGCTTTTTTTAATTAGAAATTGATCAAAGCCTAATAAAGCCTGGCGAGGGATAATAGCAAAAATTCCTCTCCCAAGAGCAAGTTCAACCTCATGAATTTTCTCCTGTTGTAGCCCCACTTTGTAGCCCCAGCCCATGTCTGAGTGGAGAGTGGGGCAGGTGAATTACAGTTAATATTCTTTGCACTGTTTCTCTTAATTGATGGGGGCAGTTCTGAAAAGTGAGTCAGAGCAAGTGAAGAAGTGTAAATAATTGTCAGGTGGCATAAAATGAATAAAGATCTACCTGAAGAAGCTTCTCGAGGTTTACAGAGATGAAAGATCTAAGGAGATTTCGATGTAAATACATTAGGTTAGGCCAACCGAAACTTTGATTGATGTTCATTCACACCTAACTCATCAAGTCTCCCCTTCAGAATGAGTCAAAAAACAGAAGGCTGCGTGAGCTAATAAAAGAGTAGGAAAATCATTAGGGCAGGGAAAAGCTGTCCACTGTAGTTTACAGTTATGGATGGCATCGTGGGTGAGAGTACTTTGTCATATCTTCCTTGTGGTCAGGCTTTGGATGTGTCTGTGTCTTTGATGGAAATTTTGTCCAAGCCTATGGACCCATGGACAAAGCTTCCTTGGCAATGAATAAGCAGATGTTGTACTATTCTCTTCCCGGAAATGAAAAAGAAAGAAAGAAGCAAACAAAAAACCAAAGAGAAAACTCACAAAACCCAGAACATATAGAAAAAAAATCCTACCTAGGAGTGGGATTAACAAGGAAACTAATATAACAGACAAATGGAAGATCTTTGCAACAGTGAAGGAAAGGCCACATCCTATGTCAAAGTCACAGTCAGGGCCCAGACTTTTTCATGAGTAGAACCCAGACATAGGAATGAGCAAGCAAAAGTGAGGCCATGACTACGTGTGAAAAGATTAATGTGATTGAGCCAGAATGAGATCACAGTGGTCATGGTGAGGAAAGGTGGTCAAGCCTTTCTCAGGTAAAATATGAGCAATCATTTTGACCTGGGATATAAGGGGTCATAGTAAAAGAAACCATAAAAGGACCCAAGGCCCCATTATTTCAGGGTCTGGCACAGGCTTCTCTGTGGTCGGGGTCTGCCATGGTCTATTTTCCTTATAGTGTTTGGCTCAGGCTCCTTTGGGTTTTAGGTTTGGTCCCAGCTCTCTGTGTGTCAGGGCAGTACTTGGAATCTTACCAGTTCAGCTGTGCTAATAATTGCCAATACTGAGCAGGTAGCCCAGGCTCCAGACTCCACAAATACCACCCCACCTGCTATTTCTAGGAGGGAGTGCTTTGACAGAATGTCACAGGAGGTCAGCATCAAGAGTAGAACTTTATAATCTCCCAGATTTTATATTGAAGTTCTATACCAGGTGTCAGTGGGGTGGGTGGGTGGGTGCCCTTTCCATATGCTCTTGAATGGCCAGCCCCTGTACAGGCATCCCTTTGACCCCTGCCCTTTCCTTTTCTTCCACCTGTACTGTTAGAATCTAACAGTTAGATTGTGCATATTTCAGAGAACAAAATGTGTCTGCCACTCAACCATAAGGAGACCATGCCTTTAGCCTGAGAATTTATCCAAGCCACAACACAGACAAAGCTTCCTTTTCAACTTTCTCTTCCTCCTGAATCCAAAGCCAACAGTGCACACTCTGTTACCATCAGATCTAGACCACAACCCTAATCGTGACAGTAACCTCCAATCCCTGGTCTCCATTATGGAAACCTCAAAGAGTATTCAGGCCTGCAGGTATCTCCTGATCTGGTACATTCTTGCCCGCATTCAACTCATGCCCATGGGTTCACAGAAGCACTTTGCAAACCTACTAGGAGTCTTACTTCAAAGATCCCTTCCTGGGAAAAGCCTAGATCTAGCCCTCCTTTTCCTGAGAAGTATGTATGCCCTAGGAGGATAAAGTTGGGTAGGGATAGCACTTCCTCACCCTAAATGTCTATATCTTAAATATTGTTATCACCATTCCATCTGCTTTGTTGTCACTAAGCCTGCAGGGTGCTACCTACTATCCCTGGGGTCTGTACACAAATTCCATCACCATTCAACTGCCAGTTTGAGATGGGATGTGGTTGTCTTGCATGCCAGAAGCCTGACATAGACCTACAACAAACCAAAAATAGGAAGAGAAAGTAGAAATAATGCCTAGAATAAGCTAGGATCATTTTGAAAAGAGTATTACAACCATGAGTCTCAGAGATACACTTGAATATCTGTTCTGTCCTTGGTGAAATTTGTTCTTAGATGACTGAAGAGATAAAAGAAGCTCTGTGTTGTCTTGCATAGTGCCAAGCCCACCAGCTTGAGGCAGGGACAAGTTATACACACGCTAGGGTTGCTTCATTTGTCTGGACTAGGCTCGAGAAGAGTAAAATGGAGAATTATAGAGGAACATAATCTGATGCAATACCTGGCCTAGGAACCTGGCATGTTGGTCTGTACTCAGAAATCTGCACAAACTCACATCACACAGTCAATACAATAAAATTTGTCTAATACAAATCTGAACACAAAACAGTGAAGAGAGATGGCCAGAACAGAGTTTCTTGTTACATCCATATCTGCTTGTACTGGAGAGGGCCCATGAGCACATATGTAAAGACTGTGGCTTCCAAGTAGAGAGACTCCCCAGAGAATCCCAACAAGATCCCCATGGAGCTTTTCCTACCTGGTATGGTGAGCTACGATGACAGATGCCAGAGATGGCAAAGGGAAACAAGAGAAGTTCACTCTCCAGCACTGTAAAGGCTGGTGCTCTAGACCAGGGCCAGGCTGTGTCAACATGCTGCTCTTGTAGTTATGAATGCTTATGTGTGCCATCTCTTGCAAGTAGGGACAGGATACAAAAGTGATTGAAAAGTGTGTTTTCAAGCCTAGACCCTTACCATCACTAAATTTTCATCTTGAGTTGTAATAAGGCTCTCCACCAGAAGGCTTGCCTACCTTGCCAGAAGTCTTGGATTTGCCCTTCACCACCACAAAATGGATAGGTAAATGATATAGCTAAATAAATTGCTTAATAAATAAAGATGAATGGTGTGACTGAAGAGTAACATAACCTATGAGCATTTTATAGAGCCAGCACCATTGCCCAAGCTTCATAGACTCATGGGAGCATCTATCTTTTTCTGTCTTTACCTCAGTCAAGCTTCCTCCCAAAACACTGAGTGAATGGCCACACTTTCCCACAATATGCCAAGCTTACTGCCCAAGCACTGTGGAAGATTATCAGTGATGAAGAAGTTTCATTAGCACTACCTTGAGCCCAGTGCCACTTTGTCTCAAAAAATAATGTAAGGATGATAAAATAAGATACCCAAGATTAATCTCTCATTTCTCCTTGAATACACACACACACACACACACACACATGTGTTTCTGAAAACACATGAACTCACATATATGAATGTACATGCCACACACACACTAAATCATGTATAAATAAATACATGAATATAAAAAGTAGAGGGGAAAAGATAGTGCTGAAAAGATGTCTCCTCTTACATCAATAACTTTGGTCACCCTGGATGAGCTCAAGATCACAAATGAAAAGATTGTTGCTGAGAAGAATTCCAGTTCCTCAGAAAGCAGTACTCTGCAATAATCTCCTACCTGCACAGCCGGCTATGCATGAGAGATATCACCAGCAAGAGGTGTGAGAGCAGAGCTTCAACTTCTAGTAGTCAGAACCTGGAGTCTTTGAAAAGGTACAGGGTAGGTGGGTTTATCCTGTTGCCTCTCTCCCTGGCATACATAAGGTGTCATCTCTATGTGTCATTTCATGACTTATCTCTGGGTAGACATCCCCTGCTAGTGCTACCCACAACCATATTTTCTTGGCATAGTGGAAAAGCGCACTTCAAGTACTTCATTGTTCTCATACCTTTTGAACACTCTAACTCCAAGTACATCACTGGGGCCTGATTAGGTTATCACCCATGGATTTAGGATACAGTCCAACCCATGACACAACACAAACTTCTCTTCCTTGTGGGATTATGCTGGATAAGATCAAAGTCTGACTTCTCCAGATACCTGTTTCGTGCTTGGTCTATATGGGCCAACTCCCTTTTTTAGAAGATCCTCATTCTACCTGATATGGTAAGCCCAGAATTTGTAAGAGGTGCCACATAGTCCTAAAAGGAAAAAAAAAAAAAAAAAAAAAAGAATCCGGCCCTTTCTCAATAAGCAGCTTTAACAAGTACAGGGAATTCCCGGAAGTACCCCACCCCATGATGAGATCCTAGTCTCCAGCAAATGGCCCTTAACTGTACTTAGGAGTCATCCCCTCATACATAGGATAATTAAGTACTGTTTTCCCCTTCTTGTGATAGGGTCCCCTGTTACTGAGGGACTGTACCACTGTATGTAGATTAAGCTTCCTGGCGCCCTTAGCCCTAGAGAATCAGACATATTCACCCTCTAATCCCCTACTCACTGCACAAGGTTTATAACTAAAGGCTGACTGGCTTGCAGGATAGGGCTGGGGTGCTCAACTGCTCATGGTTACCCTTGTGCTTCGGCTCTTGCTCCCCTGCTTGCCATCGCTCCACCATGACCATCTGAGACTCAGTTTATTCTGAGCGGAACCACCACTGGATGCCCAGTGGTTAGGCAACAATGGCTGAACAGCTTTTTCAGCCACTAGGGCCTGCTCAATCACTGCTGATAGCTTGGTGCTGACTCCTGGTGAATCGAAGCTGGGCTTATGCCTCACCCTGTCTACCAGCAGGTTTCAGACATTCGCATGCTTCCATTGCTGTGTTTTAGCATAGTAGCTCAAACAAGGCACTGTAACACTTGCGGAACTCCTGAGTCTCCACTGCCTTTTGAGACATGCAGCCTCGTTCTAAAAAGAACTAACTGTAGCACGTGGTGTGGGAACTCATTCCCCATTCCCCAGGAGAGGCTGGGAACCTGGCTTTGTGTCCAAGCCATGAGCCTCACCCCTAAAGCATGCGCTAGCTGCCCCTGAGTAAGAAAACAGGACTTCCGTTCTCAAGGCCCATCCATTCTCATTCAGAAACAAGCAGCACATGGACTGACCCACCAGACATGGGGCCCAGGTCTGCTGCTTCTAGATGCAGAACTACACTTAATAGTTACAGTGTGTTTGCATTCAGATGTGAGTTTTGTGATCCACATGGGACTTTTGTGTAGAAGGTGGCTCCCGGGGCAGATGCTTCTATTCTGATTTAGAGCTCTGAGCTTGTGCCTATGGCAAGTTCTACAACTACGTTGTGTATGTAGAAAAGAAAGATGGTGAAACAGGATCCACGATGGTAGAAATGTCATGTTATGTAGATGTTTTGCTAGTATGTGCTAGGTCTTTCTGGGACAATGTCATTAGCAGATGAGTCATGAAATGCTTTGGACATTTTTTTAAAGACAGGTAAAGGAGGACAGCCAATGAGAGTTGATGCTTGCCTAAGCAAGGGAAGAGTATCATACATTGATAACATTACTCTGGGGTAAATGGGCATAAGGACTGATGGGTATCACCTGGGTACTTTGTAATGACAGAGCACCTGACAAACAGACCAGTATTTCTTGCATTCAAAGGAGCTGCTACTGTTATGTCCTAAGCCTATCCAGGTTCTGTCTGTGCCTAGCATTCATTGTGTTGTATTATGTGCATTTATATAATTCCAAGGATAGAACATAAAAAGATCAAAACAAAAGGTTCACATGCTATGGGCTTGAAGAACTTCAGCAGTAGTGGCCAGAGGTGCCCACCCAAATGAAGGGAGGCCTGAAAAAATCCTGGTAGAGTGTGAGGGTCCATGGGTTACTATTGTCTTTCAGTGGGCAGTGCTGTGGACTTGTACATTCCACAGGCTCCAGGCAGGCTGGTGTGCAGACAGGGATAGTACTCTAAAGTCTTCTATGGAACCTTCTGGCTGGATGGCATCATTGCTACCACTTAATAGACTTAAATTTTAAATAAACAGGACAAGAAGCTAGAAGATATGACACCAGGGGTCTAGATACTCCCTTCCTGAAACATTATGTGTTTGGTAGGACCACACAGGAAGGAAATATTTGTAGATTTCTGGGATCTTTTCTGGTGGATCAACCATGGAACAAATGGCCCAACTGAAAGGGGATTTTCTGGTGAGCAGGAGGCTCATGGGAATCTGTGAGCCTCCCTCAGTGCAGACAGAGTCTTGTGATTTGAGAACACACTCTCCCCCCAAAAAAACACAGTTTGGAGATGCAGTGACTCTTGAGGAAAGTATTTCAGTGACCTTTCACTCCCCACTAATTCTTCTGGGTCCTCAAACTGCCTTAAACCTCCCCAACTTCAGCTTAACTTTTACAGACACAAGATGATAAAGCAACTCCTGAGAACCCAACTCTGTTAAGCTGTGATGAAGGTTGGAGGATAGGTGTGTGAGGTGTGGTACTGATATTATATCCACCTTGCAGATACACAAGCCATGGCACAAACACATAAGCCATACTACAGGTGCACAGGCCATGGTAAAGATGCATTAGCCATGTGGCAAATGGTGAGCCACAAAGACTATGTCATAGGCAGTGGACAATAGTAAAAGGTATAAGCCATGTCCTAGAAAAATGAACCACCATATGGTGAGTGAACCATATGATGGATAATGTGCCATAACATAGAGGGTAAGCCACAGTGCAGATGTGAGACCTTCAGAAGAAACACGGAAGCTGTGCAACAGCTCCAATTGCCTCCTGTATGTGACTGAGAGGTCCCTGACCTCTAGTGCTTCCAATGGCAAGGCTGAGAGCATGCTGCATCTCCCTCAGACTAGGAGTCAATGTTTCATTGTTTCTGGGACTCTGTCAATGGTATGAAATGTGGTTTTAAAAAGCCCTGTCCTACAGAAGACCCTCTGAGAAGTGGGGTCCCAAAGAACCATGGTAGACATGAGACAGGTCTTCCATCCATGTGAGATGAGTGATCTGGGAAAGACCAAGGAGTCAGGTCACATCACAAGAAAGAAGTAAATAGAAACACTGGGGCCACCCTATAGGACCTTCAGTGTTCAAGGAAGGGTTCAACTGATAGTTAATATGGATCAGCAATGGCTTCTAGCACCAGCATCCATCTGGGAAGGGCCCACAGGGCTCATAGTCAACCATATGAGTGAACAGTGTCCTAGACCATGGGAATAGGCAATAATTTTCCAGGAATGCAAATGGCCCACAATCCATTCACAAAATATTTCTAATTTTACTAAGCCAGAGAGCAGTTCAGCTGTGGCATGTATACTTCAAAAGTCAGCAGTTGTACTTTGTAATAAGTGTACTCCACAAGCCAAGGTGCACAAGATGGCACATACTGTTTCTTGTGGCCCAAGTAAGTTTCTCTGGATGAGAGAAAGTGCTCCTACTGGGAGAGGAGAACATCTTTGTCACTGGTTTTAAAAGAATAAGTTTGCTCTATTGGGCTAACTTTCCCTAAGGAGACATGATGGGATGTTCTCTCATATGTGAATCTTCTTCTCTCAAATATTAACATTCCAACCATAGTTCTTGCCCATAATCCACCCCTCCTTCTTTTTCCTTCAGGAAATGGCAGGCATCTCATGGATATCAACCAAACATGACATAGAAAGTTGCAATAAGTCTAGGTACTTTGAGTGGCAGTTGTTTTAATGAAGAGAATAGCAGAACACAGGTAAAAGAAAAGTATAGTGGGGAAATACTGGGGAGAGCAAGGTTTAAGCAGGGATGGGGACCAAAGGTAGGATGGGAAGGTAGGAGTGTGGGGAGGAAGGGAAGAGTAACCCAGACAACGGGAATACAAAGAAGCCATGTGGAAGCTTGATGTCTAGTAATCCAAATTAAAAAAAGTACAGAAGAGAGTAGTTCTGTATGGCT
Source organism: Acomys percivali (assembly GCA_907169655.1). Classification (NCBI taxonomy): domain Eukaryota; kingdom Metazoa; phylum Chordata; class Mammalia; order Rodentia; family Muridae; genus Acomys; species Acomys percivali. The sequence continues at coordinate 77,997,105 of OU015744.1, forward strand.
GTATCCTGTGGTTTCTAAGAGCAATGGGTTCCTAATCCCAGAGTGAGATAAGAGTTTGTTAGGGAGGCTCCAAAATCTCCCAAAACAATGCAGACTCCTGTCAGTGCTCCTGGCTGCCCTCAAGAATGAGAAGATGAAACCATAATGTAAAAAGAACCACATTCCTTGACTGTAAGATATAGAGAAAGAAAGCTGGAGCCATGCTGGATGCTTCCACCCTGGTAGTTAGCATTCAGAGTACCAGACAACTCAGAAAACACTGTAGAATAAGGGACAAGAAGTTTGTAAGGACCCAAAGGTAAGGAGAAGGTGACATGGCCTGAATGAATCTGGCAGAAACCTAGCCAGCCTCTCCAACCAGCTGAATGTTGCCTCACTCTTTCGGGCAGGAGTAAATCAGCCTGAACAGGTAGAATGGAAGACTAGCCAACCACCACAAGCAGGAGGGCTGTATACTCTCTCTCTCACTCTCTCAGATGGGACTAAATCTAGACCTCACAGCCTGGAAAGATCAGGTAGAAGCCTAACCAACCACCACACGCCAGCAGTGGTTCCTCACTGCACTCTCCAGGCAGTCTGAACCTAGGCCCCAAAGCCCCAGTGCCAGAGGGCAAGATTTCCAAAGCAAAGTCAAAGGCAGTCTAACCTGCTGTACCTACACTACCTTGCACTGAACCTTGGGCTACAGAGCACAAGCACTGGTCTCTGCTGGCCAAGTGGGGAGCCCAGAGTGTAGATCAAAGTCCCTTGGAACTGAAACTAGGTCACCTGCCTGATCCACAGAGGGGTTCCCTGATCCCCACAGGTGAGGATCTTGACCTATAGATACTCACCCACAAACTGCTCTCAAGAACCAGTCGAGGACATCAGAAACTACCTCCCAACTAAATTCAGGGTCTAGACAAGGCTGCTCACTCTCTCCATATCTCTTCAGTATAGTTCTTGAAGTTCTAGTTAGAGCAATAACTCAAGAAAAGGAGATCAAGGGGATCCAAGTGGGAAAGGAGGTGTCAAATTATCCCTATTCGCATATGATATAATAGTGTATACAAATGACCCCCAAAATTACACCAGAGAACTCCTACAGCTAATAAACACCTTCAGCAAAGTGTCTGGATGAAAAATTAACTCAAAAATGTCAGTAGCCCTCCTGTATACAAATGATGATTGTGCTGAGAAAGGAATTAGGGAAACTACACCCATCACAATAGCTACAAGTTACACCTAAAGCCTCTAGGTGTAACTCTAACAAAGCAAGTGAAAGACTTGTATGAAAAAAACTTCAAATCTCTGAAGAAGGAGATTGAAGATGCCATCCCAAGATGGAAAGGTCTCCCTTGTTCATGGTTTGGAAGAATTAACATAGTAAAAATGACCATCCTAACAAAAGCAATTTACAGATTCAAAGCAATCCCTATCAAAATACTGACACAATTTTTAAAGACAATTATAGATCAATTCTCAACTTCATATGGAAAAACAAAAAACCCAGAACCTATGAAATAAACTGTATAATAAAAGATCCTCTGGAGAAATCTCTATCCCTGATCTGAAGCTGTACTACAGAGCAACAGTAATTAAAATGGCAAGGTACTGGCATGGCAATAGGCTGGTTGACCAATGGAATCAAATTGAAGACTCAGAAATGAATCCACACACATATGGTCACTTGATTTTTTACAAAGAAGCCAAATCTATTCAATGGAAAAAGCATAGCATCTTCAACAAATGGTGCAGGTCTAACTGCATATCTACATGTAGAAAAATGCAAGTAGATCCATATTTATCACCCTGCACAAACCTGAAGTTCAAGTGGATTAAAGACCTCAACATAACACCAGAGACACTAAATCTGTCAGAAGAAAAAGAGGGGAAGAACCAGGAAGTCACTGGCACAGCAGACAACTTTCTGAACAGAACTCCAACAGCCCAGGCTCTAATGTAAATAATTAATAAATTGAAGCTCATGAGGCTGAGAAGCTTCTGGAAGGCAGAAGACACGGTCAACAGATCAGACTGGGAAAAGATCTTCACCAACCCTACATCTAACAAAGGACTAATATCCAATCTATGTAAAGAGCACAAGAAATTAAATACCACCAAACCAAATAACGCAATTAAGAAATGGGGCTCAGAATGAAACAGAGAAGTCTCAACAGAGGAATATTGAATGGCTGAGAAACACTTAGAGAATTGATCAATGTCCTTAGTTATCAGAGAAACGCAAAACAAAACAACTCTGAAATTTCATATTACACCCATCAGAATGACTCAGAACAAAAACATAAGTGACAGCATATCCTGGCAAGGATGTGGAGAAAAGGGAATACTCCTTCATTGCTGGTGGGAGTGCAAATTTGTACAACCACTTTGGAAATCAATCTGGCACTTTCTTAAAACACTGGGAATAGGGCCACCTCTAGACCCACTATTATACTCCTTGGAATATACCCAAAAGATGTTCCACCACACAACAAGGACATTTGCTCAACCATGTTCATACCAGCCTTATTCTTAATAGCCAGAATCTGGAAACAACCTAGATGCCCCTCAGTTGAAGAGTGGATAAAGAAACTCTGGTACATTTACACTATGGAATACTACTCAGCTATTAAAAACAAGGAAATCTTGAAATTTTCAGGCAAATGGATGGAACTAGAAATGATCATCCTGAGTGAGTTAACACAGACCCAGAAAGATATAGATGGCACATAATCACTTATAATTGGACACTAGCGCAATAAGTATGTACTCTGAGAATCTTCATTTAGTAGGGGATTGGGATAGATGCTGGGACTTCCTATTGGGACTCCAGGTGACAGAGGTGTGGGAGAATGGGGAAATGGAAGGACCCAGAGGGTCCTAGAACCCTACAAGTAGACCATTAAGGCTGGCAGATCTGGACCCAGGTGGGTCTGCTTAAACTACTATACCAACCAAGAACAAGGCATGCAGGAAACCTAGAACTCCTATTCAGGTCTAGCCAATGGATAGCACACTCTCCACAGTTGTGTGGAGAGTAGGAACTGACTCTGACAAGAACTTTAGTGCCTCTGATTTGATCACTTCCCCTTGGTGGGGAGGCCTGGTGCCACTCAGAGGAAGGGGAAGCAGGCTACCAGGAATAAACTTGGTAGGCTATGATCATCTGATGGGGGAGCAGGTCTCCTTCTGTCACAGACCTAGGGGAGGGATATAGAGTGAAAGAGGGAGGGAGGGGGGATGGAAAGATACAAGTGAGGGGATAACAACTGAGATATAATCTAAATAAATTATTTAAATAAAAAAATTTTCCAAGGAAATGATGAGTATTTTAAAATCCTATGTACATGTATATTTTCTGCAGCATTATTTTTATAATAAAAATGTTAGTGACCTGAAAATAAAATAAAATATAAAAACCACAAATTAATGTTAAGCAAATTAAGCAAACACAAATTGACATATGCCATACAACTTCACATATACATGGAATCCCAAGTATGTCTGTCCAGTAGTTGTTGAAAGTATAATAATTACTGCCACCTACTGGAAAGGTTGTTGTCAAGAGGAACTGGAGAAAGGTTGATCAATGAATAGGATACACCCATTAAATTCAGTAAATAAATTCTGGTGTTCTATTACACAGTGGGAAGAATATAAATAAGCATACACTGCATATTTTACATGGCTGGATGAAAGGATCCAGTATGTTTTCAGCACAAAAATAAATGTTTCTTTGAGGAAATAGATATTTTTCTTTTGATTTGCATTTTACAGAATGAATGTGTTTAGTAATATATCACATTGTACCCCTAAAACATTAATTTTCTTATGTCTCTACTTTAAAAAGTACATTTTAAAACACATACAGATTTTGTTCTTGTGTGTGTGTGTGTGTGTGTGTGTGTGTGTGTGTGTGTGTGTGT
>OU015744.1:78001022-78023348 GCA_907169655.1 Acomys percivali
TGTGTGTGTGTGTGTGTGTGTGTGTGTGTGTGTGTGTGTGTGTGTATGCATGTACCCTCAGAGTCCAGAAGACGACATCAAATCCCCTAGAGCTGGAGTGACAGGTGGTTATGAGCTGCCCAGCATAGGTTCTGGGACTTAAAATCAGGTCTTCTGGAAAAATAAGCAATACGGTTAAGTGCTGAGCCATCTCTCTAGACACTTAAAAATATTTTTAGAGTAAATAAAAAATTAATGGAAGAAAAAAGAGAAAACTTAAATTTTCAGACTCTTACGGGAAAAAGTATTAAAAGTACGTGTTGAAATACAGTATCCAATGATGTAATTGTGCGCTTACTCTAACCCCTTACCAAATGCCACCCTAGAACAAAAAGAGAGTCCTTGTAAGACCCGTGTTCAGTGAACTGTTGCTATGTTCTCCCGACACAGAGAATCAATTCACAGCTTAGAATCTCTCCTGCATTTTGCACTCTGATCCAGGCTACAACTCCTTCAGTGCAAATGTCCAAGGACTTGGGACTTTAACGACACCAGGCTCAGAGATCGTGCTCTCCACTATTAGAGCAATGCAGCTGTAGTTGTGAGAAACCTCCATCCAGCACCAGTTCAGGCCAGCTCAGCACTCCAGAGCTCTGTAACCCAGGCAACACCACCAACCTCCATGGGCTTCATTATCTTGGCTTGCAATGTGAGAAACTTGCCCACACATGACCCCTAGGTCTCCTTCAGTCTTCAAAAATTCCTGTATCTATATACAGCTTTAATGAGCTATTCCAAAGACTACTTTCTCCAGTACAATGTGAAATGTACTGGACTACATGCAATGCTAGTGGGGAGAAAAAGGTCCATAAAGGAAAACCAGAACCTCCCATATTCAGCTTCATCAAGAGAACTTCCCAACTAGCCTTTTACCTTACAGGCTCATAAACTCATACAGATTTATCTCAGAACAGACACCTTGGGTCCCCAAATCATTCCAGTTTGCTGAATAAGGAAAGGAACACCAAGGTCTCTTCTTTCCAGTCTGCTTTGAAAACAATCAGGCAATGGTCAATAATACAGAAGTTGAACCCAGACAGAACCATTAACTCATCAGAGTGGTTACTAACTCACCTTGACCAAAGTATCTAATTTCTCAACCTTCCAATTTTATATCTATAAAATGATATATTGGAAAAGATTAGACAAAATAATATACATATCTGACACATTAAGAATGAAGCAAACAGAAGATGAGAGTGACATTGAATATTCAGAAAATGATGCCTGCTAAAATGGATATCCCTCAGTACATAATCTTTCCCTTAGAAGATAAATGGCTGGGGCCACTAAGCCACTGAGGTGGGCCTTCTTCTGAAAAGTGGCTCTCAGTATTAGCTACACAACAGAATAGTCTAAGAATTATAAGCTCTTCCAATTCCAGGCCCACTGAGAACCAATAAATATGCAGATCTAAAGAAGCACACAGGAAAGAGGATCTATTCAGAAACATTTTAAATCCAGAAGTCATTTCGAACCTAAGATGCTCCTTAAACTTACAGCCCTCGAATGGGTCACAGGTTATGATATATGTCACAGTAAAAACCCTCTAGAAAAAACACTGTTCTCAGCACCAGACGTGCAGTTCTGATGCATTCTGGAAATCTTGAGACACTTTCCATTCCACACAAGTCAAAGAACAACTAAATGTATGTGGGAGTCTACTGTCTTCTCACTCATATATAAATACAGAAATCAGCCCTCAGTAATGAATCACATTCTTCCACTGAAAGGCCATATTACATGTGTATTCTTATAGTATCAAAAGAACTGACAATGGGACACTGTGTAAAATAGTACTGTGCTGACTTACTCTTGGTATAAAATTTATAGACTTTCCTCAGCTTGTTAAAATATCTTTTATTTGTAAAACTTTGTTACTTTTCAAATGTAACAAGTAATCCGGTTATAACTAAGTAAAAAAATTAAATTTTTGTTTTACTTTGATGTAAACAAACACAAAGTATTCACATAAATACTTTTCAGCTTTGGAAATATAGTAATTGTAATAATTTTATTGTAGTTATAAACTGTATTGCCAACATCTTTCATAAAGCATCAGCAATCCCCACTACTATAGCAATATAAGTAGGTCATTTTCCAATAACACTGCCTAAACATTTAGTTTTAATACTTTACTACCAATATGTAGAAATATCTAAATCATATCAACAATCTCTTTGTAATAAGCATTTTTTTTTTCATCAAGAACTAGTTTCCATATATGCCATTGTGAGTTAAAATTAACTCGAAAGAAGTAAGATTTTTCTGTGCTTGTGGTTTTATAGGGTTGAATCCATGGCCAACTGACTCCATCCTTTTAAGGTCTATAGAAAGGCAGAAATGTCAGGGCAAGGAGATCATGCACAGTCTGTTGCCTTATCATAGCTGAGACTCACAGACAAAAGAAAAGCAGGACTCCAATAAGCCTCCCAAGGCATGTTGCTAATGACCTGACCTCCTTCTGCCAGGCCTGACTTCTTACAGATTCTACCATCTCCCAGAAGTACCAAAGCCTTTAGCATATGAGTCTTCAGAAGACAATTAAGACCCAAACCATAATATATACTTTGAATTAAATTTTCATCATTAAATATGTGACTATACATCACCAAAGTTCTTACATGTCAACAGAGGATGAAGCACTTTGAATAATTAATAAAGATGCTCATTTGTACAATAATATCAAACTTAACCTCATAAAATTATCAGGAGGCAAATTCATTTACTTACCAAAATTCTGAACATGGAAGGGAAACAGCACTACTCAGTCCTTGTCCCAGATATTTTCCTGATTAATGACAGAGATCTAGAGAAATTCTATCTTCTCCCTATTTCTTTAAGGCTTTGATAGTCTTTAATTTTTAACTATGTGTATCATCGTTTCTATGATCAAAAAAAGCAGAAGTTTATTTCCATAGCATAAAAAACATTATAAGTTCCTCTTTAGCTATGCGCAGACCTCTGACATGAGAATTTCAGTCTGGCACTCATTACTCTATTGTAAGAAACACACTTACTTCCTTGTAAAATTACTGCCCTGTGGTTTGGGACAGCTAATCACAAAATTTAAATAACAAAGAGACCCAACCAAAGATGCAGTGGCCTTAATGATGTGTTTCTCTTTTCCATATCATCCATCTAGGGAGAGAACATAGTGTTTTGCATTGTTATTCTGGTGTCTATTTTCTTTTCCTCTTGTTTTCTTATTCATTTTTCTGATTCTTTTTCTCATGGCAGTTCTACAGTTAAATATTTACTTAGTACAAGAGCATCATTTAAAAAATCTCCTGTTTTCAAAAAGTCCTTTCCTACAACTGTATAACATTTGGATCTTTCTGTGTTTTCTTCTTGAAGTTTCAGTATTTCAGGTTTCACATTGAAGTCTTTAATCCATTTGAAGTTTGGCTTTGTGCACTGTAATAAGTACAGATCTAATTACCCACAAGTTAATTCCAATTATAATTGACAAAGTGAGATTTCATATAACTAAAAAGCCTTTGCACAGCTAAAGAAACAATCAGTGTAAGGAGAAGAAAGCACAGAGAATGGGAGAGAATCTTTGTCAGCTATATATCTGACAGAAGATTAATATTTAGAATATATAAAGAACTCAAAGCAAAGTGTTAAAAAAATAAATGATTACAAAAAAATGAACAAATGGGAGGGAGGGAAGAATGGGAGGATGCAAGGGATGGGATAACCATTGAGATGTAACAAGAATAACTTAATAAAAAAAAGGAAAAAAAGAGGTTAAAACTGAAAAAACAAAAACAAAAGATGAACAAAAGAATTAAAGAGAGATTTTTTATTTAATTTATTCAGATTATGACTCAATTGTTATCTCATCACTTGTATCCTCCCATTCCTCCCTCCCTCTCACTTTCACCCTATTCCCCTCCCCTAGGTCTAAGACCAAAGGGGGCCTCATCCCCCACTATATGGTCATAAGCTATCAAGTCTCATCTTGGTAGCCTGCTTATTCTTTCTTTGAATGCCATCAGCCCTCCCCACCAAGGGGAGATGGTCAAATATGGGGCACCAAAGAGATCTTTAAAGAAGAAATAGAAAAAGCTAAGAAATAATTCAAAAACTCTTCAGTATCCCTAGCAATAAGAAAGATGAAAATTAAAACAAATTTGAGATCTCATCTTACCATAGTCAGATTGGCAAAGATCAACAAAACGATTGACAACAAACGTTGGAGAGGTGTAGAAAAAAAGGAACTCCCATTCACTGTTGATGAATTGCAAGTTGTTTCAGCCACTTTGGAAACCAGTGGGGAGAACTCTCAAAAAACCTAAAAATAAATCCACCATATTACCCAGTTAGACCACTTCTTGGTATATACCTAAAGGACTCAGTGACATCCTATTAAAGAGACAGTTACTCAGTCGTGTTCATTACTGTGCCATTCACAATAGCTAGGAAATGGAGACGACATAAATGCCCTTCAAATGATGAATGGATAATAAAAAATGTGGCACATATACACTATAAAATACTTTTAAGGTGCAAAGAAAAGTACAGTCATGAAATTTGAGGTAAATGAATGAAACTAGCAAAGATCATATTAAACGAGGTAAGCCACACCAGGAAGGGCAAATGTGAATGTTCATTCTCATCCATGGTTCCTAGATCTTTAGCGTCAAATGTTGGTATATGACCTGGAGCAACCTCAGAAGCCAGGAAAACAAAAAAGGGACCATGGAAGTTTGTGGGGGAGAAACAATCAAGAGGGGAATCGTAGTATAAAAGTAAGTTGAGGGCTGGAGAGATGGCTCAGAGGTTAAGAACACTGTCTACCCCTACAGAGGTCCTGAGTTCAAGTCCCAGCAACCACATGGTGGCTCACAACCACCTGTATGAGATCTAATGATCTCTTGAGCACTGTATACATAATAAATACATCTTTTAAAAAAAGTAAGTTGAGGGGGAAGTGGAAAAATGGAGGAAGGGATCATTAGTGGGGGATAGAGGTCAGCAAAGAAGGAAAGGAAAGGAAAAGAGTAAAATAACATTAAGAATGTCTGAAAAAGTCATAAGGAAGTATGTATTTACATAAAGTTAGGTATAGTTCATATAAGTCTACATGTATACATATACACATATATGGTTTAAATTAGTTTCCTACCTGGACTGATAATGCTTCTCCAAAAGTCATATACTATCTAACTATAACTACAATATCAAGCAGAGGATGCTATCTTATGTGTTGTTAGTTACAAAAGTCCATGAGACCCTCAAAACATTAGTGGCTATAGCTGCTACTCTAGGTTGCTACCAGGCATTGAAAGTAACTCTCTGTTGCTGAGGACATGCAGTTTGAATACAGAACCAGGAAGACCCATGGTAGACCTAGTCTGGAAGCCTCTTCTCTGGGGACTAGCCTTCATGATTCTAGAAGGTGCCATGCAAGTTGCCAAGTAAGAAAGCAACCAACAGTCCTACATTGATATGATGCTTATGAACTAAAACAAAGACAAGTATGGCATGATTACCGTAAGGGTGCAGTGGTGGCACTCATATCTTGTAAGTAACCAAAAGCTCTCTAGTTGGACATAAAAGCTTGACAAGGAGGAGATGGTGGCTGGTACAAGACCAGTGAAGTTACAGCTCTTGGAGGAGAACCTACAAACTACCACTTTATTAAACAAGCAAATGTCATAACGGCATTCTAAATATTTGTTCTGATGCCCACAGTTCTCACATATTAACAAGGAAACTTCTCTTTGCAACAGGTGGATAGTATTACAGAAAACCACAAGTGATAGAAATGCAGAGGTCAAGTGCTTATATGATGCCTAGACACGACTGGCTACACCAGCTTGCTTCCTGTGTCCATTTGCTTGGAATACCTTCTTCTGGCCTTTTACCCTGAGATAGTGTCTATCCTAGTGGCTGAGACATGTTTCTTTAATGCAGAAGAATTTTGGGTCTTGTTTATGTATCCATTCAGTTAGTCTGTGTTTTTTTATTGGAAAATTGAGAATATTGATGTTGAGAGATATTAATGGCCAGTGATTGCTAAGTCCCTTGATATTTATGTTGGTTGCAGTAGAGTGTTTGTGTGGTTATGTTTTGCAACAGTGAAGTTATCTATTTCCTGTGTTATTTTGGTTGTAGTTTGTCACTTTGGGTTGTAGTTTTCCTTCTAGTAACTTCCATAGGGCTGGATTTGTGGATAGGTAAAGTTTGAATTTGTTTTTGTCATGGAACATCTTGTTTTCTCCATCAATGGTCCTTGAATGTTTTTCTGGGTATAGTAGTCTGGTCTGGCATCTGCGGTCTCTTATGGTTTGCAGGACCTCTGTCCAGGCCCTTCTAGCTTTTATGGTCTCTGCTGAGAAGTCAGGTGTAATTTTAATAGGTTTGCCATTATATGTTCCCCTTCCTGCTTTTAATATAGTTTTCTTTGTTCTGTACGTTTTGTGTGGCAGGAGGATTTTTCTTTTCTGGTCTATTCTCTTTTGTCTTCTATAAGTCTCTTGTATGTTTATATGCATCTCCTAGATGTATATTCTTAGGCCATAAATTTTAGAGAGAACAAGGAGGATAAGGGTGTGGTTAAGGCAAGGAAAGAAAGAAAATAATAAAGTATACTGTTTTAATATAATATTTTAATTTCAAAACCCAATTTTAAAAATCTATATTCAGAGAAAGAAAAACATACAAGAATAGCAAGGTTTATATATAGAATAATTGAGCTAACATCAGTCAACTCTAACTCAAACTATGACTTCTGTAGTACTGTGCTGATACCATAGGATTGTGTTGGTTTGTGGTGTTGCAGCCACACTGGTTTGTGTTAAGTAGACTCTGTTGTTTGGAAAATGGTTATTTTGCCTAATGACTTTCTCAAAGTCCCCACAGTTGAAACTGTCTGTTCATTGTGTTAACATTAATCCAGCAATTGGACTGGTCATTTTCAGCAATACATAGTTTCTATCACTTCTAACTCAACCCATTCACTACCTAACGTACTATGTCAAGGAAAGATCAATTGATTTTAAAGGCAGTCATGTATTTGTGTGAGATTTATCAATTTTTTATTTTACTTTTGATTTCTGGGGGTACACATCTGAGCAAATGTCATAACATTGCCATAACTCTCATTTTCTCTCATAGAAGTTAGCTTAAAATAATAAAATTTGGGCCTGAAGTCAAGTCAATAAAGCCCCAGCTTTTCCAGTATTGAGGACCAGAGTTCTTATCCCCAACAAGCACCTTAATGGAGAATTGGTATGGAGGCCTGCCTGTAACCCAGACTCAGGATGTGAAGACGAGAGATCACCAAAGCAAGATGATTAGATAGACTAGCCAAATTAGCAAGCTTTGGGTTCAATGGCGTGACATGTGACATTATCCTGCGTCCTTCACATATGCACATATACAATTCCTATCTTTCATATATATACCCACACATGCAAATGTGTGTACACACATATACATATGAAAAATATGTATTGGGAGAAGGTTAGAAGATTGTGCCCAGAAGATTTTGGTGCAATAAAAAATCTAATGTACAATAATGATAAATATATATATAATTAGGTATTTGTCTAAACCTATAGGGAGAAAAACAGTATGAGAGAAGAGAAATGTACACAGTGAGCTTTGTGTGCTTATCATGTGTCAGTATATGTTCATAAATCAAAACAAGTGTACTGCTCTGCTGAAGGCTGCTGCTAGAGGAAGCTGTGCTCATGTAGGGGCATGAGATACGTGGGAAATGTCAACCGCTCTGCTGTATTTTGTGACTTTTTCTGGAAAGATAATGAACAAATGTCTCTATTCACCTGAGTAAGGCACTGACAACAGACCAAAGAAATCATTATTTCAATGTCTAGGAGCACTAGTGAAGGGCTGCGTATAAAAGCCATGGTGACTGAAAAGCCCGTTCCACCAAAGATGATGACTGACAAAAGCTGTATCCCTGGAACCCCTGCATGCTTTTCAGCAGTTCCACCAAGCACTGCCTCTCCAACAGCACATGATCATTTCTTCTATACCTTGTGGGGAGGGGCCTTGTGTACATCTCATGCTTTTCTTATGAGTGTAAATTCTTTATTTTTTATCTTTATATTTATTTTTATATTACATATTTATTTTTTTATGAGTTTCTCCCCTTTAGGAAATGTTTAAAGTTCTGGAATATGTTTCAATCTGGAAACTGGCTACCAAACAATACTTTAGAAAAAAAAGACACATATACTGATATATTCGTGCACATATATGTATCTCTATACACAGATTATATACATGCATGTATATGTAAACTTTATTACGGAAATACACATATAGTAAATACCTTATAAAAATCCTTACTATTTTAACACTAAGGTGGAATAAAATGCATTCTGTATTTAAATCCTACATAAAAACACCAAATATTCCACCACAAACATCTCTTACATGGCTAGCCTTCTGAGAGGAACAGAATGATGGTCTGCTTTTCAAAGTTCTCCTAGGTTTTCAAGCCACATCAGCATCTGTGTGGCACAGTGAGAGTGTGCTGATATAAGCTCTCATGTACTCCCATGAACTCCCTGTTGTCTCTCTCTTCCCAACCAGCCGTGTACACAGTCTTCCACTGATGAGCACAACTTCGCCAGTGGGAACAGAAGATGCCTCCTATTCTTCTCCTACGTAGATGAGAAGGGTGAATTTGAAAGGATTTGCTGGCCCAATTTACAACAGAATATAGAGTTAACTAAAATGTACTTCTCAAAATCTGTTTCTTAAGTGAAAGAAGTAAAGGGATAAATCTGTCCTGATTTCAAATAGCTTTATTCTGAGGTCTCCAGGAAAGCTGTTTATCATAGGTCAAATATTCCTACAGATTCACATTTTCCTTCCTCACAAGAAAGCTGCTCTGGTGTCATGGAAAGGAACTTCAGTGATGTGCAGTAAGAATAATTTAGCAGGAAAAAATTAGAGTCATTACTTATGAATAAATGTATATACTTATTACTAAAGTTTTGTTATCTCTATTTCTCATTAGAAGTTACTCCTTTTTAGTATTTTTCATGATTCGGTTTTTACTTTTATTGTCTATTTACCATGAATATCCTGATAAAGCCTAAATGTGTCTAGTTTAATCATTAAATAATAAATATTCTGCAACTTAAAAAAATAAGATTGTCATGTATCCCTACATATAGACTGTGTGGTATCATTAGGCATCTTGGGATTAGAGGCACAGAAGTGAGGAGATACTAACTGCTTACTCATTTCTCTTGGCTGCTTTCCTAAAATGATAGTGATTTCTATGTTAATGGAAGCTGGTAGAAACTTCCCTCGCCTTCCCTCCCCTCTCTAAATTACTTCCTTACCAAATAATTAGTCAACAAGATTAGCCCCACAAAATAGAAGTGTTAGTGAACTATACTAAGGTGGAGTAGCTTTATTGGGCCAGGCACTCCTAACCAATTGGTAAACCAGGTGTTTACCAAACTGACTCAGTAGAACTGCAGTACCCAGTAGAATCATTTTAATATAGAAGGGTTCTGTGGAAAAACAAGAGAATGCTAGGAAACTCCCAGAATCATATCTATCTATTAGACCTAGAGTATATATTCTTGTGATAAAATTAGACTAGTTTTTGACATATGCATGATTTGCATCAATATACAAAACTCAATACCATTGAATTTAAAAATAACCTAATTTGTGAGTAACAATTAGGGCCTTGAGATGAGGAGTACATTCAGTAATCTACCTTTTGTTCTATCCTCCCTCTGTATTTCTATATCCCCCATTCCTTCATTTCATCTCCTATCTTCTTACCTACAAATGAAAGATAAAGGAAAAGAGATACATCCCTGAGTCGAACCTAGTTTCCTCACGGAAAAAGACCAATAATACTTATAAACAATTCCCAATGAAAATAAGCATCTGTAGGCCAAGAGAGTAAACAGAAACCTATCCAACCCCCTCTTAGAGGAAATGGGACATCGTTCTCTTAAGGTTTCTTCAGGTTGATTTTGAACAAATAATTCCTTTGAAGGTCCCTCCTCCCCCAAAAAAATATTGGGGAAAATTGTTAAGTAAGCCAAGGATAACATTTGTAGTCCATTTTTCATAAAGTGGTAACATAGTTAAACAGGGTCTTCAAAAACCTCAGAGACCTACACAATATGGCATTTAAAGATGTTTTTGTTATTCTAAAGATTCTCTGAAAACAAGACAAGTTAACCTGTGGCAACACCCAGCCTGCCTCAAAGAAGAAGGTGAACATCAAAGAACCTCCTTATGGAGTTGGTTTCAAATGTGGCAAACAAGCGCCACTGTGCAAAATGTCCTCGTTTCTGCCACAGACAGAATTCTGCCTAGATATGGGCTAGTTTCGATGCAGTCAAAGTAGATAGCCAAACTCTGCCAAGACAAGGTAAGCAAGCACTCAATACTTCCTGCCTCACAAATATGTCTGTCAGATACATTGGGCCAGAAGGCTGAAGATGATGCTCCAATGTTATAGAGTGTTGGGTGATGACTCAGGCAGTAAACTGTCTCAGTCATTTTTTCATTTTGGAAGCTGCTAACTCACACTCTGGGTTCTCTCAGGTATTTAAATTTTATACCTTCTCACATTTCTGATGAGTTTGAAGACCAGATAGTTTAGTCTTTCAATTAAGCTTGGTAAGTTAGAGGTTAAGATGTTTTTAGACCAAAATAGATGTTTTAGGCTAATAAAGATGAAGTATGATAGATATTAATCTCCATTCAGAAACTTAGGGCCAACAAGATAGGAAAGATGTTTACTTCAAGTTTTGCAAATACAAATGGCCAAATCACTACGCATGTAACATTATGTAATTCCTGATTGTCTGTGGTTCTTCCTGCTGTATGTTGTTTATTTTACTCATGTGTAATAATATAAATGTGTATGTTAAAAAAGAAATGTAATTAAAAAATTTCAAAAACAAACAAAGAGAAATGGCTAGATGACCACAGCTAGCCTTTAGTGTTGCAGCTGTAGCACTCAGATCCCCTTCAAGGAACATTTTCTTCTCCATACCTGTCACTAACCAGAATTCGGTCAATGTCTGCTCTTGCCAGTGAGCAAGACTGGCAACCTCAGTTATAGTACGAATGGCACTTTCTAACCACAGGAAAGCCTGTAGAGCTGAATCACAAAGAACTCATTTTATTTTCATATTTTTAAATGGAAATAAAAGAAAGATTTTGATAAAATATCACAAGTCTTTCCTTTTTCTCTGAACAATGATGAGCATCCTTGGTAAGCAAGTAGGTCTGGATATAGGAAAGCTTGTAAATATTTAATATAGATAAAGACCTAGACCATATTAACATAAACTATGAAGGAGAAAGGCAAACCATTAGTTTTATTAGGTTATGATAAAGACGTCCATGAAATACTTCAGTACATGCTTTTAAGACGATGTAGAATAAAATGATCCTTGAAAACTAAGTTCTTGATGGTTTCATCTCTATCTGCCTTCTGCTTGAGTTCCCCCCTTCTCTGTGGGGAAAAATGTTTTCTCATCAGAGATGAAAGCATTTAAAACTTAAAAACAAGGAAGTCCCAAAATTTGTGGACAAATTGAGCTAGAAATGATCATAATGAGTGAGTTAACCCAGAAGCAGAAAGACTCAAATGATATATACTCACTTATATCTGCATACTAGCCCATGAAAGCCTTCACTTACCAGGAAACTGGGACAGAGGGGAGGACATCCTATTGGGACTCTAGATGAGAGAAGCATGGGAGAATAGCAAAGTAGAAGGATCCAGAGGGTCCTAGAAACCTACAAGTAGAACATTATGAAAGGCAGATTTTGGCCCAGGGGTCCCACTCAAACTAAGGCACCAGCCAAGGACAATACAGGCGGTAAACTTTAAACACCTACCCAGATCTAGCCAATGCACAGAACATTCTCCACAGTTGAGTGGAGTGTGAGTTATGACGTTCACACGAATTCTGGTGCCCCATATTTGACCATGTCCCCTGGAGGGGGAGACCTGGTGGCACTCAGAGGAAGGATAGCAGGTTACCAAGAAGAGACTTGATACCCTATGAGCATATACAGGGGGAGATAATCCTCCTCAGGAACAGTCATAGGGGAGGGGAATAAGGGGAAAATGGGAGGGAGGGAAGAATGGGAGGATAAAAGGGATGGGATAACCATTGAGATGTAACAAGAATAAATTAATTAAAAAATAACTAAATAAATAAAACCTCTGCCCATCCAATTCTAAAGAGGTTAATTCTTGAAGGAGCTTTTGTCTTCTGTTTACTTGTTTATGGAAAACCTTAATTTAAATACAACAAAGCAAACTCATTATAATAGCCTCTTGCATTTGTTTCTTCTCCATGAAAAGAGATGTAGGTGACAGCTAACATTTGCTGCCTGAGGCATAACCCCAGCAATACAGTAACACACTGGGTACCACTGGCAGTACAGAAAGGAGGACGGTTGCATGGAAGGAATCTACAAAGTTTATGAGGACATTGTACTAAGGCTGTCAGTGACAAAGAGAAGGGAGAATAAACCAAACATCAGGGTGATACTTCTTATAGAATTACTAAATCATCAGCTCTCCAGTGTAAATGGAAACTAAAAGTATCGTGAGCTAGAGAAATACATTTATTATACTCAAGAGTTTTTTTTTTAATGACAAAATAAAAGCTTGCTCGTCAGTGATTAGCTATTAAAATGTAACACAGGTAAAATTTGTAAATCAAAATGTCATTTTGCTGAAAAGAATATCACCAGGCAGAATAATCAGCATGCCTCATCACAGTCTATAACTTACTGTGCACACTCGAATGAGGTGCCATGTAGACTTTTCCCTTGGGAGAAAGAAATAGATAGCTATACTACTTTAAAAATGAAGAGTTAAATTTTATAAGCACTTAAAATTTTGATTATTGGGGCATTTTGTGATACTGAGGTCCTAGAATAACACTGGTTAGTGACAGGCATGAAATAGGTATTATTGAGTAGATTACTAAAATGAAACATACATAAAATGTTATGTCTGAGAAAATGAAAGTAGACTCAATATTAATTTCATTTTTCCTTTATTTCTCTCTCATTTGCTACATTTTAATTTTTTATAATTGCTTTGACATCTTACAATATATATTGTAAAAAAGAGACTTGATACCCTATGAGCATATACAGGGGGAGGTAATCCCCCTCAAGAACAGTCATAGGGGAGGGGAATAAGGGGAAAATGGGAGGGAGGGAAGAATGGGAGGGTACAAGAGATGGGATAACCATTGAGATGTAACAAGAATAAAATAATAATAATAATAATAATAATAATAATAATAATAATAATAAAAAGAAATTTAAAAAATTCAGTAATATAAAAAAATAAAAATAAAAATTTTAAAGCAAGATTGTGTTAGAATGCTAAGTTCAGGAGAGCAGTGCCAGGGTTCATCACAATATCAGCACTTAGAAAACTGAAGGGACAGAATTCAGAGCTCAGTGCCAGCCCCAACTACACACGGACATCCTGCTTCCAAACAAAACAAACAAGAACTTCAAAATGACAAATATTATTTAAAGACCTAGATCCAAGCTATGGAATAGACAGTTAACATAGATAACAGTTTCTATCATCTTGGAGACCTGTAGCCAATAAGGTAAAAAGAATAAAAAGGAAATGAACCATAAACTCAGGATTTCATACAATATAGTTAGATCATATTTTTCTCCCCAAACTCTTCTTAGATCTTCCACACTTCCCAACTTCATTCTCCCCCACACACACCCCTCTCTCTCTCTCTCTCTCTCTCTCTCTCTCTCTCTCTCTCTCTCTGTCTCTCTCACTCTCTCTCTCTCTCCCTAACAAACAATTCCTGGACAAAAGGCATTCCCTATAGTTTGGTTGATAAAACCAATGACACTGCATTAGAAAGAAAAACAGATTTTCCCTTTCCCAAGAGTAATTGAAAAAAAAAAAAAGATTGTTGGTTAAGAGTGGGACTTTGTGTGCACTTTTCCTTCTCTGTGAGAGTATTTTGTCTGAACTTAAGATCTGAACATTGTCATCTCTTAAGTCTGTTCTACCTCATGAAGCTAAGAGCTAAAGATATACTACCTTTGAGTACATACCTAAATATCTCTTTGATAACCTGAATTCTAGGCATAAATCAGCCCATAGCCTCTTAGATAAGAAATAAAAAGGGAAGGAAGGAAGGAAGAAGGAAAAGGAAGGAGAAGAAGGGAAGGAAGAACGAAAGGAGGGAGAGAAGAGAAAAAACTCTTGTTCATAGGTTCGAACTTGTGAGATAGGATACCAGGTATAGACGCTTGCTACCAAAATTGACAATCTGAATTCAATCCGTGGAACCAACAAGTTGGAAGGAGGAGATCAATGATCAATTGCCATGTGTTGTCCTCTTACCTACACACATGAGGGGTGGGGCCGGCACACACAATGATAACATCTTTTAAATTTTATTCAAAAAGTAAAATAGAAAAGCAAACTATTTTATCTCATAAAATTATTTTAACATAGTACCAAAAACATTACAGAAAAACTTGCAAACAGATGAGTTATTCTATATGAAAACTCAACTTCTATATGATGAAAAAAAAAACACATAAATAATATTCAAGTTCAATAAAAGAAAAGGTGTCTGGAATCCATACAAAATACTTGGAAATCGCTAATTAAAATTCATTATTCTAATTTTAAAAAACGGAAATTATAGTTGGATAGTTACTCTATAGAAAGCTGTTCAACCACAGTAGCCAAGAACTGCTGGTGACAAACAGAGGAGTCCGTTGTTATCACATCAAGTCAAGCATCAAGCCTGGCAGTATAAAGCACTAGTGAAGCTGTAAAAAGGAGGGATCCTCATACTGCAGTCAGGGCAGGGGGCACACAGGCAGGATCCAAGGACTTCAGAATGCTCATTACATGGCACTCCTGCTATTTCACTTTCAGATCAATGACCTCTTCTCTTTACAAACCAGCTGAAATCCTTGAGTATACACTCAGGGAAACCTATGCAAGGATGTCTGCTGCAGTATCTCTCAGTCACTGAAGAAAATGAATCAGAGAGGGATGAGGATACATAAGGCACAAACACAACAATAAACAAAATTAAAAATTAATTATCTTCACATGTAAACATGGGTTCAGTTTACAATAACAACAGACTACAAAACTCACATGTAGTATGTATATAGTATGGTACACACAATACACACAAATATGTAAAAGACCCTTCTAGTATGCATGTGGCAGTGTTTTTTGCTTTTTTTTTAAGGAGTAAAAGAATAAATTCTATAACATTTATTTAAGACCATATTGTGAGTAGTTTATTAAATCAATGGTATTTTTTGAGAAAATACTAACGACAATTATGACAAAATATTAACATTTCTCAATAGTAGATAGACAAAAGGACGTGTGAAAATATCTTTCTTTTTCTTTTGCATTTCTCTTAAATTTCTTAAATCTTTAAAACATTTTTTTAAAGCAGCAGAAACTTTTGATACTGAAAATAATTGAAAAAATCTCGAGTCGTTGCAAACACACAAAAGCAAGGCAAAAGCAAGTCATGAGTCACTTGGTTGAGCAGCCTGGCTTTGCCCATCAGACGTAGTTTTTTGATAGCTAGATTTTATTTTTTGCTGGAAAAAATAAATTAAACGACAAGCTTAAAAATAAAAATGAGAGAAACCTTTTGTTGGCTTATCTTAAATAACTCCCATCTGAAGTGTTTGTTGATAGCAAGCATGCTCAAAAGATTTCTATTGTTCCCTGTTATAAGGCAGTGAAGTTTTCCCCAAGAACATTTTGAAGCAAAATCCAGACACAAGGCCATGCTCTAATGGCGCCATTAAAATGTTCAGTGCTGTGTCTGGCACTTACAGTGATACTTAAAGCATTCCCCTAAGGCCCATCAAAATAGAGCTGAGATATTATGTTCATTCAAACAAATGTCTTGCAATTTATATCTAATGAAATTTTCCTCCAACACTGTTTCCTCCACTCCTCCCTCATTAATCAATTAAAAAAGAATAAAGGTACCAAGTGTAGCATAATGTGAGAAAGTCTCCAGCTTCCCCAGCCAGGCAGGAAGCAAGGGGCACAGTACTTTCCAAATGTGAGCACGTCGTCGGAAGTTAAGAGGACAGATGAATGAAAACTCAGGGAGAAAAATGCTGCAAACACTTCAGTAGATATCTGCTATGTTTCTCCCTTTGATTTTAAAATTATTGTATATTTTTATGGACTTTGCCAGTGAAATAATTCCAGTTTTATTACTATCCATATCCTGTGGTTTTATTTCCTAATAAAAATATGTGTAGTGTTGATGTTGTCCTGAAGTGTAATTGATTTCTGAGAGGTGTAATTTGCTACCTGAGAAATGGTCTTTTGAATTTTTATAAAAATAGCACATGGATGAATGCGATGCTGAAAAAGACTGCTGTGCCAAAAAGTAATAATGGGGACAAAAATTATTTTTCATTATTTTAGTGTTGGATCATTTTGGGTTTAATTTTCTGAGCTTTTCACAGCTTTTTATTAAAATTGCATATTTCAATGGAAACCTTCAAAAAATCAGCCTCATGTTATGAAAGGTGTTTGTTTCTCAAATTATTATGCTATCCGTAATTTTAATTTTAGCTCTTTTCCAGAACATGCAAATACAGGATGACACAGAAGAAAAGAAGAGGTTTCATCAGACAGTCTTTAAGTATACAGAGGCAAAATCTGCAAAGAGGCCAGCAGGAAACAATCTGCTATTAGGCATTCCAGAGAGCATAAGATGTTTGCGGGGGCTGGGGGTGCA
Organism: Acomys percivali; assembly: GCA_907169655.1. Classification (NCBI taxonomy): domain Eukaryota; kingdom Metazoa; phylum Chordata; class Mammalia; order Rodentia; family Muridae; genus Acomys; species Acomys percivali. The sequence continues at coordinate 78,017,852 of OU015744.1, forward strand.
GATGGAGGAGGGGGAGCCTTCAGTAGAGGCTGACCTTGAGGCATCGTGAGAGGCACAGAGACCAATCCCTACACGTGAAGAAAGACGGCACCAATGCCTACTGACTTTCTCTCTCCCTCTAAGCCCAAGCTTCCCCATGGACCCATGACGGACTCTGCTTACACATTCCAGCTCCCCTTTGGCAAAACAGCTCAAGAGACTCAAGATTTTCAAGTATAACAACCTCTCAAAAAGCATTTCATGTCTTTGTATAAACCACTAGGAGTCACAGTGAGGTAATGTCTGCTGGTATGAAGACATATACATTTGGGGGGAAACTTTTCTGATTAAGACAAAACACATGGTTGCATATACATAAATTGTCCAACATGAGCTAAGTTGTAATAAAACCATGGAAGAAGTGAAAGAACAATCAGGTACCAGTGGTTAGAGATTTTACTTGAGCAAGACCAGAGGGCCCATGCAAGTCTCTGATGTCACCCACTGTGTGCCAATTCCAAGCACAACCAGGCTCCACCTCCAGGTTGAGAACTGCTGATTTAGAAAAAAAAAAAGTATATGCTTTGCTTTTCTCCTTCAGAGATTCATTGCTTTAAGTCACTGGCTGAGGCACTCAAAAGACAAAGAGCCAAGCAAAGGCTGAGTGGCTGCAGACTGAGCAGAGGTTATACATGAGGCATATTGGACTAAGAACCTAAAACAGTGGTTCTCAGCCTTCCTGGTGCTGTCAACATTTAAATCAGTTCCTTGCGCTGTGATGACCCCAATCTTAAAATTATTGCCTTACCATTTCATAAAGGTGATTTTGCTATTGTTACAAATCATAATGCAACTATCTGATATGCAGGATATCAGGATATCATGACCCAAAGGGGTCATGACTCAACACTGAGAGCCACAGATTTAGAGAAAAAAAAAGGAATACATGCAGTTCTTTTCTCCTTCTGAGATTCGTTGCTTTAAATCATTCGCTGAGACATTCAAAAGACAAAGAGCCAAGCAAAGGCTGAGAGTCTACAGACTGAGCAGAGCATCTGCTCTTTCGTAGATCTTACAGAGAAACATTTTCTCCAAAGCCAGTAATAGGAGAGAGGCCTTAGTAAATGTCTCATAGAGAATTGCCTTAGGAATAAGAGCACTGGAAACAGGTCAGATTACAGGGCTAATGGCCAGCTTTTAGTTAGCTAGGCTCCTGATTGCATTAATGTAATCTTCCTTGAAACTCACTGTTTGCAGAAGCAAAGAAAAATTTTACTGAAGGAAGAAAAGTCAACACACACACACACACACACACACACACACACACACACACACACACACCAGGTATTTAAATTAAAGGATTACAAATGAGAAAGCCAAGAGAAAGAAAAATCAACTAAAACAAGTGACCTAGAGTAGACTTTAGAAGACAAACGCTCTGAGTGGCTAATTATTCATACAAATACTTAATGATAGATATTTAACAGATATTAAAAGATAGACAATGTTATGGAATAAAATAAAAGTTTGATACAATGATTGAGTGGGTTGTCACATTGGATCCACGATCAGCAAGGAAAGAAAAGTGAATGTTTCCAGTTCACTTTATTCTCTCTCTATAGTCCAGCATCCCAACCAGAGGAACAGAGCCACTTGTGGTGGGTGGGTCTATTACTTCAATTATCATATTCAAGGAACTCTCTCACAAATATGACAAGAGGTCATTCTCTCAGGTGACTCTAGATCTCATCAAGTTGATAATTGAGACTGGCCATCACAGATGGTCTTAGCAATAGACTAGCAACAGCTACAGAAAGTTTAATGAACCAAAACATATTCAGAGTGAAGTACACGGCAGTGAAAAAAAGAAGCTAAAAACAAAATGGAGATAAGGACATGTTCCATGAAAGATATGCAAAGCATAATTGGAATTCCAAATGGAACTAAAAGAGGGTGCAACATAACATTTATAATGTATGTCTAGAAGGGATTTTTATTTGTGTAAATCAAAAACATAGATGTGCTCTTGTATTCATTTCATCAATATCTGCAATAAGAAAGATAGAGAAACAATCAAAATATAAATCAATAAATTAAGAAAAGGTGGTACAGTCCTATAGTGGAATGAGATTTATCCTAAAAAAATAAATAAGGCAGCCTGGTCATACACAATATCATGTGCAAATCTGGGAGACGTTCCATAAGCCAGCTATATAAGCAGAAATATGCCACAATTTCATTTGTATGAAGTATTTAAAGTTAACAGGCAGGAAAAGGTTAGGCGAGTTCTACAAATTACAGTTATACAGAAGTTACACCATTTTACAAGACGACTGTACTTCTTATATAGTCTGGTACAACACGGTACCACTAGTTAAGCATTATACTGCATATTTAAAGTTTTGTTAAGAGACTAGATCTCACACCACATGTTCTGATCACCACCCTATCATCTACCTATCTATCTATCTATCTATCTATCTATCTATCTATCTATCTATCTGCCTGCCTGTCTGTCTTTCTCTCTATAGATTCAAGATGTAAATCAAACTTCAAGAAAGAATACAGTAAAAATTTTAAAAATTATTCCAAGAGCACAGGATTAAAACCATAGTAAAGAGAAACTTGTAAGAAAATGCCTCCTCTACAACAGGTAGCTGGAGGATGGAAGATAATTTCCCAATATGAAACCACAAAACCAAAAGAGAATAGAATCTTTTAAATGTTGAAAGTGATCACCTGTCAAATTAAACTGGGATACAAAGCAGATAATGCATCAAAAACCAATGTAAACTAGAGCGATTTCAAACAAACAGGGCTAAAAATAAATTCCTCTATAGCTGAACATCATGCAGTGAAATCTCCAAGACTTCCTTGGAGAAGAGAAAATGATGAAAGGTAGAAATTCAGAAACACAGGTACAGTGATCATCTATACCTGGTAAAAAATATAGCAAGGTCTAGGTGGATATGGTCCTATTTTAAAAGGAGAATATTGTCTGTGCGCTTGAAATCAGGAAGCCAGACATGACTTGCAAGTGACAACTGAAAAAAACTGCCATAGTTAGTTTGATGGGATAAACTTTCAAGCTAGATGGAGCATTACTCTAAAATCAAGGGACAAATGGTTACAATTTCTAAGGACAAATGGGTCAACTCACTACAAAGGTATCAAAGTTTTAGGATACTTTCTAATAGCACAGCCCCAGAATAGGTAAGGCAGATGTTGATGCAACTAACATAAATATGAAAACACAGAATCATATTGGAATGTGTATTTTTACCAGTCTTGTCTCAGTGATTTCAAGAATGAAACATCAATAAAAATTAAATATATGAGGCACTTGGTCTCATTGGCATATCTAGAACACCCTAACTACAGACTTTGCAATTCTTCACACACACACACACACACACACACACACACACACACACACACACACAAGCATTATCTACCAATCTATTTACATCTATTTCTGAAACAAAGATGCAGATCTATTGTGTAACAGTTCCCTTCAAGATTAAAACATTCAATCCTGCCGGGTAGCTCTTGAATCAAAATGCCTTCAAAACATCCCTGAAACTAACAAGAATGACTAGGCCCCTCCCCTCCAGGGTAAGCAATAAAGGCTGAGCGCTCCCTTCAGCAGAAAGGAAAGTTGCAAAGAGGACTCTGAGACCAGACCAGATGCCTTGAAGAAACTAGCCAAGCTGCCTGGAAGTGATTTAGATCAACTGATAGATCTTGAGAGGACACTCTCCAACCTGTGAGCCACCTGCAGACTGTGATACGTGATCCAGGCTCTCAGGTGTGTGAGCTACCTGTCCCTCATGCTGAGGTGGGCTTTGGAGATTCAGCTAATTGTTAGTCATTTCTGCTCCTATAGTAATCCCTTGCTCATATTACTGTAAGTGACCCAAATAAAACTCACTGATTTTCCAAGCTGGACTTTGATGATATCCATGCTTTGGTCTGTCCTGGGTTCCCTACCTGGCATGAGCAGACATGTGTTGCATCTCCACAGGAAAGTTCTGTTACTCAGAAAGCTCTGTTAAAACGGAAAATGCAAATCAAATCTGGCAATACATAAAAAGGGTAATACATCATAATCACATTGGCTTTATTCCAGCACCATGACCCATACAAGGAGAGATTAGCATCTGAAAAATGAAGGAGCAATTTACCACATTGACAGAATAAGAAAAATATATGATCATCTCAATAGGTGTAGAAAAACGATGCACACTTTCACACAAATTCAATTTTCAAAAAAAGTATTGTATTCCAGAAATAGTTCTTCCTTTATCAAATAATTAGCTATAAAAAATCCTGTACCATAAATCAAATGAAGAGTCAACTATTGAGAGACGCTCCCCTAATGTTGAAAATAATACAAGGATAACTAGAAGTAAGACACAACTCTTATTATCATCAGGGAACATGATTTAACATAAGGAAAATCAAAGTATCTCTAGATAAAAAATAATCTTTAATGCCTCCATAATTCTATGACTGTAATAAGGAAATTGGCTTTTAAAATCAATGTAATTACTTTAGAAAATAAGAAATTAACATCTATCTTTTTAAAGTTTTATTTTATGTGTATGGGTATTTAGCCTGCATCTATGTTTGTTCATTGTGTGTGTGTGTGTGTGTGCCTCTTGTCCCCAGAGACCAGAGGAGAAAATTTGATCCCCTGTTCTGGCTAGATTTATGCCAAATTGACACAAATTATAGTCATCTGAGTTAATTAAGAAAATGCCTCCATAAGATGGGGCTGTGGGCCAGCCTGTACAGCATTTTTTTAAAACTTGTGATTGATGTAGAAGGGTCCAGCCCATTGAGGGTGGTGCCTCCCCTGTGTTGGTGGTCCTGGGTTCTATTAGAAAGCAGGCTGTGCAAGCCGTGGGAAGCAAGCCAGTAAGCAGCACCTCTCTATGTACTCTGTATCAGCTGCTGCCCTCAGATTCCTAACCTACTTCAGCCCCTTTCCTGACTTCCTTTGGTGGAAGTGTAAGCCAAATAAACCCTTCCTTCCCCAAGTTGCTTTGGTCATGGTGTTTCACTTCAGCAATCAAAACCCTAACCAAGACTGAAGTGACAAGCAGCTGAGAATGTCCATTTAGGTGGTGTGTACTGAACACAGGTCCTTCAGAAGAACAACTAGTACTCTTAACTACTGACCAGTCTCTCCAGCTCCAGAAAATTAGCATTTAAGAAGCAAAATCAAATTCAAGCTGGAGACAGTGGACCTAGAAGTGATAAACTCAGATGGTAGGGACAACAGTTTCCGCCATATTAATGTACTTCTGACACCACACTCATCAGTACCCTAGTGTTTATTTTCTGTAAACACTTATTAATGCTCATGCCAATTACAAAGACAAAGTAAGATAAATTACAGCTTTTATGAGAAGTGACAAACAAACAGAACAGAATTAAAAGCCCAATGTGTGTGTGTGTGTGTGTGTGTGTGTGTGTGTGTGTGAGAGAGAGAGAGAGAGAGAGAGAGAGAGAC
>OU015744.1:78023448-78034998 GCA_907169655.1 Acomys percivali
GAGAGAGAGAGAGAGAGAGAGAGAGAGAGAGAGAGAGAGAGAGATGATAAAGATGCAATTGCAAAACAAGGCTGGCACACATCAGTGATGGGGAATGTCCTAAAAGCAATGGAATCGGGTCAGTTAATACACTGACACACTTGTGACAGTTTAGTCTTGATTGACAGCTTGATTAGAGTTGGGATCAGCCAAGAATCAGACTTAGTAAGTCTGTGAGGGCACTTCCAGTAAGAACAGGCAGAATACCCTACCCCAGAGTGGGCAGCATCTTGCCATGGTGGTCCAGATATGAAGAGACTGAAGAAAAACTTGATATTCCTTGCCTGCCTACTTTCATTTACGGACGGTGACTGCACAAGAGCCTGTCACTGTTGCCTTTGCTGCTGTTCTTCACTGACATCAGAACCTTCCCAAGTAGATTGACAGACATGGCTCTCCAAGAACCCTCCAGGCCTTTGGAACCAGGTTTAAAATTACTGAAGCATCCACTATCATGGACTGAGTAGCTAACTGCCTCTCAGTCTCTCCAGCACACAGATGGGCATTACTAAAGTACCCAGGCACTACTGCTTGTAAGCCATTATGGAAAATCCCCTCGCATAATGTATACATTCCATGGGTCTGTTCCTGTATGGAACCCTCCTAATAAAATCTTGGAAATGAAGCTGAGCCTCTGACTTTTAACGTAACAATCATTTCCAAGTGGGATGCAGATCAGAATAATAAATAAAAGATTAAAATTTTGAAATGATAACTGCAGAAACTATCTTCATGACATTAGGATTAGGAAAAGATTAGTGTTAAATGACACAAAACCCACTAAGCATAAAGGAAGATTGACAAAAACATCATAGTTAATTAAAATTGGAACTTTAAAATGGTCATAAATTGAATGAAAAATAAGGCAGAATGGAAAGTGTATTTGTACTACTCATCACTTACAATGGTTCATGATAGAACCTTGTATGTATAGAAGGAATATATATGTATATTCCTTTGTGTGTGAAAGGAATGTCTACAACTCAAATGGGGAAAGTAGTAAGGAGGAAATGAATCACAGTATTTAAACTGCACATTTTTTTCAGTTCTTTAATTTTGTTCACCTTACATCCCTCTTGTAGCCCTCTGCCTAGTCTCCTCTTTTCATCCCTCATCCCCCCTCCCTCCCCTAGTTCTCAAAAAGGGGAACTCCTCCTCCCATATCATCTGACCCCAGCCTATCAAGTCTCATCTGGACTACCTGCATCCTCCTCCTCTGTGGGCTGGCAAGGCCTCCCTTCCAGGGGAAAAGATTAACAAGTGGGCCCCAGAGTCCATGAGAGAGGTATCCCCTACTCCCCATAATATGGAACCCACAATGTTTTATTTTTCTTAAATGGAAAAATATTCGTGACCAAAAACCTGAAAAAAAAAAGAAATGATCAAATTCGTTGGTCACCTGGCAAAACACAAATTAAAATCATAAGGAGATAATATGGCAGAAACGTCTCAATGCCTGAAGCTAAAACTTACTGAGTCTCTTAGTTAGGATTATCATTGCTGTGACAAAACACTACGACTCAAGTTCACGAGGGGAGGAAAGGGTTGATGTCACTTATACTTCCAGGTAAATCAAACAGGGTAGGAACCTGGAGGTAGGAGCTGATGCAAAAGTCATGGAAGGATGCTGCCTACTAGCCTTCTCCCTGTGACTGTTAATCATGCTTTCTTATAGAACTCTGGACCACCAGCCAAGGGGTGGCATCACCCAAAGTGATCTGGACCTTCGCATACTGAGTGTACCTTGGTGCTTCTGAGCACAAATCTCTGAAAGACTATTGCTGGAGAGTGTAGATAGACACTGCGAATGTCTGCTAAGGTTAAGTGCATACATGTTAAAACTCAGCAGTTTTGTTCCTAGTTATTATGTGTTTTAAATAAATGTATCCAGAACACACATGTGACATGTTCTGGAGCAAAGGCATATTTTCTTTTTATTACTGCACAGTGAGTCCTGTAACATTCTCATCTTTTCCTGGTTGTGCCTGAGGTCACACAGGGAAATTAGTGAACACGTTTCATATACAATGGCACGAATCCCTGCGATTTAGAAACAAATATGAGTTTTTCTTTCTTTCCTTCTTGGAATGGCCCTCTCAATTCTGTTTTTTTTTTTTTTTTTTTTTCATAATGGAGTGAGAAGTTCCAAGTTCTCCCCCCAAGTTCCCCCAAGTTCTCTCCACATTTCCCCCAAATGCCAAGTAGTCAAAGAGTCACATCAGCATCTACGCGGACAGAGCAGCTGCCTCCAGGAAGAGGCTAGCCTGGGTGCCTCTCCCCATGCCTACAGGGAGAGAAGTAAAAAGTTTTGCCCTAAAATGCCTACAGATCTAATCTTCATTGCTCACACAAGAGAATCCAATAAAGGCATAAAAATCAGACACTTTCTCTTACATGCCACAACATAGATAATTCTCTCACACACAGATGTGAGCAAAAGAAGCCATACTTAAAGTAATACGTATCATCTGACTCTATTGAAATAAAACCAAAAAATAAGTGATGTGTAGTAGCCCAGTTTTTGGTGGGCTGAGGTGACAAGGCTCACTTTAGCCCACATTGTCAAGAACCTCTGGTAACTCAGCAAGGGCCTGGAGATAAAATCAGGAAATACAATAAGGACTACCACATAACTTTACAAGTTGAGGTGATGCTCACAATGGTAGGAAAATGGGGATGTGATGGGGACTGAAATGACAAGATCAGAACCTCTGAGTAATGTCATTTGCCTTGGTCTGACACTGATGACATGCAGAAACATCAGCAGAGTCTCTATACCCATGTACACTTAAACATTTTGTTTTTGAAAATGGGGGGTAGAGAAGGTTCTCGTTAGGGCTTAACAGTTTTCAGAAAATCCATATAAGCAAAGCTCCATGGCTCTGCCAATTCTAGAATCAAAAGCAGAAAAAGCAGCGTAGGCCAAACTTGTTCTTTCTGTTTCTCCTCTGTCCCTCCTTTATCTCATATTTTTCCTCTCTTGTCTCTCAAGCTGGCTTGCCAGAGTAAGACATAAGAAGTGGTAAGAGTACATAATAGTGTGGCCAATACTATTAGATCTTGTATAGGGGGCTTAGTGGGCACTATATAGTATTTAGAGCCTGGTCTTGTCCTGTTCCCTACAACGCCTAGCTGAAAGCTATCATCTGTAGCCTTTAGAGAGAGACACAGACATTTGTTATACTCAAAGTTCCCCATTCTGGCTGCTTCAGATGCCTCAGTGGATAAAGGCACTTGCCTCTAAGGCTAAGAACCTAACTTTAGTTCCTAGGACTTAGATGAAGGGAGAGAACTGACTCCCAAAAGTGGTCCTCGGAGACCCACTCAGGCCAAGTTAGCATGTATACACCTCCAGAATCGCGAAAGAAAATGAGTGAAAATGTAATGTTTTTAAGTTACCCACTCTATATTCCCTGTTACATATTTTAAATGTTTTCATTGTTTAAACAAAGGAGGAAACTTTCATTCCCCTGCAAAGATACACTAATTACAGGTTTAAACCTTAACGTCTCCATAATAAAAACATACTGACCACCGGAAAGAACCAACATACCTCCATCTGACAGCTTTCAGCTCCAAAGGAGAACGTCAGGTGATAGGAAGGAAACCAAAAGCTATCCCTAACGCTCCAAAGCAATTTCCTAAAGCCAAAATCATTCCTTCACACACCTGCAAAAGATTCAGAAGCCCGTGGGGAAGTAAACATTTATTTCAAAAATAAACTTTAAAGTTTGGAAATAAAAACAGACAAGCTGTTTTCTTGTGTTAGAAAATGTGGCCCGGTGCTACCAGAGGTGCTGTAATTAGAGTCTCAAAGAGGAGCAGTAGCAGGTGACAGTGTATGCGGAGACATTCAAGCAAGAGCGCAGCTGAAGATGTGCAATTTACATCCACTACACACAGATAAACACGGAGGTCTGGGGAGCAGGAGGCCAGAGGTCTCACTCCTCCTCACCACTGCCTTTCTGGGTTTTCTTCCCTTTATAATGGGAGTGAGAACTGACTCCTGCTCCATCATGAAAAGCAAATGACCAAGGTGGGGAAAAAATCTCCCAAAGGAAGTAACTTAGAAATTACCACTGTAGGGGCTGGAGGTGCAACTCAGTTGGCAGTGTGCTCTCTTCTAGTATGCATGCATGAGGCCCTATGTTCCCTCCCCAGCACAGCACAAAATAGGCGTGGTGATGCATGCCTGTGATCCCAGCACGTGGGAGAGACAGGGGGACTAGTATTGAAGGCCTCCCTCAGTTCCATAGTGAGTTTAAAGTCACCCTAGGATATATGCATTCTTATCTCAAAAAAGAAAAGAAAAGGCTGGGGTTAGAGAGGTGTGTCAACAGTTAAGAGCACTTGTGACTTTTCCCCGAGGACACGGATTTTGTTCCTGGTGCCCCACAGCAGCTACCTATAACTCCAGTTCCAAGGATTCTACTGCTTCTTCTGGAAGTAGCAGGCACCAGGCAGACATGTGGCAAATTTCCATGCATACAAACACCCATACCCATAAAATAAAAATAAGTGACACTTTTTTTGAGAAAGAAAAACACCATCTTAATTTTAATTACTATTAAATTTAATTACCATTAAAATCTCCTGGAGGCTTTGTTTCTTCCTTTTCCTTATACGCCCCTTTTCTGTCTCTTTAATTTATATTACTCTCCTTTCTCATCTTTATTCTCCTTTTGTCTCCATTGTCTGGCTTTTCTACCACTCTTAACAGTCCACCATATAACTGACATTAACTGACTATATTTTCATTTCTGTCTAAACTTCAGCTAAGTTACTTTTTCTTCTTTGTGACCCAGAATTGATTTAGTTGCACTGAGTCATGGGTTCATTTAAGAAAAATAAGAAAGTTTTCTTTCTGTAGTCTAGAGGAATCATCCCTGAGTTTATTGGAATAACAGAGTCAATTTGTTAGTGAACAATATTTCAGGGTCACAGGCAACCAACCTAGTAGTGATTTTCCTTTCAGGGACATTGAACCAACACCACCTCATTTCTTTGAGCTGCCCTGTGTTCTACCCTTGGGTGAGTATGTATCTAGAATGGCTTCCTTCTCTGTCCACTTTCTGAATGTTAAATGAGATCCTAGGCTCTCTGATCAATTTTAATCAATCAGTAAGTACTTTCTTAGCATTCATAATATGCATAGCTTGTATTGGGTCCTTGTATACCTGTAGTTAAGAAAGCTCTTTTTTATTTTAAATATCTTACAATATTTTCATACCAGGAAATAAATTATATATAATATATCAGATATAAATTTTATATTATAGCAAATCATATTATATTATATAGAACAGAAAAGCCAAATAAAGCTAATTAAAATAGCTATGACCTCAATCTATAGCTTTTCCTTTGATCTAACTGAAACTTTGTAACTGTTAACCAGCACATCTTCTTCCTTCCATCTCTCTCTACTCATTCTTCCAATAAATATAAAAATAAATAGAAGCCTTTGTTGAATGCTCTCAGACTTCCTGTGGAAATACTAAAAATATCTTTGCCTCAAGGATTTTCATCTAAAAGGAAAGAAAGAAAAGTAAATAAACAATTATTCTGTAGCACAATAAACTAAGTACTATAACAGCTAGCAGTGGTGGGTGGAGAGGAGAGAGCAACAGTAAGAATAACAATACGAACTAACAGCAAGAATCACCAAAGCTTCCCAATGTAGGGAGAGCGAGAGGGAAACTGGTTTGTCCTTTTCTGTGCACTCTTCCACTGTTCACTCCTCAAAAGCCAGCAGTCTTCAGGGTCTCAGCAATGCCTTCCATGCTACTTGCCCCTTCTGGCTCTTCCACTTGGTTCTTCAGTTTATACCTAGTTTTTAAAAAAGAGTTCCCACTGCCAGGTAGGATTAACCCTGCATACTAATTCATACAGATGGCATAAACCTTTATTAAACCCTAATGAGTAAACAGCAGATTTAGATGGAACACAGACTGTGCAGAGCACAGTGTGTCTCCCAGCTTACTTAAGCATCCATTCAAATGAGTTCATCCAACAACCTAACTAGCAAAGACAAATATACCTATATAAACAGAGACAATTACAAGTAGGAAAAAAAGTTCCAATCTTTATAAGTATCATTGACTCACTAAATGTTTGTTCTGTGACATTATATCTATTTATATTCCTCAGATTGTGAGTTCTTAGAAGACTCACTAAATCTCTGTTCAGTTTTGCTGTTCCCATGATCTACTACCTAAGAACTAAATCTGTATCAGCTATAATCAGACTTACATAAGAAAACTGCTCTTCCTATGAGCTGCATCACCTCCTACTGCTGTCATTCTAGACAGGAGGATGAAACAGCCTTAGAAATGACCCTAAAACAAATTATTGCTATGGGAACTTGATTAAGGTAAATGAATAATAGTTCATTTATATAGGGGGGGCTTGGGGGTGAAGGCAGGTTAGTTCCATGTAATTCAAGACAGCAGAAGTTTGTGTTCAGGTGGATAGACTCCTGTATGTATATCAATAACAGAAAAATTGACCAGTGTTTAATAACCACATATAAATAACACTTTTAAAAGATTTACTTCTTATTTTATGTATACAAGTGTTTTGCTTGCATGTATGTATATGTATCACATGTGTGTCTCACTCCCAAGGAAGTCAGAAAAGGGCACTAGATCCCTTGAAGCTGTTGTTACAGATGGTTGTGAACCACCAAGTCCTGATGATGGAACCTTTGTCCTTCGCCGATCAAGTGCTTGGAATCACTGAGTCATTTCTCCAGACTCACAAACAGATTTTTAAACATTCAACCAAAACATTCATAATGTTTTTGATACAGCTACTAAAATGGATCTAACACGTGACAGACATGCCATTGCTGTATACCAAGGAGAAGACGAGCCTTCTAAAACTGTATAAAATGTGGCTTAACCCACACCGTCTTTGGGTAGACCCCTAGCTCACAAACGAGAGCATAGGGCCTACTGCAGAGACCTCTCTTAAGGGACCTGATGCTCACAGGACTTTGGGGAGCACAGGGGCTGTGAGGGCATTGGACAAATGCAGAAGTCCTATTGCACCACTGTCTAAAGTGTGCAGTGTTAAGATAGATTAAAACCCACAAGAATAGCAAAACCACTGACTTAAAGTGTCTCTATGAAAGCCCAAAGTAATGTGTATTTAGGTTAAGACTGTTATTGATAGATTAAAAACATGAACTAGCTAAGAGTTGGGGTGTGTAGTTATAATTCAGAAGTTGATGTTTAGAAAAGAAGGATCAAGAGAATCTGTCTCAAACACACACACACACACACACACACACACACACACACACACACACACGTGCGCGCGCACCCATGCATGCACGATACACTCACACACATGAGAAACAGTAAACTGGACTTCATTATTTCTCTCAATTCTTTTGTTCTCCCTCATTGAGTATAGGCTTCCCTCCTTTATTTTACTCTTCTCTTGACATTTACATAGCTTCACAATTCAAGGCTCAACATTCCAAATATTCTGTTTCTGGTGAACCCCAAGTCTTGAGTCTCATGGGACCTTTATGAAATGACTTGCTACGGTACATCAACTAATCATTGTGTCCAAAAAGGTGGGGTATGTGGCTTAAGCCACATTTAGGTTCAAATTTAGAAGACATCAGTAAATGGATTGAATTGTATCCAAACCATATAGCTAAAGGATGGGATATTGATAAAAGGAGAGTGGGAAGGACAGGTTTTTGAGAAAGCATCTGAGAAATGTTCTATTTCCACTCACTTCATAATAAGCACTCATCATGTCTTAGCGTAAGCATGTGCTGACTGCTGTCACTGGGAATATTTGGAATGACAATCTAAAGATGAATATGGCAAGGTACTTTGGTAGTAAATCTTGGCTCTCCTTCTGTCCCGTGCCAGGGTGCCACAGCTTCTGCGTGAAGACGCCTTATATGTCTTAAGCAACAGATCAGGAAGCTTCCAGAGTACTATGAAGTTGTGGTAGGAAACAGCAAAGGGAGCAAACATGCTGATTTTAAATTATTTAGAGTTTTATGAAACTATGGATTGCTAAGGATACTAGTAGTCATTAAGTTAAATAATCTCCTACGTTTTCTTACATTTTAATTTAAACAGCCATCACTCTTCATCCTCATTGTGACTCTCCTGTCTCCCCTCCTGCTGATGGTGTTTTTAAGCAATGACAAAATGTCACTGAAAATTCAATCAAAATGTCTATTTTTAATCACCCTTTGACTAGAATGATGAATTAACCCTAAATAATTGCCTTTCCCCCAGCATGAACATGTTGAAACCTATCATCACAATCCATAAGGATTTACTTAAAACACCAAGCTGTGCTTATGTTTCGTATGGCCACAGTTTTGGGAGCTGAAGCAATCTAAGTATGTAGTTATATCCTGGATTGCCAAAGCCTGCTTCTCCTACAATCATAGGACCTCCCTAAGATTTGTCTAGACATCCATCATATGACACCAAGGACACAAACAACAAAGACAAAATTAGACATTGATGAGTTAACAAACAGAAAGGCTCCTATACACCAAGGAAAACAGTCAACAATGAAAACAAATCATTTGAAATGTAAACACCTGTAAATCATAATCTGATAAGGGATTACATTCAAAATGTACTGCAGTTCCTGTAACTCAACAGCAATAGCAGTAATAATGAATTAAAATTTGACAAAGGCCTTAAATAGACATTTCTCAAAGACAATAAGCAACACCACTAATCAACAAGAAAATGTAAATTAAAGTCACAATTAGACATGACTTCACATGTGTAAGGGAAGCTATTACTCCAAAAAGTATTGGTAACAATACTTAAAAATAGACACTTGTGCCATGTTAGTGGGACTATTAAAGGTAAAGTTATTGAGAGAAACACTATGGTAGCTTTTTAAAAGCTTAAAATAGAATGTCTATAGGGATTCTACAAGGTGGGGGGGGTGTTCTACTTAAGAGCTGTGCAGAGAGAAAGCTGGTCAGACAGTACAGTACCATGGAGGAGACTACAGTACAGGAATACAGGGAGAGTTCCTGCAGCCAGCAAAGTACAGTTATGTGCAGTGTGGTTGAGTTTGCTGTGGGCAGTTCCATGCAGTTCAGTTTGTGGAGTTCAGAGACAGTTTTCCCAAAGAGAGCAACTCAGTAAGAAGCCAAAAGAAGCCAATTTGAATCAGGCATGTTGGAAAGGAGTTTTGAGCCAGAGCAGCTGAGTTGAATCAGCCATCCAGAGCTCACAAGGAACTGGAAACAGTGAGTTTATTCAGCATTAAACCTCAGAGGCTGAAAATATTCTAGGCCTAGGTTAGCAGATGAAAGCTAGGAGCTAACACCTAGGTGTAGGGATATTTAGATACAAATGTTGTGGGCTCAGCCCAAACCATGTATTAGTAAAGCTTGGATACTGCCCTCAACTCATCCTGTCATCTGAGGAAATAAAACCAACATTTACAGTCAAGTAATTTACAGCCAACCTAAGTAGTCATGACAGATGAAAAACACAGAGAATATGGTAAATACGTGAAATGGGACAATTTGAGACATTAACTAGGAGATCCTACCTCATGCAGCCACATGGGTGAACCGAAGAACATTCTCCAGCGAGGTGATCTAGTCACAGTGTTGAAAGTCTATGTGAGGCATCTAAAACAGCCCGGTGCACAAAAGCAGAGGATAAAACGGTGACAGGCAAAGCCTGGAAAGAAAGGGAAATGAGCTGCCATTCAACCAGCATAATGTTTCAGTCATGCAAGATGGAAAATTCTAGAAAGCTTACCCCATCTGCTCTACAGCATTGTGCCTATAATTAACAGCACTATATTGTACACTTCAAGTTGTAAGAGGATAGATCTCGTGTTAAGTGTTCTTCACACAATTTTTTAAAAAAGAGTGCAATAGAATAAAAATGTCAATAGACAAAGAGCACAGACTAGTTCTGCTGCCAGTCTTTATAGAATCAAAGAAATGTACTTAAAAGGGAACATTTTCTGGAAATGAATTTTGGATTGAGCGAAAAAATTTAAGAACCTTATTCATTTTAAAGTAAGTAAAATAATTACTGTTTAACTGCCTCCAAGTGCCCTGACTGAATAAAACTGTATGTCTTAGTAAAGCTGTTTCTTGTATGCGTCTTTTGCCTACATGAATGTTTGCACATGCTCCGTGTGTGTATATTGCCTGAAGAGGTCACAAGAGGGTCGTGATCCTCTTGAACTGCCACTACAGACCATGTTGAGCCACCAAGCAGGGCTAGGGATAAAATTCAGGTCCTCTGGAAGGGCAGGCTGTGCTCTTAACTGCTGAGACCTCAAAAAGGCCATTTAAAAACAGGAACGTTAACATGGAATAAGCCTGTGAGAATGAGTAAGCTAGGTACAAGCATCCTTTAAAAAAGTCCTTGAGGTAGAACTGGAAAGTCATCAGAGAGAGCCTTAGAGCCTAGTGGTAACAGGGATCCTGGCCTCTGAGTTGAGACAAGTATCTAAGGAGGCACACTGCCCAGATCCACCTGGGCCCAGGGGTCCTGCTCAAACTATGGCACCTGCCAAGGACAATACCTGAAGTAAACTTCGAACCCCTACCCAGATCTAGCCAATGGGCAGGACATTCTCCACAGCTGAGTGGAGAGTGGGGACTGATTTTCACGCGAACTCTGGTGCCCCATTTTTGACCACATCCCTGGCGGCACTCCGAGAAAGGATAGCAGCCTACCAAGAAGAGACTTGATACCCTATGAGCATATACAGGGGGAGGAGGTCCCCCTCAGTCTCAGTCATATGGGAGGGGAATAGTATGAAAGAGGAGGTGAGGGACGAATGGGAGGATACAAGGGATGGGCTAATAATTGAGACGTAATATGAATAAATTAATAAAATATTTTAAAAAAGAAGAAAGAACAGTGCCATGCCCAGGAAAAGGCAGGGGCAGGAAAGGAAGCACCTGTGACTGAGGCCCCCCTGTACACAGGCAAAAGAGCCTTCCCCAGATAAGAATAAGCACTTTGCCTTCTGATTCTGAGTCTGCCTGCACACAGTTGTGACTGCTGGTGCTGAAAGCTAATGCACTCTACAAGCTTAACTGCTAAAGGCTTTGGAATTCTGTCCCCAGGGAGAATGCCGCTAAGGGCAGAAGAGGACAGAAGAGTGAAGACATAAATTACAACGCAGTCTTCCCTCATCTGCTTAATTAACTCTGAGACATGGATGACAGAGTGACCCTTTCTTGTTTCCCAGTTGTTTGGTCTGATCTCGGCATGGGTAATAATAGAACTACTGCATTTTCTTTCTCAGACCCGAAAGAAAGGGCTCAGCACCTGCTATAAAATCTATTTGTGTTCTCTCCTAGTCACACTAAATTTTATTTAAAGTGCCCGCATTTTCTATATTTATCCATCTGTTTGCCTGTGCTTTATTTTTTTCAACCGGTTAAGTTAGCTTGCAAAGTGATGGGGTTTATTATGACATTTACACACACACACACACACACACACACACACACACACACACACACACACA
>OU015744.1:78051396-78081997 GCA_907169655.1 Acomys percivali
ACACACACACACACACACACACACACACACACACACACACACACACAATTATATATAATAAAGTATTTTTAAAACAAAATGATTCATGATATGGATGAGAAAATATATAAAGAGTCAGAGATAACAGAAAGAAGCAAACAGAGATTTGGGGAGCTAAGAAAATACAACAAAAATACTACAAGTACAATATACAACTGGAAATATCAAGCACAGAGTAGGCCAATGAGAAGAATACTTTTTATGAACTTGATAACAACCTTTTTAATGAACCAAGAGCCTTCTAGTCTATGTTGCTCTGGATGCCCTGAGATGTTGGCATAGTCTTCTGATCTTAACTTCTCCAATAGCTGAAAATACAGGTACATGCAACTATGCTTTGTATACAAATGTCTTTCTAAATATTCCAGTCAGATTAGAAGAAATTAAGTCTGCCTTCAAGACTTACAGGATGATTTAAATAATAAACATTTGAGTCCTCAGAGTCCCAGAAGGCAAAGAATAGGAAAAAAGTAGGAAAAAAAAACAACTGAAGAAAACTACCAAAAGTTGTCCTTAAAGCTTAGAAAAGTATAGACAAACAACAAAGCTAGAATTGTAAAGTCAGAAGAGGTAAACACCAAGTTGCATTCAGGAAAGTGTCAGGAACTTATAGCAGTTATATGATCTTACAGGCTTGGAAATAATAGACTGACCTATTTAAATGCTAAAAGGAAGAAAAATGCAAGGAACAACAAGGAACTGAAAAGCTGCCAACTAAGTGTACTATACCCAGCACAGCTATCATTTAGAAAAGACAATAATCAATAAATAAGTAAATAAATAAATAATACATGGGTAACGATTTTTACAAGAAAAGCAAAGCTTTTTTTCATTGTCATAAGACAGAAATGTTTAACGAACTTCTCTACATGTAAAAGAGTTAAAAAAAAAAGAGTAAACATGTAAAACAAATATTCAAAGATAATAGAATCAAATCCCACAATTGTAGAAAATCACCAAATTATGGGCTGCATAGATGACTCAGTGAGTAAGAACACGTGTTACATAAGCATAAAGACTCAAGTTCAAACCCCATCATTCACATAAAAGGCAGGATGCAGTTATATCTGTAACTAGCCCTGTCAGAGATACAGGCAGCAAGGTCACTGGGACTCGATGACGAACAGCTTAGCTACAAATTCAGAGACTACCCTCTCTCAAAGGAAGAATGTGGAGTATGATAAGGCAGAACATGTCACGTGCCCTCTGGACTCTTACGTGACCATACACCACACCACATGCAAATGGTTTTGTGAAAACTCAAACCACAAAGATATACAACAGATTAAGAAGAAAAAAACTATAGTCATAACAATAAGAAAGTTTTTCAATGACAGGAGCAGAACTTTACATGTCAGTATTAACATGGAGTGTAAGTAGATTAAATC
Source organism: Acomys percivali (assembly GCA_907169655.1). Lineage (NCBI taxonomy): Eukaryota > Metazoa > Chordata > Mammalia > Rodentia > Muridae > Acomys > Acomys percivali. The sequence goes on from OU015744.1 coordinate 78,052,824, forward strand.
CCCCAATGAGAAGGTATAGACTGGCTGAGTGAACAAACAAGACTCAGTGAAATGCAGCTTTCAAAGAATGCATATGACCAACAGCACACAGACTGAAAGAAGATACAGCAAAAGTTAGCCTGGGCTGACGGAAACTCAAAATAAGTCACAGCACCTATATAGTTTATCAGATGAAGCAGAGTTTAGGACAAAAACTGTACAGAGAAGCAAAGGCCATCGTGTAATGTTCAAGGTATCAATTCAACAAGAAAATGTCATGATTATAACTTCCTGTGCCTCTAGCATTAGATTATTGGACTATTAAATCAAATGTCATTAAATCCAAATAGAGATGCGTCCTCCAAAACAGTAATAATGAGACCATCAGACCACTACATCAAGGGAATGACCATCATGACAGTAATAACCAACAAAGAAATACCCGGCTTAAGCTACAAGTCAACCTAGAGTTTATGGAGCATTTCTTCCACTGGCTGCAAAGTTCACATTCCTCTTCTCGCCACAGAGAACATTCTCTAGTGTGGACCAGATGCTAGGCCATAAAAGAAACCCCCACAACCTCAAAAGGCTTGAAATCATGTAATTTACCTTCACTGGCAAAAAATGTAATAAGAGAAGAAATCAAAAAGAGAATCAACACGATACACGGAGACAGAACGCAAGTCTAGGAAACAAGCCATAGGTCCTTGGGAAACCAGAGGAGAACCTCAAGTGTCTTAAACGGCAATAAGAACAGAATGTACAAATAATAAGATACACAGAAAAAAAAAGTTCTCCAGGGAGTTCCTAACAATGAATACCTACATCTCCTAGAAAAGTAAGTCGTAATATCACACGAGCCACATTTGGGGTTTTAACTTGCTGCCAGCTCCATTTAAAGAGAATGACAGGCAAAATCAATTTGAATAATGTCATTTATTTATCCATACATAGCCAAAATGATATTATTTCAATCTGCAGTGAATAATTAAAAGCTTCTGTAACTTCTTTCCTTCAATGGTCATTTATACAAGGGTGTAGTTTCGTGTGTTCAGCTCACCATAGTTCAGATTGTCCACACTGCGAATGCATCATACCCATAAACCATTTCACTATCACGCTAAATCCTTGTCCACACTGGAATGCTTTGTACCCACATACCCAGTTCACTATCATGCTTAAACTTATATTTTTAATCTCTACTACAATGTCTTTACATCTTTGTTGTTACTTTTTAAATAATTATTATTGAATTGTTTCAAAATTCACTACTAAATGCCTACTGATAAATGAACAGATATAGTAAAATAGTGCACATACTCAAAGCAGAATACTATTGAACCAAAATGAAGTCCTTGCCCAAGTTACAGCACAGGTGAGGTTTGGAGACATTATATCAAATGACAAAAATAAATAAATAAATTCTGTGTAATTCCACTTAATAAGATACCTGGGGTAATTAAAGTCATAGCAACACATAGAAAGTAAGAGTCGTGGCCACCACGGTGTCTTAATTAGCTTTCTATTGCTGTGAAGAGACACCATGATCATAGCAGCATTTATTTTGGAAAGCATTTATTTGGGGCAGGCTTACAGTTTCAGAGGTTTAGTCCATTACTATCATGGAGGGAATCGTGGCAGACATGATGCTAGAGAAGGAGCTGAGAGTTCTTTATCCTGAGCCGAAGGCAATAGGAAGTGTACTGGCTTAAGCCTCTGAGACCTCAGAGCCTACCCCTTAGTGACACATCTCCTCCAACAAAGCCACATACTCCAAGGCCTCACCTTCTAGTAGTGCCACTCCCCATGCCCAAGCATTCAAATACATGAGTCTATGGGGGCATTCCTATTCAAAGGACAACAAGGGTCTTAGAAGGGAGTGTCAAAGAATTACTTTTAATAGGTCCAGAGCTTCCTTTTAGGGTGGCAAAGAAGTTTCAGATATATCTGGTGGTGATGGGTGTACAGTAATGTGAGTTTGCTCAATAATGTTGACTATACACTTGAAAATAATCATCATCACAAATTTTATGCTACAGATAATTTACTAAAGTGAAAAGGGAAAGAAATCCAGAGCTCTGAGCCTTGTGTTAGCATGCAGTCTTTTTGCTTTGATTCTGTTTCCTTTACTTTAGAAAGATTAGCTTTCCCATACTGTTTCATGATCAGAGTTCAGGAAGTAGCATTATATCATTAATTATACAATTACACCTTATTTTCTGTACGCTTGAGCACTGGGTGGCTTATTCAACAATTAGTGGGATAACTTTCATTTGCAATTAGAAATGCTGTACCAACCTGCGACCTGCAGAAACTGTAGCTGAATGCTACGTTCCTGTTATGGATGTGGGAGTCCTTAAGAAGCAGAGAAACAGTTCAATTCAGCACAAGAACTGCTATTTAAGAAGGACGACACATAAAGTCTAGCTTTCTATAGGGCATAAAAAACCACTTTATTAGTAGTAAATGAGCAAACAGAATTGCCAGTCTTCCCAATGATTTCCTCCATTACTGTACTTAGCCTAGCAAGATGTGTGGGCATTAAAAGAAAGGAGGGAGTGGTTTGGTTTTTTTTTTTAACTTGTAAGTCAGTTAATTACTACATATTTACTGAGCTTAAGGATAATATAATATTGAAACTAAAAGCTAACCCTTTCTTTTTTTCACATTTGCTTTTAATTAGAGGGGTATGGTTGGTGCACAAGCTCTTACTATGTAGCTCAGTTTGCCCTCCAACCTCCATGCTTTCTACTTCATCCTCCCAAATGCTGGGATTGCAGGCATACACCACCACCATTGGCTTTAAGAAAGACATTTTATGTAGTTCTTGAAAACATTTGTTCCTGAGTTGCCCATGGCTTCAGGTGCCTTACTCCTCAAGCAATGTGCAAATGACCCTTCTAAAGAAACTATGGTGAAGTCCCCACAGTGGCACTGCTAGCTGCAGCACACTCGCTCTGTCCACCCAATCTACTAAATGCATATAGGCAGTGAGGATCAGGTGCTCCGTAAAACACCGTCTTTCCACCCTGATGCCTGTTTCCCATGGCTCGTGTTCTATCTTCCCAATCCGGAAATTCAACAGTTGTTTTGAAAGAATCAGGACAAATCTGCTTTTGTTCGCATAGCAGTGTGAATGGTGTCTCACCACTCTCACCAAATTTCTAAGAGAAATTACTTAGAATAGGAATTATTTGGGGACTCATAATTTTACTGGTTTTGTCTATAGTTACTTGAATGTCTGTGTTTCTGGGCCAGCGGAAATCAAAACATTATGGGTCGAATATGAAGAAGAGCAGCTTTTTTTTTTTTTAGGAGAAGAAATAGGGAAAGGAGAGCACATTGGAAGAAACCAGGCTAGATATACCCACAAGAACGTGTCTTCAGAGATCTACCTCCTGCAAGACCCCACCTCCTAGTTTTCAGTATGTTCTAATAACATCATGGATTATTGATCCATTAAGAGATTCATTGAGTAGGCCAGCACCCTCAGGGTTCAACATCCCCTATAAATATTATTACAGTCACACCCAGATACACTTTGCAAATCTCCTGGATGTTTATTAACCCAATGAGGTTGAAAATCAAAATTAATCAATGGGCCCCAGTCTTTAAGCCCTGCAGTGTCACTGCTAATATTATGTGATCTATTACATTTTACTCAAGTGATTATTGAAATGACCGTGTGGTGTCCTTGGTATAAAACAATACTGGATCTAGTTTTTTTTAATGTGTTTAAAACAACTCAAGTCTTTCTTGGTGGTGATGGTGTGTGTGTGTGTGTGTGTGTGTGTGTAAAATAAAAGGTTTTGGATACCTAAATTCTAGTCTTCTTCCAAATATCTTATTTTATGATAAGCACTAAGACTTCTGCCACATGTGGAGAAAGTAGCAAAAGATATAATTAAAACAGTGAGAAAAATTTAGTGATTCAAAAGAAGGTAGAAGTTTCTAGTCACTGCAGTGTTCTAGACAGCTTATTTATATCCATCAAGTCTTAATTAACTACTTAAATCAATACATGCTTAAGATGCTGATCCTAATTACTCCCTAATATCAACTGAGAACTCTTGGGCAACTTCTTTCTAACACTTCTCAAGGATGGAAGTTATCTGAACCTGAACAAGCATTACTTCTTCTATTACAAGTTCAGATACTAGAAAATGGGCCTCTGGGAATGCAGCCATAGGTTTATTCACCCTGCTACTCAAACCATTGTACACTCACAATAGCAAACTATTCACACAGTACATTCTGATGCCTGCTTTTCTGTACAGCATTATGTAAACTAATTTGAGACTATACCCCACTCTGCTTCCTTAGGTGAGAAGTAAGCAGAAAGTTATCTTTATTGTTTTCATTCTGTCTGGAGTGCTGAATTAGCTTTAAAGGTCTTCTTTGCAACTTCTCCCTTCAATATGGCTAGTCCTCTGAAGTAGACATGGGCGCAAGCTAGCAGTGATCATCTATCTGATAAGGTATGAAGATATGTCTGCTATCAGGAGACCATGGAGAAGAGTGGAACAGGTATTCAGCATCCCCCTTTTCTTCAATTCTTTCCAGATTCCAGATGATTATACCTTGCTTTGTGAAAGTAATAGGATGGAAAAAATATTTAAAATGCTTAACTGCTGTTACTGTAAAATCATAAAGTTCTAAGAAAGGATAAGTTTTCCTGCTGTTAGAGCAGGCTCTTTTGTGCTCTGTGACGTAATAGCAGTTAACTATTTACTTGACAGGTGCTTAGGAAAAATTCATGATAGTGGTTATGGGGACTATTCAATACATATAAATCAATAAATGTGACACATCACACTAATGAAATGAAAGATAAAAAGATATAGTCGTGATTGGACTGTGGATATATAGCCAAGTGATAGAGTACTTACTTATGTAAACACTTATAAAAGCCTAGATTGCACCTCCAAACACACACACACACACACACACACACACACACACACACACACACACCCTCCATCAAGAATTTATACATGTAAAGAGTATATTTCAATACAGTAAAGGCACAGTGAGCAAGGCCATATCTAATAGCATAATACATGGTGAGATTTTGAGTTTCCTTCTAAGATCAAGAAAAAGGAAAACATAGCTACTTTAACAAATTCTGTTTAATATGTTACTTGATGTTCTAACAAGAGCTATTAGGGAAGAGAAATAAATGAAAAGCATGCAAATCGGATGAGAGGTGCAAGTGTGTTTGCATACAATCTAATACAGACAAAATAAAGCAGAATGAAACAGGGAAAATCTTGACAAGTCTTGATAGAGATTTTTTTTAACTCCTAAAGTACACGCAAAAAAAATTAAAAATAGACAAAGGGAAATTGAATAATTTCTTCACAGCAAGAGAAACCAATCAACAGAATGAAGAGATAATCTGTGGAATAAGAGAAAGTGCTTACAAATCATATATTTGATATAGGAGAATATATACATATATATATAGCTCAATAAGAGAAGAACAAAAAGCCTGTTTAAGGGTAGGTAAAAAACATGAACAGATATTTATCAAATGAAGGCTAACAACTGGGGAAATAAGCAAATCCTGCCACTTATAACATCATGAGTAATCCTGAAACGGAAAATGGCTAGTGGTCACCAGCAATTAGAGGTGAAGGAAAGGGGGAGATGGTGGCTAAAGGGTAAAAGGTTTCAGTTGCATAGGATGAATAGGCTCTAATGACACAATACATGTTACTGAGACTGCAATTATCCTGCCTGGTTGAAGGTTGCTTTTAAATATTAAACTCAAATAAGGATTTTAAACTGAAAACACACGCATGCACACAGCAACTGAATGCAGTATTCTGTTGTTGTGATAAAATACCGTGATAAAGACAAATTCTAGAAAGAATGGTTTATTTGGGAAATATGAGTCCACCTTGGGTGGGAGTCATGGCAACAGGTGAGGATGGCAGCTAGGGCAGAAAGTGAGGGATCACATTCTTAACCACAAGCCAGAAGCAGGGATTAAACTGATTTTGACTCAAGACTTCACACTTTCAAAGCCTGCTCCCTGTGACATCTTTCACCAAGGCGACCTGCTAGAATTCTCCAAATAGCACGGCCCACTCACTGTTCAAATATCTGAACCTATGAGGGACACTCACATTCAAAACACAAAATGGATTTGCCAGACTTTTTTTTTTCCATCCAATTTTTTCTCTCCTTGAGGAAATTCTTGTCTAATTCTAGAAAGAGGTCTCTTGCTATATAGATCATGATTCCTTTTGCTTACTGCTCTATTGAGCCTTGACAGCTCCCAAGAAGGACTTTCACAAGGTGGTCATGGAATGTAAAGAATGGAAATGACTGCAGTGGGCCCCAAGGCTGTGGTGGAGGAGGCTGGGCTCCTCCAAGTCCAGGCTTTTGGACTACTGATTTTGTAATTCCTCAGGCTTTATTAAACTGTCCAGAAAGTAAACACAGCAATGTAAATCTCTGATTAACAGTGTTCCACCCACACTGCCTATTCTGATGTTGAAAATGATATAATTTCTCAATTAGAGTGAGACTGCCATTCCTTTGAAGCAAATGTTCTCTTTTATTCTAGGGGGGAAAATTTTTATTTTCTTTGAGATTTGTTCAACTGCTCTGACCCAAGCCTCTTTGAATTGTTTTTTTTTTTTTTAAGCACAGATCTTAATGTTAATGATTGTTTCCAAGTTTCTGAAAATAGTTCTTTAAAAAAGGCTTTTGATGAGGAAGATCAAGGCAAGAGCTGTGGGGATCATTTCACATCACAAACTCTTAAGTGCGTCTTACAAACCCATGAAGATACTTACGGCTTACACGGAGATCTCCTTAGTTTTTACAAACCCTACACAGTTTTTCTTATTTCATGAATATAAAATATTATTAGTATAGTTAATAAATATTCTCTATGTCCCCACACCAGATAAGAGCAACATTATAATGCAGAACTCTAAGTAAGCTCTCTGGACATACTCTAAAACCTTTTCAACTGAAGTATTTTTTCTTTCCCTTTTCATGTCTCCCTTTGAGGATAAAGTTCAAGATATGTTAATGGCCTCAAAGAAGCTTTACACTCATCTTCTGCATATAACTATTGGAATCACCATAATGATAAAAGAAATATACTGATGGTCTATTGCTTGCAAGACAGCATGATATTATACATTGTTTCAAGGCTTTACATGTTGTAGCAAAATGGTAGCCTCTAAGAGACCTTCATTTTTAAATGAATTTTTACAAGTCTTAAATAATTCTAGAATAAATTTCAGTTGATACAATCTCCTCCTCTGACCAAAGCAGCAAATTATAGGGTCAATGAGATATAGATGAAAGGTCATAAAACCTTTTGGCCTCCATATATGCTCACATGGGTGAGTATATCTACACACACAGACACAAATGTGTATACACCACCCTAATATACACATGATAAATAAATAATATGCTTAGAGACATTTTCACATTTTCTAAGAAAATATGCTTATTGTCAAATGAATATCTTTGTATGTGAAATAGTGTCAGCAATTATTACAGAGAGGTCAAAATATAATCATATTTAAAATTGAGTGAGTAAGTTCTAGCAATTTCTGGTGTGTTTTTAACTATTTAATGTGTTCATTTAAACCATGTCTTATCTGAAAGAGGAAATATATTACCAGATATATTGATGCACAACTCCATATATATTTTTTAAAAATATTATGGGTTAAAATATAAGGTTAGGATGTTTCTGAAACATGAAAAAAATAAGAGAAGTCCTTGCCATATGACAGCAGAAAGCTATCAATACTATCATCTGTAGCAATGTGGAAAATGATATGATTAAAATATATTATATGAAATTCTCAAAGAATAATAAAATATTATTAAAAATAAACTCAATGAATCAGGAAAAGGTTTTCTTTAAAATATAGTCAAAATACTTTATTTGAACTATCAAAAAACATTTATTGACAGCCAGTCATGCCAATATTGTACTAAATATTTAAAAATGCAACTCTTTAGTATTTAAAAAAACTACTGCTGTCTAAAAATATTTTACCAGGAAAGAAGATAATAAATATTGCATTACTGACTGCTATCTGTGTGTAGGTTCTACCCACTCCAGTGGATAATGAAGCGGCTGTTAAAGGTTCAGTAAAAGATAAAACACTAGTGATCCCGAACCCCAATTTAATTAGGCTGGAGCAGGATTTATTACAAGTCTAAAGAAACCATCAAGAAGTTTCAAGCAGTGAAGCTCAGTAAAGATTATCTATGCAGTGTGTGTATGTATTTATAACTCCACTGGGTTTTCTGAGCTCTACAAAATCACCTGATTTTTTTTTAGTTGCCCAAATAACTTTATCTTTTGAAAAATATATAAACTTCCCAGAACAATAGGGACTTTTATTTTTAAGCATAAAATCTAGTTTTATCGTTGGCCAAAAGAGGCTATAAATCAATGCATTTTTTGCTATGTATGTGAAATTTATGACTAGCAGCCCTGCAGTTGAGAAGCGTGTCTTGCTCAGTGGCATGCCATGCCTGGCCTTAACCCTTGAAGGCATATGTTCAGGACTCTGCTAACTTGGGAAACTACAATTATATCTTTTGAGGACAACGCCACTGGGTCTTATCTCTTGCTATAAGAAAGTGCCTAAATACAGATGCAACTGTTGCTCAGTCAAGAGGCAGGCTTCTCCAGGGTGTGTACAGACAGGTACTGGTCAGAGAGTCTGTATTCCACTGAGGAAAGCTATGCTCACAACAGAAACATTCACGAGCATTACAGGTAGCAATTTATCCCATCAAGGGAGATGCTTGAGAGTTTAAAAGCCATCTGTTTGGCTGGTACATACTTTACACCTTTTCTCTAGAGAAAATCGCTATGATTCAATAGGCAATGAGCGTTTACTTAGAGTTTGGAAGAGTCCCAGGAAGTATAGCTGCAATTAATTAAGTAGCTACTCAACGCTTTATAATTCTAGCAGGATCTGTCGTCATGTCAAAAGTGTATTTCAATATTTTCCTGAAAATGTGGAGCAGTGTGCCCTTGAACGTTCACTACAGTCACTGAATGGAGCCAGGGGAATTCTTTCCCATTTTGTGCTGCACTCTTTGTTTGAACTTTTAACTAACCTATTTTTTCCTGCCCTTCCCTATTGCCAGTGCTATGGTGCTAAGTATTTGTACAGATGTCCCTGTCCATGAGCTTCTGAATAAGGCCCTGATTATTTCTAACAACTTTTGTAATTAGCTTTCAAGACGTAAATTGCTATGTTATGTACAGTATCTGTGATTACAACAAACGGCTCTATTTTATAACATTTCAATGTGGGCTTTAATTGGCAAGTCCCAGCCGTGCTGAGAGCTGTCCATGAATACATGCAAATACACTGCAGAATACACAAAAGAATGTTTGGCAACCCAGGGAACAAGCATGGGATTTTTTTTTTTTTTTTTTTTTTTTTAGCTCAGTTTGGTTCCGAAAGGCTCTCTTAAATAATAAAATAAAATAAAACCAAGAATCTCAAAAGCCAGCCTTGTAGTGATCCCTGGGGCTATTCCTGCAGTTCAGAGATGGCGTCCAAGCTGAGCAAGCTGAGACACTCAGGCAGATAACCCATACACGTTCTAGCAAGAGTTAGTGCTTCTGGATTTAAGTACGCACTAGACAAACATGTAAGAAAACAGTATCTCTTAAAAGCTATTTACAGGCAAATGCCAGAGAAATGTTCCCCGAGGAAGCTGATGCCTTGGGAGATGCCATGCAACAGACCTGGGGGAAAAGGGAAAGACTAACTAAGGACCTACCACTCTGCCATAGATGAAAGCTGTGCTGGCTGGGGACAGTGACCAGACTTACATGTTCTCCCTTCTCTTCTTTCCGAAAGGCTTTGTTTGCTTGTTTATTTTTGTAGTCTCCTGCTCTTCACTTTATACTCTTTATTGGATGGATTAGAGTAGCTAAATATTTGTTGAGGCTCAGAAACTAACACCTCTGTGCTGGCTAGTTTTATATCAAGTTCACACAATCTAGAGTCATCCGAAAGGAGGGAAGCTCAAATTAAAAAAAAAAAAAAATTGACACCAGTAGACCAGCCTAGCCTAGAGGTGATCCTATAGGTAATTTTCTTGATTAGTGATTATTTGCAAGGGCCTAGTCCATTGTGGGTGGTGCCATCCCTGGGCTGGTGGTCCTGGGTTCTGTTAGAAAGCAAGCTGGGCAAGCCATAGGGAGCAAGACAGTAAGCAGCACCCTTCCATGGGCCTCTGCATTAGCTCTGGACTCCAGGTCCCTGGCCTGCTTGAGTTCCTGTGCTGGCTTCCTTCAGTGATGAACTGTGAAATGGAAGTATGAGCCAAATAAACGCTTTCCTCCCCAAGTTGCTTTTGGTTACAGTGTTTCATTACAGCAATAGGAGTCCTAAATAAGACAACCATCAAAGGTGGCACTTTGCATGTTTAATAGTTTGTGCTAAAAGGACTCAGCACAAGTGTCTGTGACCTTTCCCCTTTCCTCTCTCTGTCTCCATCTCTTCCTTTTGACCTAAAGTGAAAGAAGTAGGTTCCTTTGAAGCGTCTCTCTGTACCATGAGAAAGACTCTACCAAACAGAACACAACCATCCTCTGTCCCTCTTTCTCCATCAACTAAGGATAACTATAGTCATGCCACAGAGACAGGCATCCCACGCAGAGCCTATGTCAGCCTTGCCCCGGGCTTACATCTGTCCTCTGGACCTATTCATCTCCCCTAAAAGCCATTTATTGCTGTGCTCTTAAAATTCCCAGCAGCCCCCTGTGTCATATCTGATGGACCATGTCAGAATGCAGTGAAGAGAATGAGCTGTGGTGAGCAGTGCCTTGGGGAACTGTCAGGGAGGCTCTGGAAAGAAGGCATAGGGCCTTTCGCTTCAGGTACACTTTGTTGCCCAGACTGTTCTTAGACCCAGTTTTGTGCTTCCTGTGACAAACATCTACATTCTACATTATAAGACAAGCTTGTTCTTGTTGGATGTCAGATCATAGATACAGAACGCAACCTGGTCAGTGCACACTGCATCTGCACATGGCCTTCAGCCTTGCTTTCATGCTTTCCCAGATATAATCTATACTATGTTCCAGGCAGTTGTGTTTAAATTGGTCTGTCCTGAGAAAGTTCTAGGAAAGGTTTTTGCTGTTAATAGGTAGTATGCGATTACTGGAATTTATTTACATGTTTTTCTGGTCATGTCCTTGTGAACTCAAACAACCTTCCTTTGATAATTGCGCTCTCTTTACATTCATGTAGAAGAGTACACTGAAATGGAAGTAATAGTGTCTACAGGATCAGGCTACAGTCTGCCCCGTTCTTTCAGGTCCTCAGATTCTAGGTCCAGCAGACAAGATCTACATGGATCAGCTGAAAAGTTTATGGACAGAATTCACAAGCCGCTGGCTAATCAGCTTGACAGCCCCTTTGCTCTCTCTCCCATAGAAAGGATACATATGATTTTCATCAGTTTTTCAAGTTCCTGTACAGTTCTTATAAATATATCAGTACCTCTTTCCTCATCTCCTAATCACCAGTTCACATTTCAGGTCCATACATCAAACCTCCAAGCAGGAAGAGAGAAAGTTCACTCACCCCACATACAACCTAGCCTGAATCTTTACATCCATAGGAAATTGTTTGGAATATAAGAAAGAATAATATAACATTCAAAAAATTTGCACCTTTCCCTTTAGAAAGTTAGCTCATTTTCTTTTATTTTTAAATGAGTTTTCAATCAATATAGAATCACATCACTTACCATATGCATTTCCTCCCTCCAGCCTCTTCTTGACATCTTTTTCAAAATTTTTATTTCATTTTATGTGTATACATTTGAATGTGTGCATACATATGTGTGTGTGTATATATATATATACATATATATGTATATATATAGAATGTATATGCAGTGTGCATGTGGAGATCAGAGAACAATTTTGGGAAGTCAGTTCTGTCCTCCTACCATATGTCTCACAGACAGAAGGTGAGCAGGAAGCCTAGAGGTAGGTGAGACTCTGCCCACCCAAGTGTGTGTACATTTGAGATGATGGACAGTTGTTTTACACAAACTGAGCATGCTTGAGTTTACAAATATGAGAATATTTACACCAAAGAGGTAAAATCTAGCAGTTATCCATTCGATGTCCCTGTTTTCCATTCTTTCCCTAACCAATATCAGATTCCTCTTTTCCTTTCTTTAACTATCTCACCCCATCTGATGCTACTAAAAATCACAAAGTCCCATCACCTGTCACAGCCATAGACCTGACTGACAAATGGCATTCTAAAGACTCTTGTTCAGAGATAGACACTGGGGTCAAAGAGACCTTCTACAGGAGATGCCCTGCCTGCTACAACACTAACCATAGGTGCTAAGTGTTGGAGTCTCAAGAGCCCTGGTAGCAGAGTTTGATGTATAGTCAGCCAACAGTCTTTCACACCAATGGCAACGTAAGCATGTGATCTATTCAGGAAGCAGCATGAGAGACATTCCACATGTAGTTAAGCATTGAAGGGCCATCACCAGCCAGTGGTATGTGGACTCTCAACGAACAAGCTGAGAATATTTTAAAGATGATACAATTCCTGGACAACTCTGAAAGGAGATGGGGTATCTCCCCAAATCACTGGCTTGTTGTGCTTTTGTCTTTTAGTGTGCCCCAAATCAGGATTTTAGTGAAAGTGGTTTATGTTGACAATGTTTCCAAGTAGCAACAAAAGGAGGTGTGTTCTTGTTATCTATCAACCTGATGCTACCTAGAGTCATCAAGGGATTCTCAGATCAGACTGTCCTGTGACCATTCCTGTGAGAGAATGGCTTAACTGACAACTGATGTGGAAGGGCCCAGCCCACTGTGGGTTGCAACATCCATAGGCAGGTAGTCTTGGGCTTTATCAGGACCTAGCCCACTGTGGGTGGCAACATCCATAGGCAGGTAGTCCTGGGCTCTATCAGAAAGTTGGCAGAGCATGAGCCAGCGAAACAAACAGACAATGAGCCAACTAGCAGTATCCTTCTAGGGTGCATGCTTCAAGCTCCTTGCGGTCATGCCCTGACTTTCTTTCATGATACATTATGACCTAGTGGTAAAAGCCACATAAACACTTTCCTCTCCAAGTTGTTTTTGGTCAGAGTGTTTTATAAGAATAACAGAATGGAACTATAATGATGTAAAAAAATGAGACATGAAAGAAAAATATGTAATTAAGATACAGCTACCACTGTAAGTGGGTAATTGGGTCCCATCTTATAGGAGATACATAGAAACTAGGTGGAAGGCAAAGAATTGAAAGGTCAAAGCACCTGCCCTTCTTTTTAATTAGGTTGTTGCTGCTAAGAATATTGGTTCCCCCATGCATCACATTTGTTCTACAGGCTTACTAATGTGGCCAAAGAAAGCCCCAGATAGACATGGAAAGTGAAAGCTGCCTGGAGAAATTGTTCTGGTTGGTCCCTCAGTGTGCATACAGAATATTGTGGTGAGCTGCTACAAATAGTAGACAGTCTTGGTAGGTATGGTTCTAATTATTATGTTTATCTTATTTGGAACAATAAAGTATAACAAAAAATTTTTAAAAAGCCAAATCATTGAAACCACTTTTTCCCCTAACCACAAAGAGAAGTCTAAGTTAAAATATTTAGTCAAAAAAATGGCTTATTCTAAGTTCAGTGGCCAGAGTGCATGTCTGAAGTAGGCCCTACTCTCCACACATGGGACCCACAAGGAGACTGTGCTACTACATCTCAGCAGAGAGTCTAGGTCCACATCATATATGGTCCTTGGTTGATGTTTCTCTCTCTGTGTTGTAGTGTAGTTATCCTGTATTTTATGACTAATATCCACTTATAAATGAGTATATACCATGCATATCTTTCTGAGTCTGGGTAACATCACTCAGGATGATCTTTTCTAGTTTCATTCATTTGCCTGCAAATTTCAAGATTTCCTTGTTTTTAATAGCTGAATAGCATTCCATTGTGTAAATGTACCACAGTTTCTTCATACAGTCTTAGGTTGAGGGACATCTAGGTTATTTCCAGATCAAGTTTATTCCTTCTCAAGTCTCTGATGGCGTTGAAGACCAGGTAGCTAAGTTTTATAATGAAGCTTAGTTGTTTAGGGGTTAAGATGTTTTTACTTCTAGATAGATGTTTTAAGTTGATAATGATAAGATGTGATGGAGATTGATTTACATTCAGAAATTTAGACACACCAAGATAGGAAAGTTGTTTTCTTCAAAGTTGTCAAATACAAATAGCCAAAACACTAAGAATGTAACATTATATAATTCCGTTTGTGTCATGGTTATTCTTGCTATACATAGTTTATTGTATATATGTGTAATGATATAAATGCATATGTAAAAAATAAAAAATGTTTAGTTAATAAAAATTTTTAAATGGTTATTAAGGCAAAGACCAAAAACAAGAAAATTAAATTTCTAGGTGATTCTTGTATCAATGTCTGGACCATAAACATAGCTAAACAAGTCACTTAGTTGGGAGTATGATGTTTAAATAAAGATTATTGTTTTAAAACAAAATCAGGACTGATAACATTGCTCAGTGAGAAAAAGCACTGGGTTCTGAGAAATAAGGGGAGTGGAGTACAAAGGACACATATGGCTCTAAGGAGGTAAAGAAATTAGTGCAATGAGTTTAAAGGAGGGAGAACCCAGAGTTTGGGGGTGAGGGAGAAGAAGAATTTACTAAGAAACGCTTTTTTGAAGATTCCATATATATCTACTAACTATACATTAATCTAAAATATATCTGAATAAAACAAAACAAAAAAGTAGGGATGCTTTTTGTTCCTTTGAGAAATGATGTCATTTACCACAGGCCGGCAAAAACTCACCATATAATAGGCAATGACCCTGAACTTCTGATTCCTCTGCCTCTACCTGCCAGATCCTAATAGTACAGGCTTGCTCCACAGTGCAATGCTGGAAATAGAAGCCAGGAATTCACTAGGTAAGCACTCTACCAACTCAGCTACATCCCCAATGTCTATAAAAGAATCTCAATATTTGTTTCTCTCACAGATGAAGGCATACTCTTGCAAAATGAAGAAGCAAAAAGAAATAAAAGATAAAGATTCCTCAGAGCAGCACTTCTAACCTAAGAGTTGATTTTATTTAAGTCAAAGAAGCTCTGGGAAGGTGACCAGGCACAGACTTAACGTTCCTGCTTACACTGGAGCAACAGACAAGGGCTCTGACCTAGAGAAAAGAAGAAATGGTTTATAGGTCACATCAGAAGGACTGGGCTTTCAAGGAAGCATGTACCGGAAGTCAAAAAGGTAAGAAAGACACTGTGTTTGAGGAACATCCAAAATTTCTGCAGAGCGGAAGAAAGAGAGGCATCTCTGTAGAGGTGAGGTGACTAAGTCACCAAGAGAGTTAGGTTCCCCGCATGGGACATGGCAGTTATCCCGGAAATTGGGAGCCCCAGACCCAGGCAGGTGAGTACACCCATCTGTCCTTTCCATTTACTCACTTCAACATTGTACCATACTCAACCAGCCAAAGCCAACTACAGCAAAACTGTGAAAACTCAAGACTCATATTTGATGACATTTTCCACATGCTTTGTTCCAGTAGCTTTGTTCCATATTCTCAGAGGAGCTGGGATTTCAGTATCTGTCCCCTCCTATCAAAATACATTCAGTAAGCCTGTAAAATCAATAATAGATGGTTTAAGAGTACTGAAAATTATCATGCTGGTAGACTTTTTTCAAGTTGTAATTTGAAAAGCTTGGCTCTCTATACAAAGAATGTTCTTTTCTAAGCCTGTTTGTCTTTTGTATAAAGGAGGGGTATGGATTTATTTTAATTTATTTTTGTATCAGGCCATTTTGCTGAAGGTGTTTATCAGCTGTAGGAGTTCTCTGTTGGAATTTTGGGGGTCACTTATGTATACTATCATAGCATCTGTGTATAGCAATACTTTGAATTCTTCTGTTTTGATATGGATCCCCTTGATTTCCTTTTGTTGTCTTATAGCTCTAGCTAGGACTTCACGTACTATAATGAGGGGAGACAGAGAGAGTGGAGAGCCTTGTTGTGTGCCCAATTTTATGAGGTTGATATTAATTTCTTGCCCTTTAGCTTGATGTTGGCTATAGGCTTACTGTATATTGACTTTACTATGTTTAGGGATGTGCCTTACATCTCCAATCTCTCTAAGACTTTTCACATGAATGGGTGTTGGATTTTGTCAAATGCTTTTTCAGCATCTAAAGAGATTATCTTGCATTTTTCTTTCAGTTTGTTTATATGATGAATTACACTGATGGACTTCTATGCATTGATCTGGTATGAAGCCTACTTGGTCATGGTGGATGATATTTTTGATGTGTTCTTGGACATGGTTTGCAAGTATGTTATTGAATATTTCTGCATAAATGTTCATAACGTAAATTGATCTAAAATTCTTTCTTTTTGGGTCTTTGTATGGCTTGGGTATTAAGTGACTGTGGCCTCATAAAATGAGTTTTGTAATATTCCTTCTGTTTCTGTTTTGTGGAATAGTTTGAAGAGAATTGGTATTAGCTCTTCTTTGAAGGTCAGGTAGTATTCTGTGCTGAAATAATCTGGCCCTGGGCTTTTTTTGTTTGGGAGACTTTTGATGACTGCTTCTATTTCCACAGGAGATATAGCACTATTTAATTTGTTTACCTGATCTTGATTCAACTTTGGATCAATCTGGTGCTTTCTCAGAAAAGTGGGAATACTGCTACCTCAACACCAAGCTATATCACTCCTAGGCATATACCCAAAAGATGCTCCACCATACAGGAAGGACATTTACTCTACTCTGTTCATAGCAGTTTTATTTGTAATAGCCAGAATTGGAAACATCCTAGCTGTCCTTCAACCAAAGAATGGATAAAGAAAATGTGGTACATTTCCACAGTGGAATATAATTCAGCTATCAAAAACAAGGAAATCTTGAAATTTGCAGGCAAATGGATGGAACTAGCAAAGATCATCCTGAGTGAGGTATCCCAGGCCCAGAAAGACATGCATGGTATACACACACTTATACTGGATATTAGACAAACATAGATCTCTTCTGAGAGATTCCACCCAGCAAAGGATCTGGACAGATGCTGGGACTCTGGGCAGAACACTGAGAATGGTTTTGAAGAGCAGGGAGATGAAAGGACCCAGAGTGTTCAGGAACCCCACAGAGAGATCATCAAGGCCAGTGGATCTTGACCCAGGGGGCCCTGCACAAACTGATGGACTAACTAAGGACAATGTAGGCAGAGAGTCTAGAAACCTTGATCAGATATAGCCAATGAACAGCCCATTCTCCACAGTTGTGGTTGGGGGAGCGGGGACTGCCTCTGACATGAACTCTGATCTTAAGATTTGATCATTTGCCCTTGTGAAGGCCTGAGGACACACATAGGAAGGGCATGCACACTATCAGAAGGAAACCTGTTAGGCTGTGGTCACATGGTGGGGGAGGACCACCCAAGTCAGAGGTCCAGGTGAGGTGAATAGGGTGTAAGAGTGAGGGAGGGTGGGAATGGGAAGATATGAGCAAGGGAATAACAATAAGGCTGTAATATGAATAAATTACAATAAATAAAAAATGAGAAATAGGTAATAATAAAATGATGCTTGATTAATTAAAAATATAAAAAGCTGAACTGCAAATAGCTGGGCAGCAGAAGAAAAGGCAGGACTTCTGGGCTGAGAGAGAGAGTCTCAGGGGGAAACTGAGAAAGGGGAGTACCCATCAGAACAAGAATGAAGATATGAAGATACAAGTGCTAAGAGAAGACTAAGATTATCAGGTAATGGGCTACATGGCAGGATATAGGTGAACCCTGAACTGTCTAGTTAGGATAGATGAATATCTGCTCAGCTATAGTGCCTAAAGTTTATAATAAATATAAAGATATCTGTGTCATTATTCAAAGCAAAAGAGGGCTTTTTAAAAAGTCTATGGTTACACAATCTACAGATTCAACTCAATTCTTATCAAAATTTCAACACAATTCCTTACAGACCTTGAAAGAACAATACTCAACTTCATATGGAAAAAAGAAAAAACCCAGGATAGCGAAAGCAATTCTGTGCAATAAAAGAACATCTGGAGGTATCACCATCACTGATTTAAAGCTGTACTACAAAGCAGTAATAACAAAAACTGCATGGTATTGGCACAAAAACAGACAGGTTGATTAATGAAATCAAATTGAAGACCCAGAAAAAAAAACTCACACACATAGAGACACTTGATTTTTGACAAAGAAACAAAAACTATGCAATAGGAAAAAGAAAGCATCTTCAGTAAATGGCGCTGGTCTAACTGGACGTCAGCATGTAGAAGAATGTCTATTACCCCGCACAAGATGCAAATATAAGTGATTCAAAGACTTTAACATAAAATCAGATACACTAAATCTGATAAAAGAGAAAGTGAGGAACAGCCTTGAATGCATTGGTAGAGACCAATTGCTGAACAGAATATCAACAACTCAAGTTATAAGACCAACAATTAATAAACTGAACCTCATGAAACTAACACCTTTTGTAAGCCAAAGGACAGTGTCACAAGGACAAAACAGCAGGCTTAAGGATGGGAAAGATCTTCACCAATCCCACATCTGACAAAGGGCTGCTATCCAAATATGTAAAGAACTCAAGAAGCTAGACATCAACCAACCAAACCACCCAAATGAAAAATAGGGCACAGAGCCGAGCAAGGTGGCGCATGCCTGCAATCCCAGCACTTGTGGAGGCAGAAGCAGGTGGATCTCTGTGAGTTCAAGGCCAGCCTGGTCTACAAAGCAAGTCCAGGACAGCCAAGGCTACACAGAGAAACTCTGTCTCAAACAAAAAAATAAATGGGGCACATACCTAAACTGAGAATTGCTGACAGAGGAATATCTAGTGGCAGAGAAACACTTAAAGAAATGGTCAATGTCCTTAGCCACTGGGGAAAGGCAAAGTATAAAATTACTCTGAGATTCCATTTTACCCTTCTCAGAATGGCTGAAATTTAAAACTCAAGCAACTGATCATGCTGACGAAGATGTGGAGCAAGGGAACACTCCTCTATTGCTGGTGGAAGTGCAAACTTGTACAACCATTTTGAAAATCAATTTGACAGTTTCTCAAAAAAAAATTGGGAATAGGTCTACCTCAAAACTCAGCTATGCCA
The DNA here is from genome assembly GCA_907169655.1 of Acomys percivali. NCBI lineage: Eukaryota > Metazoa > Chordata > Mammalia > Rodentia > Muridae > Acomys > Acomys percivali. Next base: position 78,072,000 of record OU015744.1, read on the forward strand.
TTCCTGGGTATATATCCAAAACATTTTTCATCATAACACAAGAACACTTGCTCAACTATGTTCATAGCAGCTTTATTCATAATAGCCAGAAACTAGAAACAACCTAAATATCCCTCAATGAAAGAATGGATAAAAAAACTTTGGTACATTTACACAATGGAATACACTCTGACATTAAAAACAAGGATATTTGCTCAACTACCCTGATCTAGCCCATGGACAGAACAGTCTCCACACTTGAGTGGAGAGAGGGATTTGACTTTCTCAAGTACTCTGGTGCCTCACATTTGACTATGTCCCCTGGCGGGGGAGACCTAGTGGCACTCAGAGGAAGGACAGCAGGTCACTGAGAAGAGACTTGATACCCTATGAGCATATACAGAGGGAGGTAATCCCTCTGAGGAACAGTCATAGGGGAGGGGAATAAGGGGAAAATGGGAGGGAGGGGAGAATGGGAGGATACAAGGGATGGGATAACCATTGAGATGTAACAAGAATAAATTAATTAAAAATAAATAAATTTTAAAAAAAACCAACAAGGATATTATCCTGGTGTGGTGGCACAGGCCTGTAATCCCATTACTTGGGAGGCAGAGGCAAGTGGATCACTGTGAGTTCAAGGCCAGGATGCTCTACAAATTGAGTCCAGGACAGCTAAGGCTACAAAGAGAAAACTTGTCATGAAAAACCAAAAGATGAAAAGAAAGATAGATAGAAAGAAAGAAAGAAACAGGAAGAGAAAAGCGAAAGAACAAGGAAAACAAGGATATCATCAAATTTGAAATTTGCAGGCAAGTGGATTGAATTTAAAAAGATCATACTGAGTGAGGTAGTCAAGGCTTATAAAGACAAATATGATATGTACTCACTTATAAGTAGAATGAGGTTATCAAGTCTCTTCTTGGTAGTATGCTATCCTTCCTCTGAGTGCCACCAGATACAGGGGGAGGAAGTCCCCCTCAGTCACAGTCATAGGGGAGGGGAGTAAAATGGGTGGGAGGGAGGAATGGGAGGATACAAGGGATGGGATAACCATTGAGATGTAATAAGAATAAATTAATAAAATATATTTTAAAAAAATAAGTGGAATGAGGTTAAAAAAAAAGAACCATAAAAACAAACATAGTATGTACTCACTTATAATCTGATATTACCCATAAAGTACAGAATAACTATGCTACAATTCACAGATCCAAAGGAGCTAAGTAACAAGGGGGGCCCTAGAGGGATGATTGAATCTCACTGAAAAGGGAAAATAGATTAGACATTGGAGGGTGGATACAGGGAGAGAACTGGGGAGGGGAAGAAGTGGGGATTGGAGGAGGGATGAAGTGGGGGGAGGACAGAGTGAGAGAGTACTGGGAGAGACAACTGGACTGGGGGTGCATAACTGGGGACAAGCTAGAAACCTAGAACAATGGATACTTACAAGAGTCTAGGACTAAGATTGCTGGCAATGTGGATATGGAGCCTAAAACAGACAGCCCCTGTAATCAGGCAAGACTTCTAATGGAGAGATGGGGTCACAATACAACCACAGAACCTTAGACTCTCAATATGTCCTTCATAAAGATGTGCAGGCATAAAAGATGGAGCAGAATTTGAGGGAGTGGCTAACCAATGACTAGCCCAGCTTGTGACCCATAATATGTGGGTGAGACCACCCCGACTATATTAATGATATTCTGCTATACTTGCAGATAGGATCCTAGCATACCTATCATCAGAGAGGCTTCACTCAACAACTGATGGAAATAGATGCAGAGACCCAAACCTTAAGCAATACTTGGGAAATCCTGTGGAAGAGGAGGAGGAAGGATTTCAGGAGACAGAGAGGTCATGAACAACAAAAATCCCTACAGAATCATCCAACCTTGGTCTATGGGGTCTCATAGACTGAACTGCCAACCAGAAAGCATGCATGAGAAGATACAGACCCTCTACATATATAAGAGTTGTACGTCTGCATCTTCATGAGGGATTCCAAAAGTAGGAGTCTGTTGCCTGCCTTTAGATCCCTTTCCCCAACTGGGCTGCCTTCTGTAGCCTCAGTTTAAAATATATGCTTAGTCTTACTGCAACTTGATAGGCCAAGGCTGGCTGAGATCCATAGAAGGCTTCCCCTTTTCTGAGGAGTAAAGGGAAAAGGGTTGTGGGAGAAAGGGAGGTGAATGTGAAGAACTGGGAGGATAGAAAGGAGGAAGAGCTGAGATTGGGATGTAAAGTAAATAAATACCTTAATTAATAATAAAAAAGAAATTTTAGAAAGTAAAGAGTTGTCTTAAACATACATGCAAAAGTAATATTAATGAAGATATGATATTCCAGGGCAGATGGTATGATAGTATACATAAGTGACTCCAACATTCTACCAGAGAATGCCTACAGATGATAAACACCTTCAACAAAATGGCTGGATACTAAATTAACTCAAAAAATCAATAGCCCTCCTTTATACAATTCTCAATTTCATATGAAAAAGCAAAACACCTGAAGAAATCAAGTAACAAGGAGAGCCCAAGGGAGAATGCTTGAGTCTCACTCAGAAGGGGAAATAATATAGACACTGGAGGTGGATAGAAGGAGGGAATTGAGTGGAAGCCAGGATTGGGGTAGGGAACAGGGGGATTAAGTGTGAGAAGGACAGAAGGAGAGACAACTGAGACAGAGAATGGAAATCTGTGGTGGAGGGAATCTTATCTTGGAAAAGCAAGAAAATTAAAACAAGAGAAACTCCCAGGAATCTATGAGGGTGACCCTAGCTAAGACTCATAGCAACAGGGAATAGAGAACCTGAAATGGCCACCTTCTGCAAACAAGAAAGTTGTCCAATGGAGGAATGGGGACACCAGCCCCCTCACAAAACCTTCTATCCAAAATTTGTCCTATCTACAAGAGTGCAGGGATAAAGATGAAACAGAAAGTGAGAGAATGGCCAACCCAACGACTCGCCCAACTTGAGACCCATCGCGTGAGAGAGAGCCAACCCTTGACAATATTAATGATATTCTGCTGTACTTGCAGTTATGCTTGCCTAGTATAACTGTCCTCTGAGAGTGCACCCAGGATCTTCTTCTGAGGTTTCACCCAGCAGCTGATGGAAATAGATGCAGAAACCCATAGCCAAACATTAAATGGAGCTTGTGGAACCTTGTAGGAGAGGAGTGAGAAGCACTGAAGGAACAAAAGAAGTCAAGGACAGCACAAGAAAACCTACAGAATTAATTAACCTGGACCCATAGGAGTTCACAGAAACTGAACCACCAGCCAAAGACCGTGCATGGGATAGACCTAGGCTCCATTTATATATGTAAAAGTGTGCAGTTGGTCTTCCATGTGACCCTTACCATCTGGAGCAGGGGCTGTCTCTGACTCTGTTGGTTGCCTTTGGATCCCTTTGCCCAAACTGAGCTTCCTTGTCTAGCCTCAAGAGAAGAGTCACCTAGTCCTACTACAATTGAATATGCCAAGTGGATTATATACATAAGAGGCCTCCCCTTCTCTGATAAGAAAGAGAGGAAGGAATAGGGGGAAGGAAGGTTTCAGGGAGGGGCTGGGAGGAGAGGAAGGAGAGGAAGGATGGGAAGCTATGATTGGGATGTTAATTAATAAATTAATGAGAAAAAAAGAATTGTACCTGACTTAAAGGAGGCTCTAAAAGCCAAAAAGTTCTTAGACAGATATGTTGCAAACTTTTGAGAGACCACAGATGCCAGACAGGACTGCTATAGCCAAACTTTCAATCACAATAGATGAAGAAAATAAGATATTGCATGATAAAACTAAATTTAAGTAATATCTATCTATAAATCTAGCCCTACAGAAGATTCTAGGAAGAAACTGCCAAACTAAAGAAGTTAACTACACCCAAGAAAACACAGTAAATAAATAATCCTAAAGCAAAAAAAAAAAAAAAAAAAAATCAAAGGAAGGGAAACACACACACACACACACACACACATACACACACACACACACACCACTATCAACAACAACAACAACAGCAAAATAACAAGAATCAACAATCATTGATTATTGATAGCTCTCAATATTAATGGTCTAATTCTCCAATAAAAAGGCACAGAGTGACAGAATGGATGCACAAAACAGGATCCATCTTTCTACTGTATCCATGAAACACACCTCAACATCAAAGATAGTGTTACCTATGGGTAAAGAATTGGAAGAAGACATTAAAAGCAAATAGACCTAAGATCTAAGCTGTCATAACCATTTTAATATCTGATAAAATAGATGTCAAACCATAAGTAATCAGAATAGGGAAGAACACTACATACTCACCAAAGTAAAAATCTATCAAGAAGATATTGCAATTCTTAATATCTATGTGACAAACACAAACAATACCTACCATTGTAAAAGAAATCCTACAATAGGTTAAATTACATATTGACCCTCTCACACTGGTAGTGGGAAACTTCAATACTCTAACCAATACACAAGTTATCTAGACAAAAATTAAACAGGAAAATGCAGGCACTAACTGACATTATAAACCAAGTAGACCTAATAGATATTTATAGAACATTTTACACAAACACAAAAGAATGTATCTTCTTCTCAATATCTCATAGAACTTTCTCCAAAATTGACCACATACTCAGACAAAAAACAAGTCTCAAGAAAATTTAAATAACACCCCGGATCTTAACTGACCATTAATTAAAGCTAAATTTCAACAGCAACAGAAACAATAAAGAGCTTGAAAACTCTACTAAATGAAAAATGTGTCTAGACAGAAAGAAATTAAGAAGCAAAGAGAAGACTTTCTACATTTGAATGAAAATGAATACACAGCACACCCAAATTTATGGGACACAATGACAGCAGACCTAGAAGGCAAACTCATAGCACTAAATGCATGTACTTTTTTTTTTAATGGACAGAGCTCCTAATAACAACTTAACAGTACATCTGAAAGCTCTGGAACAAAAAAAGAAATCACATCCAAAAAGAGTAGGCACCAATTAATACTCAAACCAGGGCTGAAACCATTAAAATAGAAACAAAGAAGAAAAAATGATACAAAGAATCACTGATTCTTTTGAGAAAATTAGTAAGATTGGCAGACTCTTATCCAAACTAACTAAAAGATGGAGAAATAATATCCAAGTTAACAAAAATAGAAATGAAAATGTGGTCTTAAAAACAGTGAGGAAATCCAGAGCCTTACACTCATCGGCACAGGAGAATACTTCCTGAACAGAACACTGATAGTGCAGGCACTTAAATGAACAACAAATAAATGGGACTTCATCTAACTGGGAAACTTCTGTAAGGCAAAGGACACCATTATTCAGAAAAGTGACCCCCTACATAATATAAAAAGATTTTTACCAAGTTAACATTCAATAGAGGGCTAATATTCAAAATATATAAAGAACTAAAAAACTATATATCAAGAAAACAAATAACACAATTAAAAATGGGATATAGATCTAAACAGAAAATTCTAAATAGAGAAAACCCCAATGACTAAGAAATACTTAAAGAATTGTTCACATCCTTAGCCATCAGGAAGATGTTAATCAAAACTACCTTTGAGACTCCACCTTACACCTACAAGAGTAGCTAAACTCAATAAAGCAAGTGACATTGTGGATACGGATCATGGGGAACACTCTATTGCTGATGGGAGCGCAGACTTGTACAGCTACTATGGAAATCAGTGTGGCAGTTCCTCTGGAAGCTGGGAATGGATCTTCCTCAAGATGCAGATACACCATTCTTGAACATATATACAAGGGATGCTTCATCCTACTGCAGATACTTGCTCAGCCATGTTCATTGCATTCTATCCATAATAGCCAAAAATTGAAAACAGTCTAGATGTCCCTTAAACAGAAGAATGAATAAAGAAAATGTGGTACATTTACACAACAGAGCATCACTCAACTGTTTTTTAAAAATGACAACATGAAAATTGTAAGTGCATGAATAGAATTAGAAAAAGAAAGTCATCTGGAGTGAGGTATCCCATACCCAGAAAGGCAATTATGCTTAGCACCTTATTCAGCCATCATCAGAGATGCTTCCTCCTGCAGCAGACTGGAACAAATGCAGAGAACCACAGGCAACTACACAGATTGTAAGAGACCTTGAAACGCATAAGGGATAGGATGTCTCCATTCAATCCTTTCCCTCAGAGCTCAAGAAAGCCACAGAAGGAGAGGCAGAAGCTGTATAAGAGTGACAGGGGATGAAGGACACCAAGAAAATAAGGCCTTCTCAATCAACAAGATCAAATCTCTCATGCACTCTCAGAAATTGAAGCTGAAGGCACAGTGCCCAAACTGGCCTATACAGACCCTCTTTGTATATGTTATGGATTCCAGCTTGGTGGTTTTCTGTTTTGGTTTGGTTTGGTTTTTGTGTGATTTTTATTAAATTTTTTATGTATAAATTTATATTGCTATGCATATATACAATAAACTACCTAGAGCAAGAAGAACCATGAAACAATCAGGAATCATATAAATGTTACATTCTTAGTGTTTTGGCTATTTGTACTTGGGAGCCATAAAGAAAACATATTTCCTATCGTGACACATCTTAAATTCTGAATGTAAATCAGTATCTACCCTATCTCATCACTATCAACCTAAAACATTTATCTAGACCTAAAAACATCTTAACCCCCAAGCAACTATCCTTAACTGTAAAACTAAACTATCTGGTCTTCAACCTCATTAGAGGCCTGAGAAGGAATAAAATTAATTACCTGAGTGTACAGGGGTTGCAGGTTAGCAGGTTTCCAAATGAGATGCCAGAGAAAGTTTGCTACCTGAGCAGTCACCAAAAACTCTCTATAATGTTGGAGCATCATCTTCAGCCTTCTGGCCCAATATATCTGACAGACATATTTGTGAGGCAGGAACTATTGAGGACTTGCTTATCCTGTCTTGGTAGAGTTTGGCCATTGTGTTTTTATAGGATTCCTGAGTATGTAACTGAGAAGGTCTCTGATTCCAAGGCCTTCTCTGGAGCTCTTTTCCTTCTGTTGGTCTGTCATGTTCAACTTTGATGTGATAGGTTTTTTTAAATATGATTATATTTTGTTTACACTTTGTTATTATCTCTTTGAATTTTTTTTAAATGAGAGACAGAATGGGAGTGGATGCAGATAGGAAGTGAGTTGTGGAGAAACTAGAAGGTGTGGAGGAAGGAAAACTGTAACCTGGATATATTATGTGAGGAAAGAATCCATTTTCAATGAAATGAACGGAGAGAATGGTTTTTTTAATTAATTTATTCTTGTTAGATCTCAATGGTTATCCCATCCCTTGTATCCTCCCATTCTTCCCTCCCTCCCAGTTTCCTCTTATTCCCCCCCATGACTGTTCCCCAGAGGGATTACCTCCCTCTGTATATGTTCATGGGGTATCAAGTCTCTTCTCAGTGACCTGCTGTCCTTCCTCTGAGTGCCACCAGGTCTCCCCCTCCAGGGGACATGGTCAAATATGAGGCACCAGAGTACGTGAGAAAGTCATATCCCACTCTCCACTCAAGTGTGGAGACTGTCCTGTCCCTGGGCTAGATCTGGGTAGGGGTTTAAATTTTACCACCTGTATTGTCCTTGGCTAGTGCCTTAGTTTGAGAGGGACCCCTGGGCCCAAATCTGCGTATCATAATGTTCTATTTGTAGGTTTCTAGGACCCTCTGGATCCTTCTACCTTGCTATTCTCCCATGCTTCTCTCATCTAGAGTCCCAATAGGATGTCCTCCCCTCTGTTATATCTGCATACTAGCCCAAGGGGCATGATCCATGAAAGCCTTCACTTACCAGGAAACTAGAACGGAGAGAATGTTACTAAGGCATCTACTTGAAAAATATTCTGTGAGCACGTGGATGCCAATCTACTTGAAGATGTGTTTCTATATTTTAAAAACTCTTATAGCACAGGATTTTACTAATCCACACTAATTCTTTCTCTCACACTGCCCTTTCCAGTCCTCTTATGGTAACTCAGATAGCTGGTAGTTTACCTCTCTGGCATTCTCCATTTCCAATTCATCCTAAGAAGTAATTCAAATGCAAAGCTAAGGTTACAAAACAAAGTTGAAATGTACCATGATTTTTGGTGAGATATGGACACAAATAAATAATAAATAGCCATGTCATGGGGGTGGGGGGGTCTTAGCCTTTAAATGATGAATTAATCGGTGTATAAGCATTTCCAAAGTGGATTGAAGGCTTGCCAAGTAATTTTTGAGTAGCATAAAACATGAGCTGCTAGCACAGAATGGAAAATGAGTTCAGGAAGGACACTGTGAAATGAGAAGCAGAGAAAAGGTGTTAGAATAAATTATCTATTCTGTCTGTTATTTATCTTTATTTGCTGGTTTTAAATTAATTGTACTGAGCTAAATGCAAACATGAAATTAGCATTAATAAGAGAACTTGAGACCTAAAATGAGTAAATATTTACTAAGTGCTCAACATTTGATGTTATAAGACAAAGCCCTGAACACAGGGGGGAATCTCAAGTGCCTACAAAATAATATTTTCAAGTATTTCAACCAGAAACATTCTTGCTGGAGACATAACTCAGCGGTCAAGTGCATATGAGCTCCTTCAGAGGCCTTCTGTTCCCAGCATGCATAAACACCTGTAAGTCTAGCCCCAGGGGATTTAGTACCCTCTTTCTCGTCTCTGTGGGCACCCGTACTCACATACAGATATTCCCACACAGATACTCATATACACTCTCACACACAGTTAAAATATGCTTTAAAAAGAAACATTCTTATACATTTTGTTGGATGGCTTAATTTTTTTTCTTATCAATTGTAATTTATTTGCATTTTTCCTCAATTACAGTTAAGATTAAAATTGTTCACATTTAAAATTTTTTCCTTTATGTATTTTGTATTTCTTTTTTATTAATTTATTCATATTACATCTCAGTGGTTATCCCATCCCTTGTACCCTCCAATTCCTCCCTCCCTCCCATTTTCCCCTTACTCCCCTCCCCTATGACTGTGTATACTCACTTGTATACTTATATATACACCCTACTGTCTCCTACAAAATAGTTTAAAAGTACAAGTTTCTGAGGGTACGTTAATCATGTACCCCAAAAAAAGTCAGCAGGCACTATGTGAACCCATTAAGTATGGTGCAAAAAGAAACCCTACTGGGTCTGACAGCACACCGCTTGTGTCTTGGATCTGAGAAGTCTTTTAAGGAGTCACTGCTACTTGAATCTGGTCTCAAAGAACAAATGGGATTTCAGTAAAGAAGCTCCAGTGATGCACATTCCAGATTCCAGAAATAACTTGCTGAAAGAAGTCAAGGTAGGCTAGGCCAGGATGCAGGAAAGCACAACCTTCTGTGGGCAGTGGCTGACTGATTTAGTGCGAGGCAGGTGGGAAGTCATCACTGTGTTTTTCACACATGTTAAATTCCTACTGAGGAAATGATGAGATTAGGAGTTTGTCCTGAAGGTGGGCTTAAAGAGTCAGACAGACCTGAGATTGGCACCAGAAAAAGCGCATTATGCAGCATTTTTTTTCTCAAATGAGGTTAGTAATCAATTCCTAAGAAACCTGAGTGAGACAGATGTAGAGTGCCCACCCACAGTACTCAAGTGGTTTCTGTTTTGTTTTGTTTTTTAGGTTTTGTTGTTGTTGTTGTTGTTGTGTGTGTGGTTTTGGTTTGGTTTGGTTTTGTTTGTTTTGGGGGGTGTTTTCTTTTGTTTTTGTTTTTTGTTTTGTTTTGTTTGCCATTAGAAAGAAATAGGATGTCAAAAGATTTGAAAATATGCTCTCTAGAGCATTTGCTGCGTGCCACGCATTGGACAAGTAGTAGTTCACCAGAAATTAGGGGAATAAATCCCTCACTGTCACAGAGCCAGGACCAGCATAGATTTGGACACCTAAAGCAGCACAAGGGCTTTGGAGGTGTGGCACACTAGTCTCTTCCCTACAACACCTCTCTCTCTCTCTCTCTCTCTCTCTCTCTCTCTCTCTCTCTC
>OU015744.1:78082397-78093115 GCA_907169655.1 Acomys percivali
CTCTCTCTCTCTCTCTCTCTCTCTCTCTCTCTCTCCCCCCCCCCGCTGTGTGACAGAGTCAATAGCCACTTCTTTGTCACCAGTTCCTTTTCTTGTGTGAAATGGGATGCCATATCATAAAAGCTAGTCATTTCTTCAATAAACTTGGTGTGTGTGTGTGTGTGTGTGTGTGTGTGTGTGTGTTTGAGACAGGGTTTCTCTGTGTAGCCTTTCCTGTCCTGGACTCACTTTGTAGACCAGGCTGGCTTTGAACTTCAGAGATCCGCTTGCCTCTGCCTCATGGAGGTCTGGGATTACAAATGTGCACCATTGTGCCAAGCTATAAAACCTTATTTATAAAAGAGCAGTGGACCTCACTTGGGGCCCCAGCTTTTCTGTATAGTTTGATGACTTCTTCTAGTATAACCAACTAACTACAAGCTTAGTGATACTTGGAAAACCATTTGAGGAACCTCTAACACTCACTTCTCCTTCCTATTATATTAGGCCAATTGCAAAACATTATTTGTGAAGATAAAATTAAATGATGTGTGTAGAAGTGCACTGTAAATTAAAATTACATAAGCTTTTGATTTTATAGTATAAAACAAACAAACTTTGAATTACTTTAATAGAAGGTAGGGGTGTCCATTTATATGGAAGAACACTAATCCTAGAATTTTGCTACTTCAGAAATCTCCATTTCAATAAGTATTTCCTTCCTAAAATTTCTATGAATTTAACACTAGCCTCCAAGCCTCCAAGAAGGTTTTAGTGTGGTTCAGTGGTAAAGGGCCTATCTAACATGAGGATTTGCCAACGTGCTCAGCCCTTGGATTTTTATTCCCAGAAAGAGGTTTGGGGTTGTTGTTTATTTAATTATCTATTTGTTGTTTCTGATTCCTGATATCAGGCTTGCTTTTCCTACTGTGACTACCTTGGGGCATTATACTCTGCAACTGATGAGATAAATGCAGAGATCAATGACATGAAATTAGTGAAAAATAAATAAATAAGATCAGAAGTAGGAGACACTTCCCTATTATGATTAGTGAAGCAGTGACTTGGCCTATTCTTTCAGCAAGTGTTCACTGAACACTCATTGTAAGGCAAGCGCAGTGATGTATTGGAGATACGGACATGAATAAGATGCGGCCTGTGGCCCGTGTAAATAGGGCAGTCACGATGCGCTGAACTATTCGAGAAGATGAAACTCATCTACCTTGCACAGTTCAATAGGCAAGCAGCCTTTGAGCTGGACATTTACAGATGTGGCCAAGTGGAAAACTAATATATGTACAAAGGCCCAGCCATGGAAGGGTGTGACACAACAGGGCATGTTTCACAAGCTGCATCTGTCTGCATGTGGCCTTCCTAGCTTTCATCACATCCACATTCTGTGATTCCATAGTTATCTCAGAGTTTTCACTAAATCAACTCACGTTTTTGAACTTAAGTAAATCTATTTACAAAGAAAAAATTCAATTCACTGCACTAATTATTCATTTTTATCTCTTGAAATGAATTGATAATTATATAAATACAAGTACTGAATAAAAACATTAATTCTTGCACTATTAAAAATTTGTTCTTTGAGGGTCTATGTAAGAATTAAAATAATCTGTCCCAATCCTCCACTGGGTGGAATCTCTCACAGGACATCTATGTTGGGTGAATATCCACTTATAAGTGAGAATATATCATGCGTGTCTTTCTGAGTCTGACAAGAACTCTGGTGCCCTTGATTTGATCACTGCGCCTTAGGTGAGAGCCCTGTCAGAACACAGAGGAAGAGGATGCAGGCTAACCAGATGAGACTTGATACACTGTGGTCAGATGGTGGGGCAGGAGGACCATACCTGTCAGAGGTCATGGGGAAGGGAATAGAATGGAAAAGGGAGGGAGGGTGGGAGCAGGAACCTAAGAGCGAGGGGATTACAATTTGGATGTAATCTGAATAAATTATAATAATAATGAATTTGTTTAAAGAATTAAAATAAATTCATGTGGGGCTATTAAAAGAACTTGTTGCTTTTATAGAGGTTCAATTCCCAGGGCGGGTTACATCTGCTCACAACTGTTTGTAACTCTAGTTCCACAGACTCAGATCCCTTCTTCTCGCCTCCTTCAGCACTGCATCCATGTGATGCACAGAAGAACAGGTAGGCACAACACCCGTATACAGAAAATGATTAAAAATTAAAGTTTAAGAAGGAATAAGCTGTTTTATGGGCTCACGATGTGACTCTGTGTTAAGAGTATTTGCCCAAACATGCAGTCCCTCAGTTTGATCTCTAGAATGGCCAGGATAAACAAATAGGTTGATTTATAAAAGTGTTTAACATAGAATCTTTATCAAGCAACCACATGTTATCAAAGGAAAAAAAATGCCTCTCCTGAAACCAGTAATGTGCTTTTTCTACAGCAAATTCAAGGGGTGAGTTCAGCAGAGCTGCCGATTGTTAGTCTAGATCAGTGGTTCTCAACCCGTGGTTGTGACCCCTTTGGCCACCCTCTGTCTCCAGAAGTATTTACACTATGATTTATAGCAGTAGCAAGACTACAGTTATGACACACCAACAAAAATAATTTTATGACTGGAGGTCACCAGAACAGGTGGAGCATTAGGAAGGTGGAGAGCCACTGGCCTAGACAAACTCTTCAGCTGCCATGCAGTCCATTACCAATTGTTTTACTAAGGTCCAGGGAGAAAGTATTTTGCCCAAGATGGCAAAGCTAAATCTAGAATTAGACATTTGTTCCTTCAAATGAACTGCTCTTTTCTGTACCATCTGGGAGTAGATTTCTCTTTCAATACTTAATGATTCAAATAAATAAATTTATAGGTCTCAAATTTTAGCCTGAGTCATCTAGAAATTTGCTTGGGAAAAAAAAACTGGTTCAATATGGCCTGTCCTCTGGAAGCGACATTAATAATTTTAAGTAACACTAATGGAATTCCTAATTTCAATCTACTGACTGAAGACTTTTCTTTAAGTGAATAATGAGACTTCTAAATAAGCATTATGGAGGCAATATGGGCTGATCTCAGCCATGTCATGAAAAAAAAAATGCTGCCAAAACAACAAGAAAGAATTACATGAACACAGAAATACAGCAAAGAATTCTACCTCTCCCTACCTCAAGCATAAATAAAGGGAGACCACTTCGAGGATATAAGGTGACAATGAATCCTTGGGGAAAAGAAAATTCAAGGATAAGCAAGTGTTGAATTACCCAGAGCAGAGACAGTAGAAATGAGAAGAGCCAGCAACCTGAGTTGTGGGGAAAACAAACCCAGGAAGTGGAGATGGAGATCGAGGTAGGCTGGAGTGGGGGTGGAGGTGAAAAGAAGCAGAAGGATTCCCAACCATGGCAGGCCCAGAAAAGGGCCAAGTAGGTTCTGCGGACACCCCTTTCCCTCCAGAGCCAGACTAGTGCCTCTTTTGGGTGACTCTGTCAGTAAACCTCTCTAACTGGATGTTCCAGTACTAGCAGAAGGTTGTGCTCACATACAACTTAAATGAAACTGTATGTAGCAACCCAGGGAACCTTACTGCCTATCCCCACTTTTATGTTTAATATAAGAAAATGATAAGATATAAGGTACCAGGCAGCAGATATTAGATTACATGAGGTTTATTAAATGAGCATGGGGTGAGAAGGAAGGAGGGAGGGGTACCCCCAGAGAGAGAGAGAGAGGGGGGATAGAGACAGAGAGAGAGAGGAAGAGAGGGAGAGAAAGGAAGGGGGTAAGGGGACAGGAGAGATGGGGAGCAAGATAGATCTGTCCTTTTATATACTGGTCAGAGCCACACCCCAATGGCAGGTAGGCAATGATGTCACAGGTAGGCAGATTGGAACAGAATCCTGACACCCACCCCACCCTGTGACAACCAAGGCAGGTGATAAGGGGATCATTGTAATATGCCAGGCATATTACAGGTGAAAAGCAGACCTATACATCCTGACATTGAACGCCCCTGACTCAACAGGCCCTCCTGTAAGGCTGACTTGCTTAACCCCCAGCCAACTCCCAGGCACCCTGGCTTTTTCTCAGGTCCATTTCAAACACTCATAGACAACAGACTGTCAAATATTTTAAGGAATGTCTTGCCATAAAGGATATTGACAAAAATAGAGGAACAATTTAAAGTATACGGAGAGATAGAGACTCTAGAAAATACTAAAACTGTGGTTAAGTCAATTCTTAGAGAAAACTTCTTAAGTCAGATTACTAGAAAAAAAAATGAGGGCAACTTAAAGATCACTTAAAGGCTGGTAATCCTATCTATTTGCGAGATTGGGGCTGGAAAATCAAAAATTCACCCTCCCTGGGTTACAGAGTTTGCAAGCTCAAGGATAGGCTGAATACATACTGAGAACCTGTCCAAAATATTTTTAAGTTGAACAGAGGTGGATATAGATCAGTGATAAAGTGTGTGCAAAGCCCAAGAAAAAAATTCCTTAAAAATATAAAATAAGAGTAGAAAAATCTACTCCTTCTTAATTCTAGATTTATTAATCTCTAACTCCTTTCTTGAAGAAGCAGCCAGTTTACATCCTTTAATCTCTTTTTTTTCTTTTTGAAGTTACATCCCCACTCAACATAGTATGTTTATGTTAATAATTCTTTTTGTTCTACATATTATATATTGATTCTAGTCTATGAAAAAAGAAGTTAAAATTCTAGCATATTGCCTCCTCCAACTCACCTAACCTAGTAGTACCATTCTTCAGATTAACTAAATTATATTACAATGAATGTTATGCATTGTTTCCTACAGGCAAGGTATACTATTATGGCTCTTTTTATAGTCTTATAAAACTATTTGCTCCCCTCGGATTACAGGTTGATTCTCAATCTTTTGTTCTATAGTCTGCTTTTATTTCACATAACTCTTTCAAATTCTTGGTTCACAGAGAGCTGAAAATTAGATTTAGAACTACACACATTCTCCCAACAACCACTAACTCTCTTCATAGTTTCTAGTTCAGTTCTGATGCTACCATAGTTTCATCACCCTGGGGCTGAGGCTTGTCCTAGAAGGTAGGGTCAACTGCACCACTGTGGCCTACTCTTGGTTTACAGGTAACTCGTGTTTTAACCCCCTCCAATTGAGGCTTACTTTTTTCTTGTGGTGGAATGTTGTTCTCATGCTATATATATTAAGAACATAAGGTCAAAGTCAGTCAGACTCACACTTAAACCTAACCTGGCACTTTTCGAAGATGTGGTCTTGCATCAGGTAAACATCCTGGATCTTTCTTTAGTATCGTACAAGGAACATGGGAGAGACCTCTTCATGAAATACTCATTTATTATACTGGATACATATCAAGATCCTGGGCACTATTCTGAGCTCTTTACAAATATTTTTTTATTTAATCCTCACAACAGCCTTCAGAAGTTTATAGGTTATAACCCCCAGAATATATAAAGATGTAGACGATCACAAGGTGGCCAAGGAGGAGAAACCACTCATACTTCAAGCTACTACAGGACTCATATCCTTGGAATAGAAATACCCATCCTACAGAAAATAAGTCTTGCTGCTTCTTGGACACACTCCCATCCTAGGGTATCGCTACACAGCATGGCCATTCTAACGGGACACTGTAAAGAAACTCATCAGCTCAAACTGTACTCAGACAGAGCTGGAAGACAGCTAGGCAGAGCAGTAAGTATCCCACCTACCGAGCCGATGCAGCACCACAGGCTGGCTTTACCCAGCCTTTTCCACTGACTTTTTTCATTAGCTACCACACCCATTCTGTAAAATAACCACATTTCATTCCCAGGAGCCCTGAGTTGCAGCTTCCTATGCCAGTCTAGTTTATTATTAGCTTGCAAAGTTATCTTAAACCTCTCTTGTTGAACCGCTGGAAGGACTAAGAATGTGAGTGCCCAGTTTACTGGCCATCTGAATCACTTGAGAAGCATCTTAAACAGAGGGAAAGACAACAGTTTGATCCACAGACATACATACATACATGCATACATACATATGTACATGCTTCCTCTTGCAAGACCTTTTATCTAAGGGTTTAGATTAAACACATCCAGAAAGGCAGTGTACTATATTTTTCAGCCCAGCGCCTGGTGGGCAACCTCTGCTCAAAACATCGAGCTCAGTTATCACTGAGGAAATGTCAGCTCTCTTTTCTGCTTGTCTGGTTTCCATTTGGGACACTATAGATCAGCTATCATTACCCTTCATTGTATGCCTTTTCATTTTAAGGACATCTGTCCAAATGTTAGCTTGTATGATTCTTACTTGGATCATCTCTATCCACCCCACCAAAAAAAAAAGACAAGACAAATCACCTTCACTCTGGATATTTCATTAACCTATGCTATTTGCTTTTTAAGTGGATTTTTCATAGAACTTTTCCTTTCTGTCTGTTTTCCATACTAATCCCCATGAAATAGCCAAAACTCTTATTTCTCTACTGTTAGTCTAACCCTGTACATCTGTCTCTCATGGTCTTCAAGCTTCCCTGATTTCATTGTGTCCATGCTATCTGTCCTCTGGACACTTACAAGAAGAGTTAAGGGGACCAGAGGTATAATCTCACTTCATCGTAAGACTGTCCAGACACTCTCACAATGGAGGAGTAGGACTTTAATATGTGAAGTTTCATGAATGGCACACAATTCAGTCTACAACATTGAGAAATCCATTATTCTATTTAAGGTGCACTATGAAATGAAACCTCTTTGCCTTCCTCCCTTCTCTCCCTCTTTCTCTTACAGATGATACATTCAAACACAAGTGCGTACTCACACTATGTACATGTTGACATCCCTGTGCACCTCACATACATACAGAGAGCCTTGCCACAGCACTTCGTTGCTTTGAATCTATGAGTTTCTGCTCTCCATAATGCATGATTAGCAACTGATAATGATTTGTATTGCCAAGGATTAATGTTTCCTCTGCGGAAATCGAGATAGACAGTCACAACAACAGTCACAGCAGCACAGAAGCAGCCATAGAAAGTCCCCTTCTTGTGTAATTCCCTTCCAACTTTTCTCCTTTCTTGATAGTTGGAGCTTTTGCAGCAGCAAGCAAGAAAACTGAAGATAATAGAATGAAGGTTTGTAAGATCACGAATGCAGAAGGGACAAGAGCAAAGTTCAGAAAGATGCCATTATCCAGAGATCAGTAACTTGTATTTAAGACTAAAGACAAGACAGAGAGAAATAGATGGAGGAAGATACTGAACTGAGGTAAGGGGAACTAAGGGGCTTCCATCAGACTGTTAGGAAGTGTGACTTAATGACCTCAATGGTAGGGCTATTTGATACTTGGCAAATGACTGGGGACTGAGGATTTGAAGGAAAACTCCTCCTGTGTGGAAAAAGCAGGATTTTGATGAGCTTCGCGCTGATCAAAAGTCAGGAAGACAATGAAGTGATGAGGCTGTTATGCTGTGAGGGTGGGTATTTGGAAGAGGGAAACCTGTCTTAGAAATCATATTGCTGATCCAATTATATAATCATGGTACTTTGAGATAGTTATGGGTTTCCATGGGTTTCAACATTCTTCTACTGGGTTGCTCTTGCTGTACATCCTGTTTGCATATTCAGAGTTTGTGGTACTATTGTGATACCTAGAGTTGGCACATTCTTTTTTATCCAGAGGACAAGTGATGGAACAGGAAATATAGATTCTGGCTAGGGGAACAAGATGCAGAATGGTTTGGGCCAAGATGAACTTTTTTGGAGGCAAGATTGTACAGAACAAATGCCCACAGGTAAACATAAATGCCATCACATAAAAACACGCTATGACTCTGTGTGCATCACCTTATGCCCAGCCTGGCAAACTTTTACTTACTTTCCATTTTTTTCCCAGGACTATGTTTGACCTCTTCAGGCACCCCACACTTTTCTCTATGCTATTATATCATTTGAACAGACTCCACAAAGTGCCAGCTTTACCATCATGTATTTAAATTAGTTGTTTCTATTCTGTGCTTCCTCCAGTGTTTGTAACTCTTTGTCATCTTTCTGGCACAGTTCAGCAAAGGAAACATGTAAACTTAACCGAAGAGCAATAATAAAGGATGAACATGAGCATCCTCAAATGTTGTAATTATGTTCAGCATGTCTATCCAAGGGCCCCCTACTCAAAATCTGCCCTTCCACTAATGGTCAGGTTGCATGATAAAGACAGATTTGCCAAGGTTCTCCGTTTCTTCTTGTCATTGTGTTGAATTTTATTTTGTGAGGGTTAGGAAACAGTCTGGGATTTACTAGCTTTGTAGACTTTGGCAACTCACTAACTCTCAAGGCCTGTCTGCCATGGGTAAGATGGGCATGATAATTGCTCGCGTGTCTCAGGTAAATGGGGCAATAAACAAAGAAGCATTTTCCTCAATACTGAACACATCGCTACTGCTGTGGCTGTTGTGACTGTTTACCTTGAGTTCCACCTAGGAAACATCCATCATTAGCAATACCAATGGACAGTATAAGTTGCTATTCATGCATTATGAAGAACAGTAACTCTTAGATTCAAAGCAACAAAGTACTATGGCAAAGTTATCTGTATGTATGTGAGGTACACAGGGATATCAACATGTATATACTGTGCTTATATACATGTGTTTATTGGTATCATCTAGAGCAGATAGAGCAGAGATTGTGGGACTGTCCAGCCAATGCCTGGCCCAACCCAAGCCCCACCCCATAGAAGAGAGCCAATCCATGACACTATTGATAAACTGCTATGCTTGCAGACAGGAGCCTCGCAGAGTTGTCCTCTAAGAGGCTCCACCTAGCAGTGGTTCAAACCAGATACTGAGACTCATAGACAAACATTAGGAGAAACATAGGGAGTCTAGTGGGAAAGTGGAGGGGGGAGGAAAAAATGGCCTAAAGGTGACAAGAGTGCCACAAGAGGACCAACGGAACCAATTAACCAGGGCCCAGAGGGGCATGTAGAGTCTGAAGCACACATCAAGGATCACACATGGACTGGACCTATGTCCTCTACGCAGATGTAGTTGATGGGCAGCTCAGGCTTCATGTGGGTCCTCTAGTAAGGGGAGCAGGGCCTGCCTCTGATATGGACTCTGTTGACTACTTTTTGGTCACTTCCCCCTGGCTTTCCTGCCTCACCAGGCCACAGGGCAAGAGGATGAACTCAGTCCTCATGTGTCTTGATGAGCTGGGTTCAGGGTGGGGCTTCCCCTTTGCTGAGGAACAGGGGAATGGGGATGGGGAGGGAAGGTAGGTCTGGTAGGAAAGGAGGAAGGAGGCTACATCTGGCATGTCAAGTGAATAAATAAACAATATAAAAAGAGAGAAAGAGGGAGTGAGATGAGGAAGGCAAAACATGTTTCATTTCATAATGCACCTTAAGTAGAAAAACGGCTTTTCTGAGCTTTGTGGACTAAATTGTGTCTCCTCATCAAACCTCACCTGTTAAAGTCCTAATCCTCCAGGTCGAATGTGTCTGGATAGTCTTAGAATGAAGTGAGGTCATAACACTGGTTCCCCTTGATTTATAGGACTGTGTCCTTAAAAAAAAGAAAAGATGAAAGGGACCATTTAGTACTCACAGAAAAGCATGGAATGACAGATCAAGCAGATAGCGAGAATACAAACCAAAATAGGGGTGTCACAAGAAAGCATTCCTGCCAACAACACAACAGCAAGCTTTTGAACCCCAGAACCCAGTACTACCAGAAAACAAACTCACTATTTAAGTATATCTTGCGTGGACTCAGCAGCCATAGCAAGAGAACATAGTAAATAATAGCGTGTGTTTGTCACAAACCTTTCTGCAACTTCGGAAGCAGGCCTAGGGAATGACATGATTGCATCCTCTAGTCTCAGTGTATCCTCTTTATTCCTGAGTCTACACAAACCTTCTTCCATCCCAGACCTCAAGAGGAAGCCTACATGTCAGCATTCTTCTCTGTATTTGCCTGAAGAGCAAATCTTTATGTCAAAGCCCTTTTATCCGTTTATGAAACTTCTTCCTATGGATACATAAGTAGCGAGTGTACAGCCATGTGCCCGACCCAAAGGAGTCTACCTCTAACATGTACACACTTTGACTCAAGCCCAGCGTCCTTCAAAAGTCTCTCCACGGTGGCATATGTGAGGAAATAAGGCTTGGCTGAATGCTGGGGTAGAAATTACGCACAATCATAGATTCACACAGAAAATAAACCAAAACCACTGCTTGAGGATAAATTTGCACAAAGTAGCAAAATAATAGACAGATAGTAGATAGATGATAGATAGATAGATAGAAAGAAAGAAAAGAAAAACTAAAAAGACCAGGTGCCTAGACAGAAGTGCTTAAATTTCACAGTGAAAGCTTCTGCATCATCTTTCTAATGCTGGGTTTAAATAATTCACAGATGTGCTGTTTGTTTTTATTTCCTTTTCAGCAAGATCAGATTTTACTTTCTCCCTTACCCTTAGAAAAAGCATCTGTTTGGGATTTCTTAAGTTCCCAAGACTAGCACTGGAGTCTGAAATTAGCTGATGCATGGGAAGATCGCCATGTGCTTGCCCTTCGGCCCCCCTACCTACCTCCCAGCTATTGAGGCTACTGCTGACTATGCTGACGGGAAGAACAGAGTATCCGGATCTACTTTACTCCAGGACCAAGGAGAAAACATGTACGGATGCAGGATCTAATGCACCTGCTCCTTCTTGTTTGATTGTGTGTGTGTGTGTGTGTGTGTGTGTGTGTGTGTGTGTGTGTGTGTGT
>OU015744.1:78093125-78143275 GCA_907169655.1 Acomys percivali
TTTTTTTTTTTATTCCTGAGTATTCGACGAAGGAGAAGAGAGGAAATGATAACATTCACTTTTCAGAATTTACTTTGAGCATTTGTTTTCTATAATTTATGATTATTGGGCCCAAATTCAAAACTTCTTTTTATCTCAGGTCTCTGTATGCTGCTCTTAAAAGTCAAAAACAGAGATGAGTGGAGTCATTTAGCTCAAGAATGTAACCAAATTCTTGACAGAAAAACTTTAGAAAGAAAAGTTTTATTTTGGCTCAAGTCTTCCAAGGACACAGTCCACAGTCACTTAGGTGGTGTGGTTGGGCAGAACATTACAGCAACAGAAGCATGTGTTGTTGGTGTGTTGGGGGCAGAAAACGGTGGGCTAGCAATGGGGCCAGAGTGAGAAAAAAACATCAAGGCATTTTCCAAGTGACCTGCTTCCTCCAACTCCCCTCCACACCTGTCCCCACCTGAAAGTAATGTTATCACATTATGAATCCATGATGTTATTAAAACAGATTGATTGGGTCAAAGACCTCAAGATATAGCCTTCTCTGCAAACATCATCAGTTACACCCACAGGTGAACTTCATTTAAGGCTTTTTTTCTTTAATTTATCAATTTGACACTTAAGTTAACCTCGCAGAGGAGTCTGACACTCTGTGGAGTAACATGAGTATTTTAACACATCATTGATTTCATAAAGTTCTCAAGACTCCAAAAATAAAATTGTGACATTCAAGGCTGGCTCTTCAGGAAAAAAACATTATTTTAATTACCAAAAGCAAGCAACTTTCAAAATATTGCAATGAAAAATATCTATCTACTTATAAATTGAATACAGAGTGGTTTTTTCCCTTTTTAAAATTTTACTTTCAGAGAATTTCATACCCTTCCATACAAAATGCATTTAAGCAACATCCACCTTCCTTCCATACCCTTCAATTTTATATCAAATCATTTTTTTTATGATTTTTATGACTTGCTGGGTCCAATTTGAGCATCCTGTGTTCACACAGATGTAGGGTCATCCACTAAAGAATGGACAACCTATAAGAGGCCACAACCCTGAATGAATCTGAGACTCCTTCCCCCCAGCATCCTTCTGATATTGTAACTTTCAGTAGAAGGTATGGTCCTATGAGCCATTTCCCAAAGATGTTGAAACATTGATTGGCAGGTCTTCCATCATGGTCTCTGTGAGTGCATGAGTGCAAGTGCATCGGTCAGGTTATGTCTGGAAGACACAACTTTAAGTCTTCACAAACCACTGGCCCTTTCAATCTTTCTGTCCCCTGGTCTGCAGTGTTCTCTGCACTTCAGAAGGACAGGGCAACGAGAGGGCAACATGTCTATCTCACTGTGGGTGAGCACTTCACAGTTCCTTATGCTACGTACTCTGAATAGTAGTAAGTCTGTGTTAAAGCAGTCCATTGCAATAAGGGGCATCTCTGATGAAGGTTGAAATTTGTGCTAATCTATAGGTACAGGGAAAGTATTTATAAGGCAAACTGATGACATATCTATTTGTCAAAATAGCAGAGGTAAGTTCTCCTCAAGGACACAGGACTCTTGATATTTAATTAGGAGAAGATAGAGGACTGATACTTTGATAAGTAACACAATATGAGCAAAAATTTGTCTCCAAACAAAGAGGTGTATAAAACAGAATTTGAAGTCAGAAACAAATACTGCACATATCAGTAGCAAGTGTCCACACTGTGAAGATGCCTAAGAGGATGGCAGAGATGTTAGAAAGCCACTTCACTAATAACCTTGGAAATGTTCAAGGTTTGGTTTTCAATCTTCTGACTTAAAACTAATCAATGCAATGCTATTAAAGTCAGAATGAATAAGATAATTAAAACTACCTACCTACCTACCTGGCTTTTTTCCATAAGAAAAAGAGAAGGAAAAGTTGCACAAATGTTTGAAATATGGGGTTTACTCTTCATACTTTTTGTGGTGCAGAAGGTGTGTCCCTCACTGATATGCAGAAGGCATGGGAAGTATAGGCTGCTCAGTGAACACAGAGGCACTTAGGCAGGCTGGCCGAGTAACACAGCACAGAACTCTGACGACTAGGAAGGCGGAGGACAGTACAGTTGCCTGCTCCCACCGTGTAATCAAGCATCTTCAAATATACAGAAGCTTCCTGTTCTTTTTTATGTCAAGATTATGACATCAACTATACTATAATAAATTCAACAAGATTTCAAGAAACAAGAAAAACATAAAGCCAATAGTATTTCTATGCACTTGCAAGGAATGGTGTAAGAGTAAACATTTTAAACTTCATTTATAATAACATAACAAGAATAAAATACACTATAATAAATTAAATTATAGCAGTACTCAAGACACCATGAACTATATTTGAAAAGAAACAAACAAATGTTCATGAATTAGAAAAAGTGATAGTGATAAAATGGGAATATTCTCCACTGATATGCAGATTAGGTTTGATTTCTATTAGAAGTATAGTCACACCTGCCTAAACATATTAAATAAAAGATAAAACAGCAAGCAAGGAAGGAAGGAGAAAAAGAGAGGAGAGAGAAGAGGAGAGGAGAAGTTTTACAAGTTTACTCTAAGATCCATGTGGAGTTATAGGGAGACAGGAGTAAACAAATGACCTTGGAAAGTAGAGCAAACTAGGAGAATTTGTACTTCTCAGTTTTGGTGCTTAACAAAGCAACAATAATCAGGACAGCACATGACTATTCAAAATCAGACATACATACGGACAGATCAGCGGAACAGAACTATAGGTCATGCAAGAAAATTGTACGTTTATTGTCAAGCTGTCTTCAACAAAAATTAGATCTGTTAACAATCAAAATAGAATCCCCCGTATAACTGATTCTTAAATAGGTGGACACTGTTAGGAAGAATGAAATTGTGTCCTTTTCTCACTGTGCACTTTTAAAAAGAAAGAGAGAAAAGAAAACTCAAACTCTATCTGAAACCCAAATGTAAGAGTTAACAGTACGAGACTGAAAGTACTCTCTCAGAGAAAGGGAGAAATCACTTTTTAAGCCTTATCTGTAATTAGCAATGCATGCCCCTAATACATAAATAACTCTCACCTCAAGAATAAGCATGAAGTAAAACTACGGAAATGGGGAAACGTTTGAACAAGCCTTTCTGAAGTTAAGATACAAAAATAGCCAAGAACTCCATGGGTAAGAGCTATACAAGCATAGGACATAAGTTCAAATCCCGAGCACCCACCTTAGAAGCCAAGTGTGGTCTGGTACACCCCTGTGACTACTTTGCTGTGGTTACAGGAGAATCGCTGGGGCTTGCTGGCTGCCAGCCTAGCCCAAGTTCAATGAGATGCCTTGTCTCAGAGAAGTAAGGCAGAGAGAGATAGAGCAGGACAGCCAATGTCTACTGTCCGCTCGTTGTTGTGTACAACGACATGCACAGATACACATACAAATATACAAAAATGAAAATTCTTGAAATGGTCAAGAAGCGTATAATAAGATTCTCAAAATCATCAGTCACCAAGGGAGCTTCAGGAAGAGGACACTGCACACTCTCAAGGTGGTGAGACTCAACAGGTAACACCAAGACTGCAGAAAACTTGGCACCTTCTTCATGCACTGTACAGCAGTGGCAAGCATGGTGGCTGCTCCATACCGCAGCCTTAAAGAGCCTCAGACAATCAACTGCAGATTACTTCATGACCCAGCATTTTAACCTCCAGTTGCACAGCATGCAGAAATGGAAAGTTATATGCACATAAAAAATTGAATATTATTATGGAAGTAGTGTTCAAAACAGCCAGAAAATATAAAAACCCAAATGTCCCTCAAGCGACAAATGGGGAAAGAAGGATCACAGTACTGGATATGAGGTTTCTCGATAACGTGTTGCAGAGTCCTGAACTCACTGTGATGCTTGCAAGTGTCTAAGACTGTATGAAAACCTACTCATAATATACCATAAATGAAGGAAGTGCGCCTCGAGGAAGCATTTATAAATATACCCACCAAACCAGTTATCTGAAAGGAAATTTGCTATTAACTCTGACACATTATACATATTCACCTAATTCTTTGTTGCTCTGGTCAGAATTGCAGCAGTTATTTTGGTAGTACAAAGCACAGCAGAAAGCCTTCTTTTGTCTTCAGGGCTTTGGGAGAAAAGTTGTTACTCCTTAGTTTGGAACTCAATATTCTTCACCATCTGCTTTCAGGAACATGAAATAAAGAATAAAGAAGCTATGTGAGTTTCTGTCCGTATCACCAAGCACCTGCAATTTCTCACATCTGCTCAGAAAATGCATGTACCACCACAACCCTTCAAAATCATCCAGAACACTGATCTGTACATAGAAGGGACCTCAGCTCATAGGAAAGGTGTCTTTGAATCAAACACACTGACCAAAAATCAAGTTGGGAAGGAAAGATTTTTGTTTTTGTTTTTTGGTTTGTTTGTTGTTGTTGTTGTTGTTGTTGGTTTGGTTTGGTTTGGTTTGGTTTTTCTTTTTTGGTTTTTTTTTTTTTGGCTTATACTTCCACATTGCTGTTCATTACCAAAAGAAATTACTCAGCCTGCTTTGTTACAGAACTCAGGACCACCGGCGCAGGGATCGCACCACCCACAATGGGCTGGGCCCTCTCTTATTGATCACAAGTTGAAAAAATGCCTTATAGCTGGATCTCATGGAGGCATTTTCTCAGCTGAGGCTCCTTCCTCTCTGATGATGCTAGCTTGTGTAAAGTTGACCTAAAACAAGCCAGTACAAAAGGTTAGAGGAAAGTCCTGAAAAACAGCCCACAGCAATGACAGGCAGCAGCACAGGGAAGAAGAGGTGAATAGGTAGAAAGATATGGAGGCAGTATTTTCTTGCACGTTTTCACAAGTAAAAATACATAAATAACAAGATACTAACTTGAGTCAAATAAGAAATCTTGTAAATGTTCATTTTTTAACATCTCAGTTGTGTGTCAACGATTTTGCTTCTCATCAGCAAATAATTGTGCTCATGAAGTCATGAAGTGATACAATTATGCCCTCAAAGTACCTTCTCTCCTCCCACTCCCCATGTGTGTGTGTGTGTGTGTGTGTGCCTGCGTGTGCATGTGTGTGTCTATGTCTTCTGAACTCTCATGTTCCTTTATCTTGTTAAGTTTTCAAAATACATCTTCTGTTCTAAGACACTACAGTACTTAGTGCAGAAAGTGAGTCCAAATAGAACAATTTTAAGGCCCACGAAACATACACATTAAAATTTAAGTTGTAAAGAACCTTTTTATGCTTAAAATTGAACTAAGATAATATTAAGCAAGCAAGTAAAAATTTATATAGCCAACTATTCAAATTTGGTCTCTTATGTAAATGGAATAATAATATTTAAGATGTAGCTGACAACTGCATAAAACAAATTAGTGTTTAAAATACCTATATCATGTTACTGCTTTATAAAACAATGGGTATGTGCCCATTTTGGTAATTGGACCATTTTCCTACTTGACCATATAGAGGTGTCTCTCTGGCCTGTCCTTACAAGGAGCTGTATCTTTGCTGGGAAAATGATAACTTAATAAGGAGGCCCAGATCAGTATGTCTTCCTTATGCTGAACCAAAAAGAGCTTTCCTGGAACCTCTCCTCACTTGCCTTCTTGAAGATATAGGACTCGCTCTAAGTTCCAACCCAGGTCCAATTGAAATAGGCAAGAAAATGTGCTTTGAACTTGGTTGTCTTCAACTAAATGGCCAATGTAAGTTTGGGAAGTTGCCAAAATATATTCACTAAAAATTTCATCTAGATGAAGAGGACGATGCTTACAGCTGAAAGATGAGGGCCTCATGGGTGGAAACTCTCCCACTTATTTTATGGCAACTCCTCTTATTTTCATAATTATCCCCTTGAAATGACAGCTTCTCCTTACAAGGGGAGGTTTCAGCAGAGCTCCCATCTGACATAAGCAAATGACATTGATAGTGGGGAGAAATGTTTGTGAAAAACAGTGATAGCTAATTTGCTAGATATAGAAAGTAGACAACTTGGGTGCTTTTTACCTCCTCAAAAAAAACGTTCTTCTCTCCATTTATGCCAAGCAAGCTCCCAGGGAATAAAATCCACCACATCATCTGCATTGCGCAGCAATGCACAGCCACAGGCTCTCTGTGCATAGTTGGCCACCTAAT
This sequence comes from Acomys percivali, assembly GCA_907169655.1. NCBI lineage: Eukaryota > Metazoa > Chordata > Mammalia > Rodentia > Muridae > Acomys > Acomys percivali. The sequence continues at coordinate 78,099,272 of OU015744.1, forward strand.
ATGAAGCACTGCCTCAGACACCAGAGCCTGACAACACATAGCCTCTGCCTGTCCTACAGGGACTCATCCTCAAGGTCACAGAGTAAAGGCCTCAGCCTCCCGGTATTCACGCTGAACTCCACCTGTTTGCACTCTCCAGAGGCAAACAAAACCTCAGTTTTCAGATTGATGCTGGCCTCCAGCAACTGGAAGCACCATCTTCCTGGGAATGTGTCTGACACTTACTTCTCCTCTGAACTAGAAGCTGAGTGTGAATTTGAAATGGACCCTGAGTCTGACTCAACATTTGTACTTCAAAACTATCAGTTGATCCTATGAAGTGGCCCGGATGGCTTTCTAAGTATATTGACTTTCCAACTATAGCCCACACCCTAGAGAGTAAGGAGACATAAAATTGTTTGTAATAAAATAATTAACATGTTTCTTTTATATCTGCATGTTTGAAATTTAACTACAGACGCTTGAGGATGCTGCAGACATTAGATTTGGGGGAGGGTTCACATGCCCTTTGGGTTCTTCCCCTTCTCTGAGAGGGGGTGGGGCTGGGAAGAGAGGAGGGAGGAGTCTGGTATTAGGCTGTAAAGTGATAGAATAAATAAATAATCAAAACCTTCTAATGTTTTTTTCCTACCAACTTCCTAGAGTTATGCTATATGAGTCTAAGTATTTTTAATTCAATGATTAATAGGAAAAAAAAAGCCTTTTTATATTTAGGTTTTAAAATTTTATTTTCCCCCATGTGAGAGGTAGATGCAGACTTCTCCAAGAGTATGGCTGTGAGTAGATCACTCCCCAGTGGAAGGCCACAAATGCAAGAATATCTAGGCAGCAGAAAATGGTCAGAAGAAAGAAAGAAAGAAAGAAAGAAAGAAAGAAAGAAAGAGAGAGAAAGAAAGAAAGGAAAACAAGAAAGAAAGAGAGAGAAAAGAGGGAGGGAGAGAAGAGAGGAGGAGGGAAAGAGGGAAGGAGAAGGGGGGAGGCAGTGGGAAAGGAAGGGAAAAAGGAGGAACCCCAAGTTGGGAAGGTAGGAACAAGTGGGGTGAGGTAGGTCTGAGAAGAGTTGGGGAAGAAGGTAAATGTGACCAAAACATAGTATGAAACTCAAAAGACTAATTTTTTATTTTAAAATGATTTTATTTTAAAAAATAATGTCTATATTAAGACAGAACATTGCAGTACTTAACTGTAAATTGGCATTATAGTTCTTTTCCTTAAAAATACACCTTATAAAGGCCTAATTTTCCTTTTAAGTGAGTAGACAAAAACACTAATTGTTTTTAATGAGAATGAGTGGGAAAGATGAATGACAGTCAATTTTAGTATTTCTATTTTGAATGTAAGGCAATTTATGATAGATGAGAATTATATTTCTTTGTGTTTTCTTGGAAAATGTTTAGTCTTTCTAGCTTCAGATTTCCCACTCATAAAATGGGAACAAAATCTTATATTTTCATCAAATGTATAAATCATTAATTTTAACATACATCATTTCATGTACCATAAAAAATCCCATTATGATGCAATGTTTTCTTAACCTTTTGAGCTTTTATTTTGTAGCTGTTTAAAAGTGTTTTTCTAGCCTTTCTTTAGACACAGTCACACATTTGATTTTATTACTTGTCTATGTGAACAACTCCTTTCAATGTGAAATAACAGCTATAACCAGACTGTGAATTCACATGTAATGGGAACCATGCTCTTCCTGCTTGAAAAACCACTTTGCACACCATCAATTAGAGGTGCTCATCAAGTCAAAGGTGTTGATAAGCAGAGAACAAAACTGCACCTTAGACTCTACAAAGCATGGAATTGCATCATCATCGATACAAACAACTATGATTGTTTATGTTGGCCATGAATAATCATTTGCCTGTGTGAGTATGCTCCTCCTTGATAAAAATGAACACTTACTTTCTGCTTTTTTTCAGTAACTATCCTGGTAGGTTCTCTGAACAGATGCCACCAGCAAGCAGCTATTGTACTGCATCCATTACTTTTGCTCCTGGATCTATCAAAGTCTTCTGGGTAGTATGAACAGCATCGCTCCTGATGGTCTTTACTCTAAATAAGGAGGCTGGTTTAACAGTGACTGTCTTTGTGATTGACCCATAAGCACAGCCACGTGTAATCCTACTTGCTTTCTTTTCAACCTCTACCTACTCTTGTGACAGGAGACCTTAAAAAACCAGATTGCTATATCTGTCAAGCCTTGCAGACTTTAGAGCTTTGTATAAACTCCATGGAGCTAACGTATCCTAACTTGATGGCCTTGTCCTAGCCGAGCATTGCTCTGAGCTGCTCCCCAGTCAATAGAGGCATCTTTTGGGTCCAGCAGGCATTTGCATCTACTCCAGTCCTGTTTAGAGGCTCATGATGCAAAGTTCACAGTGCTACAGAACTCATTTCTCTCTGTGTGTTAACTCTCCAGGTACATACGAAAACATTAAGCTACCTGATATCAACTCTTAGGGACGATCTTTGAAAAGAGGAAAAGATTTATACATCATACTTCCATTCCACCTATCCAAGTAAGGAATGCAGTCTGGTTTAAAAAAAAATCATCACTGTCACATTTTCAGTCAGGAAAACAAACAACCCAAACAGGATAAATCATTAAAAACTAAAGCCAGATTCTTTTATTCTTAAAAAAAAATATTGTGTGTATTCTAGCCCATGACAATACAATATAATGTAAATCAACACGTTTAAAATTTCTCAATTTTCAGTTTCTGAGATACCTAGTAACCTAGTTCCACACTGTCTCCTGAGCTCTTTCTTGCTTGTCTTCCTCTGAAAGACCCATGCCACAAGCAGCCAAAGGGAGCCCAGCCAAGAGCCTCCGGCTGCATGCCAGGAATTCCATCGTGACGCATGCTCCTTTGCTGCCCTCTACTGTGAGTAGCTGTAAGTTGTAGAAGACGGCCAGAAGGTGAGATAGTGCACTTATAAACTGAAAGGCAGAATACTGAGCAAAAAACTTTACTTTGGAAAAAGGAAAACACTCAAGGTAGTAAACTATAATTTATTGTTAATAAACTATGCTCAAAGTTGCCACTTTGAACAATCATTATTAAAACAGTGTTCCACAACCAGGGCTCAGCAGGCTAAGTAGTGATAGTTGTTTTTGTCATGGATGGAAGGAATTATTTCCAGATCATAAGATGGCATATTTTTGTTCCTAAGAAAATGCTTGAAGGAAGATTGGTCAAAAAACTCAATCTTCAGCTGGGCGTGGTGGCGCACACCTTTAATCCCAGTAGGCAAGGAGGGAGGCAGAAGCAGGCGGATCTCTATTAGTTCGAGGCCAGCCTGGTCTACAAAGTGAGTCGAGGACAGCCAAGGCTACAACAAAGAAATCCTGTCTTGAAAAAAAAAATCTCAATCTTCCCTTTCTAAATGTCACCTGTCTTTACTAAGAATAGAGAGACAATTATTTTCCTCTTTTATCAAAGCTAACAGAACTTATAGACAATCAAGTGTTAACCATGTTATATGCAGAACAATTTGTTATTGCTTGTTTGTTTTCTCTTCTGGGAACTGAACCTAAAGTTGAGGTAGGTGTTCCCAGAAAGTACTCTGCCACTGGACTGTATTCATGGTCCACCATGTTAATTTTCAGCAAAAGCACAAAGCTCAATTTATTTATTTATATTTCTCCTTCTTTCTTCCAACAAGTATTTAGCGAGTCTATGTTTGTCCATAATACCCTGTAAAGTTCCAGGACTGGACAGGTTCTCATGGGACTTGAGGTCTGAGAAATCACACACATTTAATGGCAGCAATTTCAGGAGTAATTATTGGATATGATTTTGTAGTTATATTATAAGTAGAATGCATAAATAATGAATTTTCATAGGAGGGAAATTTGATGTAGCCAAGGTAAGGAAATCTTAGTAGGGTAAACACTAACAGGAACAAAATGGGACACATACTTCTGGGAAAGGATGTGGGACTTTATCCCAAAGTAGTTGTAAACTACCCAATCATTATTCTTTCTATACAAAATGTACATTTTAGTGGTGAAAACCAGCAAGTTTTGTGCTTTCAGCTCATCGCTTACTTTTTCATATTTTATGACATTTTGTCCTAAGCAAGATTTGATGGAATAGAGAATGTGGCAAATCACACTTCTGCGGAAAATATGACATGTGTGGTGCTCCCTTCCTTTTCAGTTTTATTCCTTCCTAAACTGTCTTATTTGTATTATGTCTTCATCTACAAAATCAGTAGGCATATCAAATTTATATCTTACCTCAAGCTCTAGGAGTGTGTGTGTGTGTGTGTGTGTGTGTGTGTGTGTGTGTGTGTGTGTCCCCACAGGGGGACACTACCCTGTTATTCTCAATCCAAGCATGTCGTAGTTACATTTTTGTTTGAGAATGACCACTACGCTCTTGAAGTTGGGACAAGCTGAGAGCAGATTTTTATGGAACATTGTGTACTGCCATTAAACACAATGGAGGCTTGGAATGAGAATGCTGTAGGCACTTTCAAGTACTTTTTAAAAGTGTAAGAGAGAGACTGGAGTTGTTCTGCAAGGAAAAAGCAGCACGAAAGCATGGGAGGAATGTGAACTATTCCACCTGGTAAGTATTCCCCTTAATTCAACAGAAAAATCAACCTCTGTGTTCTCATTCCTTTGCCCTGCTCACATAAGCCACATATACGGCCCCAAATTTCAGTATTCTAGCACATTCCAGGCTCACGCCAAATTCAACTGACAGTGAATATACATCTTCTGTCCTAGTTTGATTTAGCTGTCAGCTTGACACAACCTAGCATCACCTGCAAAGGGGGCATGTCACCTGAGGAATTGCCTAAATCAGCTTGGTCTGTGAGGATGTCTCTGGTGGCATCGCCTCGACTAGTGATTGATGCAGGAGGGCTTAACTGACTGTGGTCAGCACCTTCCCTCGGCAGGTGACCCTGGGCTTTTGTAAGCAGCCTAGTGGAACGCGGGCCTGGGAATAGGCCAGAGAGTGAGGCAGGAAGCAGCATTCCTCAGTGGTTTCTCTCAATGATGGGCTGTGACCAGAAAGTGTAAGCTGAAATAAACCCTTTCTTCTCGTAAGTTACTGTTGGTCATGGTGTTTCTTACAGCAACAGAAAGCAAACTAGAATATTCACACTGAAAACATCATGCTATTAAAGCTATTTAAACACACATGAGTAGTTTATGAGTATAATATATGTATATGAGTCGATGAATATAACAATACATATGGGTACACTGTATGTGTATGCAAATAAATGTGTGTGTCTATGTGGATGAGTGTATATCTGAACTTGAAAAACATGGTGATGAGATTGGAGCTACTTGCAGCAAAAGTGATGAGATTGGAGCTACTTGCAGCAAAAGCAAGAGGCGGATTAAGTGATATAAGCCCGTTTGTTCAATACATCCCAACAAAATTATTATAGATCTGTTTTAATTTATAAATTGGTACTAACTGCAATACTTAGATCATTTAGCATATTATTAAGACTGATTGAAATAGCACATATACAATTTTGGAATATTGAGAGCAGTGCTCAGCATACACACAGGTAAGAGAAAGGGGAAAGTGTGCATTCATCCGCTGTTAATAGGAATTCAGTCCCTCCAGAGCTAACACTGTAAAGCACACTTAGGGCAAAGGACATCCTCTGGGATTTATGTGGTAGATGCTGGAAATGTAATCCTGCATAATCCACTAACATTGACAACTAGCCCTGAGAATTTAACACTGTCTTTGAGCTCAGTGTGCACTGTGGAAAAGGAGAAAAATCAGCTATGAAATAAGCGCACTGGGAAATTTTTGCCATAAATTGATCCAGAGACTATTGCCTGATATTGCCAAGTAAAATCTAATTTGGAAATCCTCACAATCCAAAAGTCACTGTCATAAGCAGGGACACCACCGCTCTGCATGTGAGTAGCTTGAACTTCAAATGTCCTTCTGGGGGCTCATGTACTGAAGGCTTCGGTCTCCGTCGGTGGTATTGTTATGGGAAGCAAAGGGAACTTTAGGAGATGAGGCCCTGGTGGAAGAAGTGGATCCCTGCGGCAGTGACTTTGAAGTAGCCTTCCTCTCCTGTTTCCTGGTCACCAGGAGGCTGTGAGCTTCTGTGACATACTTTCTGCTGTAGTGACATTCTGCCTCATTCTAGACCCAAAGAAACAGACCCAGCTGACCTTGGATTGAAATTTCTGAAACGATGAGTCAAATAAACTTTTTCTCCCTTGAAATGTTTCTCTTGCATATTCATCAGGTCAGTGAAAAGTGGAAAACACGATTTATAATCAATACATGGAAGCCACATGATAAAACCAAGTACAAGGTGGAAGATGGCAGAGCATCATCTACATGAGAATTAGAAAATCAGTCTAAGATCTTCAACTCTAGCAGTTTGAAAAGAATTTCAAAATGTTCTTATGTGGTTAAAGACATTAAAAAAAAATAAGGGAAGTAGAAGCAGGCAGACCTCTGTGAGTTTGAGGTCTGCCTGCTCTATTTAGTGAGTCCCGGGACATCAATGACTACACAGGGAGACTTTGTATCAAAAAAACAAAACAAACCAAAACAAAACAGGAACAAAATAATTGACAGCAACATAACATAGACAAATACAATATAAATGGAAAAATACACTCAGATAAAAATTAAAAGTAGAACTTGTTGGGCCACTCTAACAGAAAGCAATAGCTTCTCCTTCTACAGACTATTAACAACAACATCAACAACAAACAAACAAGCAAGCAAATAAGACTGAGCTCAGAAATAGCTGAGTTTCAAAGTGACAAGACAAATATATATCTTCTACAGGTTATGTCTTTAGTGGAAAAAGGCAATTAAATCAATCACCCATCCTTTGTATTGGCCCAACAGTCAAAAACTACTGACGATGCAAAGGCGCTTCTGTTGAACTGTGGGGGATTTATGTTTTGATCTTAAACTTACTGGAAAGAACTTCTGGCCTCCTCCGCAAAGTAGACAAGATATATGAAATTTTTTTCCAGTTCATTCTATGTCTCAGTGATAAAACACTGACCAAAATCAACATGGGGAAAGGGTTTATTTTAATTTGCATGTTGAAGTCCATCATGGAAGGAACTCAAGGCAGGAACTGAAGACAGGGGCTTTGAAGAAGGGACCTGGCTTCCTTGGCTTGCTCAACTCCTTCTGCTATACAGCCGAGCCCCACCTGTCCAGGGATGGCATAGCTCACAGTGGTCTGGTTCCTTCCTCAATCACCAGCAATCAAGAAAATACCCCCAGACTTTCCCTCAGCCTACTTAGAGTCAATAGGAGCAACTCCTGCATTGACGGGGCCTCTGCTTGGGTGACTCAAATTTATATTGGGTTGACAAAAATTACCCAGTATAATACATCCATGAAAGATAGAACTAGATGAGCCCTACGGTCATGTCAGCCTTCTTTCTCAAGGTATTTTCCATACTACAACTGTGGGGGAGAAATCACATAAAGCCAACAGTATCACTGAAATTTGAAGAAGAAGAAGAAGAAAAAAAGCAAGGATAAAATTGTGGAAAGGCCAAGATGGCTCACATTTGCCTGGCAGCTCACCGGGAAATGATGAAGAAAATGAATTCCAGAAATATGTAGAGTTCTCTATGTGGATTTGACTGAATTCCATTTTAGAAGTTAGAGAGAAACTGAAATTATCAGCCAGAAACGGGATCCACTGCTAAGTTCACAAGACACCTAGGACAGACACGAGGAAAGTCACGCTTTTGTAGTCAGGCTAAGAAGTTCTAGAGAGGTTACTGTTGTAAATCACCCCAGACATTGAAGACAAGGATAGAGATTCTCAGGTAACTGCTAAGTAAATGTCAAAAATATTTAAAGGAAGTAATCAGAATGTAAACACTTAACAACTTAAAAAAATCACAGTGTCCAGTATCAAAAAAAAAAAAAACTGATACAAGATATTGAAAGAAACACAAATACTTACTCCATAGCACAAAGGAAAAGCTATAAGGAGATTCTGAAATGCCAAGTACAGCAGAATTGGCAGATAAAGACACAAAGCATCTATTATAATTATGCTCAAGGATTTAAAAAGACATGAAGGACAACTTACAAAATAACAGATGAAATGTCTAGCTTTGAAAAATGTAATACCTTAAACAAACAATTCACAGCTATGATATATCAGAAGATTATAATTTCCAAGAGAAAAGTCATTGAATTTCATCAGAAAGTTACCATGCAAACAGAAACACAAAGAGAACAGTACTGAAAATAGACTCTTCAACTTTCAGGTAATATCATACAGTCAAATGTGTACAGAAGAGTCAGAAGGAAGAGACAAAGACAGGAAAATGCAAATTTTAAAGAATTAATGAATTTAACTGGTACTTTAAATCTCTAGATTTAAGTGGCTCAATAAAGTAGAACTGTGTTAAACAAAAGGAATATTATTTCTAAACGCATCACAATCCCCTGGCTGAAGACCAACAGTCGAGAAAACACTTGAAAATGCACATGGCCACACAAATATACATCCTTACTCATGGTGTTGAGAGGTGCAAACAAGCTCACCACGGACCTAGTTTCAGTAACAAATTAAACCAAAAGGCTATGTGAACAACTCCGTAAAGCACTACAAGAAAATTCCTATTAATTTAGTATTTTCCATGCTAACAAAACATCTTTCCAACTGAACATGAGACAACGATGTTTTCAGAAAAATAAAAGCTAGAAGAATTTGTTTACAGCAGAAATGCTTCATAATTAGTGTTAACAACATCCTTCATGCTGAAGGAAAATATTTTCACATACTGATTAGCGACAGCATAAAATTACAAAGGGCAGCTGTGGTGGTGGTAGTGAGGCAGTCCATAGTTCCACTTCAGGTTCCTCTCTTGCCCTTCTTTCAAGCAAGGAGCAGGCAGACATTGATGAAAATGGGTAGAATCTTTTCTTAAATATATTGTATTAATTTATTCATGTTACATCTCAGTTGTTAGCACATCCCTTGTATCCTCCCATTCCTCCCTCCCTCCCATTTTCCCCTTACTCCCCTTCCCTAAGACTGTGACTGAGGGGGACTTCCTCCCCCTGTATATACTCATAGGGTATCAAGCCTCTTCTTGGTAGCCTGCTGTCCTTCCTCTGAGTGCCACCAGGTCTCCCCATCCAGGGGACATGGTCAAATATGGACACCAGAGTTCATGTGAAAGTCAGTCTCCACTCTCCACTCAACTATGAAGAGCGTCCTATCTATTGGTTAGATCTGGGTAGGGGTTAAAGTTTACTGCACGTATTATCCTTGGCTGGTGCCATAGTTTGCGCCAGACACCTGGGCTCAGATCTGCTCATCTTAGTGTTCTTCTTATAGGTTCCTAGGACCCTCTGGATCCTTCTATTTCCCCCATTCGCCCATGCTTCTCTCACCTAAAGTCCCAATAGGATGTCCTCCCCTCTGTCACAGAAAATGGGTAGAATCTTATTTGTCTAGAAGGAAGTAAGAATCAAAATGGCAAAGTAGAAGGATCCAGAGGGTCCTAGAAACCTACAAGAAGAACATTATGATAGGCAGATTTGGGTCCAGGGGTCCAGCTCAAACTATGGCACCAGCCAAGGACAATACAGGGAATAAACTTCAAACCCCTACCCAGATCTAGCCAATGGACAGGACATTCTCCACAGTTGAGTGAAGAGTGGGGTCTGACTTTCACACGTACTCTGGTGCCTCATATTTGACCACGTCCCCTGGATGGGGAGACCTGGTGGCACTCAGAGAAAGGATAGCAGGCTACCAAGAAGAGACTTGATACCCTATGAGCATATACAGGGGGAGGAGGTCCCCTTCAGTCACAGTCATAGGGGAGAGGAATAAGGGGAAAATGGGAGGGAGGAAGGAATGGGAGGATACAATGGGAGGATGGGATAACCATTGAGATGTAATATGAATAAATTTTTTAAAAAGCCTGTGGCAAAAAAAAAATGTAAAGTAGATGCTAGTGTTATTTTTATAAATGTGAGTTGCAGTTTCTCTCTCACCCAGCTAGTACCAAAATAATTGAGACTGGACTATGTTATTTATTTAATAAGCTTTATGACACAACAACTGAGCAATATAAGTCTATACTAACCATCTAAGTTAGTCTAGCTTCTTCCCGGTGTAAATACCTGAGATACTTGCACTGGATGCCTTTCTCTGCTCCAGCTGCTCTTTCTTCATGCTTCCTGGCTTATGGCTGAATACCCACTTCTTCTCCCTCTATTCTGCTCCCCTGCCTGGCAGGAAGTCCATCCCTATTCTCTCACCCTGATCAGTGACTGGCTTTAAGCTTTATTGACATATCAGGAAACAGTAAAGGAGCACAGTTTAGACAGGGATTCTCAGAACAAGGATTGCAACCAGATATGGGAGAGGGCACAGATATCAGCATCTGAATCTCTACACAATGCACAATAACATTATGCCTAAAAGTAGAAACCTTGAGCCCTAGGGTGGCAGTAACATGCCAACCAAAAGCCGTGTGCTTCCTAGTGTCAGCTGGGAGATTACTGACAAGCAGTACAACTCTTAAGTGTTCAGAGAGTCTCCGGATGCCAACATAGAGCATCCATTGCCCAGCAAGTATGTAGAGATCAAGACACTAAATAGGAGAAGATGTGTTGATGTTCACGACCTGCTGTGCAGCTCAAAGGCTGAGGTAGTATTGTCTCTTGAAGGAGAAGCAACGGTCTCGAGGAAGCAAAGCTCCCTGCATATAAAGTAGGTTCTTTGCTTCTGTTAGTAAAAGCAGTGGGAACCTGCAATGGATCTGTCTCTGGAAAATCTTGGGAGCAGATTTCCTCTTCCTGAATGTCTTGGAGTGGGAGTTAGTCTCCTCCCCGTGTCCTTCCTCAGAACCAGGGAGCAGCTGAGAGCTCAAATCTAGATAAGAGCTGGCATCTGTATGGAAGTCAGGCTCTGAACCTCTATTTCCTTTCTCTCTGCAACCGCCATCTAAAATGTCTATCCAGAGCTTGTACACCCAGCTTTATAGACTCAAATGGGCTCTGATTTGCAGGGGTGTGTGTATATATGCTAGTGAGATGCAAACTAGAACCAACCAGGAAAGAGCTGTTAAACCCCAAACCTTAGAGTATTTTCAGTTAGGGCCTCTGATCTGTTTCCTTTCCACCTCTTCCTAGATATTGCAGCCAAAGTGGGAAAGGTGGAAAGAAAAATGGCTGAAATAAATAAACAATCATCAGTTCTCTCCTTGTCTCTCCACTCCTAAGCCCAATTACTACCCTGCAAAAGCAGGCTGTTGGGCTCAGTGGGTTGAGATTAGATTGGGCCGCTGGTGGCATTGATGAAAGCCCAAATCTCTGCCTGGGTCCCACAGAAAGGGCAAACAGCTGCGTTCCACAGCTGCTTACTTGAAGGTCTGATGCAATTCTCCTGCCTCCACTGGGACTACATACTACATGAACCATCCATGACACCTAGTAGATTTTACTTTTGTATTTTGGTTTTTAATATTTTAGAAATTATCTTTTATGGTGTGAGATGGGTATTGATTTTTAATCATATCCATATATATACAATTTTATGATGAAAATTAACTAAATGTACCATTATATTTTTCCACAAATACAAAATGTCAGCTTTATCATGAAGCATATTCTATATGCATTTGTTTGTTTCTGAAATCTATTTTAGTCTGCCAAAATATACAATTGGAAGACAATACCAGCTAGTCTTAATAATTGTCATAATAGATTTTTTTATACCTAGCAAGGAAATAAATCCTCTTATTGATATTTTTTCAAAATATGTTATTGGTTCTTCTTATGTATTTTTCTCTTGGTGTACTTAACAATCAATTTGTCTAATTTCATAAAAATGATATTAGGATACTAAAAAATGTTGCATTCAATTAATTAGATTGGGGTTCCCCCCACTCCTGACTCACATTCACAAAAAACAAGGACTAGTCTTTAAGTTAAGGCTTTTTGAAGGCCGTACAAACTTTGTAAACAATTTATACAAAAACAACAACTTATCATCATCAAGACAAATATATCAAGTAAGACTAATCTGTTTATATTAAATCACTCTTCTACCCTTAAGTAATCTCTTCTTTCTTTATCTCATTAAATGAAATGTCTACATACTTTGTTGCAAAAACTCATAATTATAGACACAATGTTCTACCCTTCACATCTAATACATAACCAAGAAAGATGACTTGGCTTTGATTTCACATATTAATTTATCCCAAACCTATTTTTTTTCCTGAGAAGATGTACTTTGCTTTTTAAAGTAGCACAAGCAATAATAGATTTCTTTGTGGCATTACTGTACTGCAAGTCATGCATGTTGCTTCTTTTCCACTTCCTGTCACTGGTCACCTTCCTCCACCAAAGAGTCATTTTTAAGACTAGTTAAAGCTCCATACAGCATTTTCTTTATCTGCCCGTAGTTTGAATAAGGATGCCCCCCCATAGGTTCATAGATTTGAATGCTTGATCATCAGGAGTGTCACATCGTTAAAGGATTAGGAGGGGTAGTCTTGTTAGAAGAAGTGTGTCACTGGAGGTGGCTTTGAAGTTTTCAAAAGCCTCAGCTAAGCCTAGTGGCACACTCTCTCTTCCTGCTGCCTGAAGATCCAGATGTAGAATTCTCAGCTGCTTTTCTAACACCATGTCTGCCTGCTTCCTGCCATGCTGATAATGGACGAAACCCCAGAAACTGTAAGCAAGCCCTAATTAAATTACTTCCTTTATAAGCATTGCTGTGGTCATGATGTCTCTTCACAGAAACAGAGTACTAAGATACTTGACAAACCTTTTCACTATAAATTTGTCTGGCAGTCCCTCTAGGTCAAGATGGCACCACCCATCAGGTTACTACTCATTGGGGCTAAGAGCATGGGGCCCATTACGTTACATTTGCAGTCAGGAAGCAGAGGTTGATAAATGTTTATGCTCAGCTCATTTTCTCATTTCATTTCTTGTAGCTTCCTGGCCTTTGGAATGGTGTCACAGAGGGTGTGTCATCTCCTCAATTAACCTCATCTAGGTAATTCCTCAGAGATGCAAGAAGCCGGTCAGCTAGGTGATTCTAGATCCTCTTAAGTTTATAATACAGATTAACCATCTCAGGTGGCTAACATGTCCCTAAGATGCCTTGTTTTTTTCCCCCACAGAAATATACAGAGGAGAGAGTGGTAGGCATTACTGTGAATCATATGCTCTGATTGACAGTGAGACTGAAGCATTGAATGGGTCAACAAAATGACTTCCTTGTTCTGGAAAGTCAATAAATATATCAACAAGATAAGCATTCTGAAGACGTGGGCAGTGTGCCAGGGCGACTATTGCAGACACTAAAATTGAGGAAATCTTTGAAGAGGTTATATGTGAGCTTAGAATAAGCTGCTTTTGTGAAGAATAGAAGGGCGGCTATATATTCTTGGGGAAGAAAGGAGAACCAGGAAGGACTTGCTCTGTTCTAATACACACATGAATACACACAAACTTGGCTTGAGTATGTAAAGAGAAACATGGTGGAAAATAAAAACAGATTAACAAAGGCCAGTTCAGTGTCTTTATATATATAAATAATACACACACACACACACACACACACACACACACATTTTATTCTAAAACCAGCCAATTCTAAAAAAAAAAAAAAAAAAAAAAAAACAATGTAAGAAAGCAGCAGGAACTTGTTTTCAACTTGTAAAGAGAATTTTGACTACTTGTGAGGATTAGAGAAGGCTATGTTGTGTGGTGGTATGGGATGAAGGGTTCCTCGAGGGATAAGGACAGCAAGACAGGAAACATCAGGGGCTGGTCAGGGTCCAGTCCAGTTATATGAAAGAGCTGGTGAGTTTTCTTACGTGGATATGAGGAATGTTCATATCTCCCCTGCAACCTGTTGCCACTCACAATCATTCTCCCTCTAATCATCACTGTCTAGTACTTTCGAGTAAACAAAATGTATAAAAGTGTGTAGACGACAGAGAAGGCAAAGTGTATACTGTACATCCTTCTGATATTGGGCGTGCTCTAGGCCTTGCTCCTTAACCTGCTGGAGGAGTACAGAGCAGCTTTACTGTCTAGTTCCTTGGTCCAGAGTCCTGCTTTATGCAAAAATGTCAAAAGTGTCATGCCATGTGACATGTAGGGAGCCTCTTATAGCACTGAGCTTAACCTCAGCCCTGTGTCCTTAGAAAGACATTCATTCTGAGAATTCTCTCTCTCTCTCTCTCTCTCTCTCTCTCTCTCTCTCTCTCTCTCTCTCTCATGTGCCTCACTGTGTGTGTATGTTTACTATTCTTATTGTTTTGGTTGAAGAAGTTAAAACATATTCATGGTCCTAAACTAGTTAAACACAATTGTAAACATTTCTATTCAGTTATCTGACCTTGAGTCTCTTGATTGCTAGCAAATCACCACACCTAAGATTTTTCTGCTTTTCTCCATAAAGATCTAAGGCAAAGGCATTCTTCTCAGGTATTATGGCCTTCCTTAACTGCCCACTGCATTTTTGCTTTTGACAGAAAAGGGCAATAAGAGCCAGGCACAGAGACACGTGCCTGCTATCCAAGCACTCAGGGAGGCAGAGGCTGGCGGATCTCTGTGAGTTCGAGGCCAAGCTGGTCTAGAGAGTGAGACCAGGACAGTCAAGGCTACACAGAGAAACCCTGTCTAAAAATTAATAATAATGATAATGATAATAATAATAATAAACCACAAAACAACAACAACAAAGAAAGAAAAGGAGAGAAAAGAAAAGAGAAATAGGGCAGCCTTTTTGAACCCCGAGGAAACAGATATAATCTACTCATAGTATATTCCTTTGCAAAAGTTCTGAAGACAAACACAGAGCCCTGAAGGGGAAAACCCTAAAAGTAACAGACAGACAAATCAATAATGCTGGAATATTATAAAGGACAGAATCTTACATGTGTGTACCTGATAAAAAGAATAACCAGAAAAGACTGTCAGAGCTACAACCTCGTGGAAAGCCACTGTAGCCCTACTCAGAAAACACTTCTGCAGTGACATGTATCCAACACCTGCCTGCTTGTATATGTAATGGCACCATCTTTATTGCTGAACCTTGAAGTCAGGATTATTACTCCAAAGCACTTACATAATCTTTCCCATTTGGTCTTTAACACACCCCCTTCCTCTGTGTCTTCCAATTTGCTCTTTGATGTGATAGCATTCATGTTTTACACAGTAATGCTTACTACTGGGCTCCAAGCAGCATCACTCTTTATCAGGAGTCTCTGTATTATTTATGCATTGACAGCAAAAGCACAAAAGGAGTTGTGGCAGCTGAAATAGACTTTAAATAAAAGACCATGGAGATAATAAGGTCAGTATATAGTTGAAGAAGAGGAAAAAGCCATTGTAAATATAGATGTACTCAGTTATACAAATTGAGATCTCAGACACAGACACTAATATATAATTGTTGGGGAACTCTGTAAGAGTCACAGCCATCAGAGAAAAGAGGAAAAAACCTTGAGGCAAGAAGGGAAACTTGGTTCAGCCTCACTTAGTCAGGGCTGGCTCAAACTTTTGACAGGCACCAGGTTGTTTATTGTAAGCCTATTTAAACACAGTACAATTTAGGGGGCACTTGCAAGAGGTCTGGCTCTACAGACAGCGCAGGTCACCGTGCCATTAACAATATCCACTCCCAGCCTCCCAAGGGAAAGGCATGTATTTCCTTCTTTGAGGAGACAGCCCTGAATGCTTACCATTCCTGGTTTCCCCAGTAATGTGTGAGCACAAGGACCCCTGGGCTCCCCACACCCTGCTCACAGTAACGGACATAGTCCAGCTCCTCTTACAATGTAAAAGTAACAAAACAAAACCAAGAAACACATCAGAGTTAAACTATGTGAGGACCAAGTGGACATAACAAATATGTTCAGAATAAGTTAACCAGTAGCTACAGAATACACATTTTTCTCACTCACATGGACGTGTTCTCTAAGAGACACAGGATGGCTAATCTTGAGTGTCAAATGAATTGTGTTTAAAATCACTAATAAAAATACCTCTAAACATTTTTTTTTTGTTTTTTTTTTTTTTTTTTAGACAAGGTTTCTCTGTGTAGCCTTGGCTGTCCTGGACTCCCTTTGTAGACCAGGCTGGCTTTGAACTCACAGCGATCCACCTGCCTCTGCCTCCAGAGTGCTGGGATTAAAGGCGTGCGCCACCACCGCCCGGCCTCTAAACATTTTTGTGAGGGAGTTTCTTTGAATGAATTGAGGGAGAAAGACCCGCCCTGAATAAGGGCAACATCATTCTATTGCCTGGGGTTTTAGATTGAATAAAAAGAAGAAACTGAGCTGAACACTAGTATCCAGCTGTCTGCTTCCTGAGTGACGATGCAGTGACGTCACCAGCTGCCTCCAACTTCGTCACCTTGATGTACCTGTATCTTTGAGCTTTAAGTCAAAACAAACCACTTTCCTAAAAGCTGCTTCTGTCAGGCAAATTTTCCGAGCAATGCATAAGATAATTAACACAACAGGCTATCTACTAGGCCTCAAAAATAAGTCTTAAAAGTTTTTAAAATTAAAATCTCATCATGCATTTTCCCTAACAACAATGGAAAGACAAAAGCTAGAAATCAACAGGAAAAGCTTTAGAACATGTACAAATATAGTAAAAAAAAAAAAAAAAAAAAAAAAAAAAAACCACACACACACACACATTGTTTGAATGACCAATGGGTTAAATGGAAGTGAAACTTTTTCTTGAAGAAAGAAATTTAAGCAGTGAGACAAAACACTATGTAATAATACTCAAAGCAATTCTAAGAGGCAGTACCAGTAATAAGTGTATACATCTAAACAATGTAAATAAGACAAGCAATGCTCACAAATATGTTTATTTCAAATACAAACCAAACCAAAATTAGAGCAGAAATAAATGAAAAAGAGCCAAAACATTCTTGGCTAATGACCTAGGCTTAAGTTGGAGTAAATAGCAACCGTGCTGCTATTTTGCCAGTCATGTGAATCAAATAGCAGTTGCTCTGCCCCTCCTGTCTCCTGAAGAGACATATGAGGAGGTTGAGAACAGAAGGACCATGTACATAAGCCTACTATGACTGGTATGGGACCCACGCCCTGGTTCAATTGGTCATGTCTTTTACTCTGACATTCAGTTCTTCTTAGCACAAGCTAATTCGAGATCCATACCCTAACCACCAATATTCCCTCATAAAGGAAGATGCCAAACGCTCTGTCCTCAACTCCCAGCTTTGAACTCACAGAGATCCACCTGCCAGCACTGCCTGGCCAATTAATCTATTTTAAATAGAATGATGTAAAGAAATATGCTTACTGCTACAGGTATGTGATGACCTAAAGACTTTCCCATTATCAGGTCTAGAGATTTGCCCTTTGAGAGGAGGAATAAAGTGTTGTCTTCAGCCTTCTCTTTAATCCAGTTTCTGATGTAAATTATTTATTACAGATTTGACATGAATGACTGCTTTCATCTTCCATCTGTCGGTTGAGTGTGTGGAAGGAGGACGCAGAGATTTGTAAAAAGGTCTGTTAATAGGGCTAAATTTAGAAAAACATTCAGGTTCTTCATTGTAAACTTTGTAAAATGAATCATTTATTCTTGACATCCAGTCACTGGCTTAGGCAGTAATTTAGGATAGTCTTAACTGTTCTAGAGAAATGCCAGTTGAGAAAGCAAGGCAGTCTCTGTGTCTGGGTAATATTTTTAAATTGGAAATTTAAAAAAAAGTCTTTTTGTTAGAATTAAATTGTCACTTTATGTAGCCTGACAATATAAAATGTGTTTACTGTACATAGGAAAGCTATGGTCATTTAAGGAGATCGCCACAAATTTTAAAAATTTTACCTGATCAAATTGTTTCTAACCAAAAATTGTGGTTTAAATGCTGTTTTTCTTCATTAATAATTGATGTTGGTATTGCTAATATTTGAAACAAACACACTAAGTTTATCCTATGTGGAAACAAGGAATATCACTTAGACACTTTCTGTTCAGGTTCATTCCTTGGGTGCTGACTTTAACTGTCCTTTTTTTTTTTTTTTTTTTTTTTTTTTACCCCCCAAAGAAAGACTCCAGGTGCTTGTTCCTTATGCAAGAGTCTGATATAATAAAACAGCTAACTGCAATTATCTTAGTCTTCTGCAGAATTCTGCTCATGGTCCAGCCAGCATCTAACCTTAACTTTTACTTAACCTTATATTGACTCATGTTAATCTTGATGTAAAATTTTTCCTCATGTAATTTTTGTCTCCTAACATACATTTTATCATGGCTCCCTAAGTGCACCCTCTTCTGAGGCACTCTAACTGCTGCCCCCCACCCCCATCTATCACATGTCAGCTCTAAACAGTCAGCAAGAGATCGACATCCGCAAGCTCTGAGAAGCAGTTTAGGTACCTTCTGAAAGTGGACTAACAGGCCACGGGCCATCCACTTCATCTCTGCTTGCCACTCACTCTGGACATTGCTTTTGTGGACTCAGAACTAAAACAGCTGAACGAAAGCCTTCTTTGCATAACTAGTCTCTCTGTCTTACCATCTCAGATCAGTTTAATCTGGACTTCAGGATCAACTTAACTCTTTGACTGCTGCGGAACCCCAAAATATAAAAGGACTGGATCTGACTACTGCTAAAGATGGGATTTGTGCCCCCCTCTGAGGATGATGCTACTTCCACTCCAGCAAATACTAACTGGGTTGCAATGGGACCTAGGGCCTGGTAACAGGGACCAGAAAGAATTCAACCCCATGCCTCCTCCTATGTAGGGGTTTGGGTTTCTCCCCACTGCAACCCTTTAATACAGTTCCTCATGTTGTGGTGACCCCAACCATAAAGATATTTCATCACTATTTTGTAACTGTATTTTGCAACTGTAATATATATATCATATATATATATATCATATCATAATGCAAGTCTCTGTGTTTTCCAATGGTTTTAGGAGACTCCTGTGAAGAGGTCATTGGCCTTGAGAGGGTTGTGACTCACAGGTTGAAAACGGCTGTTTTATACATTGTGGTGAAACTCTACCTAAAAGGAACCTTCATCCCTGTCACCCCAGGCCAGACACAATTCTTTACATTAGTGCTGTATTTAATCCTGTTTACTTCCTTTGATGCACTGTAGCTCCCTGATACTTCTGCTAATTCCTTTTGGTGCCATGGTCTTGGCAACGGTACCAGTCACTGTCACCCTGAATCACCTCTATGCCCTCTTCCTCTCACAGGCCCACTCTGTTTCTCCTGTTCTTCTCTGTGCCTCAACCTTCCCAGAAAAATCTTTCCATTTTTCTTCATAAACAAGCCATCTACTTACAACTATCTACTAATTGGTTTCCAACTCCCTTTAGGAATACAGGATGACAATCACAGGAACCATTGCAGCTGATTACATTCAGACTCTCCCCCTGCTGGAGGACCAGAGGACCCTCTTTTCAATGGCGCCTGAACTATCCCAATCAACAAAGACCTTCCTCAGCAGAAAACAGCTATAATATAAGGATACAGCAAAAATCCCTGCCTTGCATTTTCTCTAGCCTCTCAGAATTGTGAATGATAACGTTGTGAAGAAAGACTACACTTCATAGAGTCCCTGTGAGCTATGGAAGGCATTTCTACCACTATTAGGTCTCATCTCTTTCTGTAGGTATTTGGGCCATCTGCACACTTGCATGACAAAAGTGTTCCTTTGCCATGAATAAACATTGTCCCATCTAAGGTTAGTCCAAGGCTCTCCTTTTTTTTTTTTTTTTTTTTTTTTCTGCTTTTCTTTTCTCTACAGCTGCTCTTTAAATAATCTAACACACACTACCCCAACTTTTCTATTTAATGGAATATTTGCCAAAATACCAGTACTTTTCAAAGGAAGAAAATGTTTGAACCACTAAAGATCCCAAATAGCTAAAGTATTATGAACAAATCTGTAGGTCTCATAATATCTGTTTTCAAAGAACACTAGAGAGTGGGAGCAATCAAAACAGCAACTTAAAACCAGATGCACAGACTAGTACAAAAGACAACCCAGGCTTTAAATCTACGTTTTTACAGCCAGTTGATGTTAATGAAGGCAGTCAAATCAAACCTTGGGGAAAGTGCTATCTGTGGACACTGGACGGCGTCTATAGGCAAAGGAAAGAAAATAGTAACCTATCTGTGTATAAAAGTCAATGGAAAATGGATCAAGACTTAAATGTAGACTATAAAAATCCCAGAAGACAATATAAGGAAAACACTTGAGCACTGATCTGCACAAAGATTTTTTTTTTGGGGGGTGGGGGGTGGAGAGAGGAGACATGATCCAGAAAACATAAGTAACAAAAGCAAAAGTAAATATTGGGTCTTTTCTGAGAGAAACACGTTTTGATATAGCAAAGAAAAAAAATCAACATTTTAAAGTGACAGCCACAGAACTGGGGTTTCTATGTTATGTCATTTATTGTACAAGGGACTAGTTTTCAGAAGTATAAGAAACTTGAATGAAAAAAAAGGAATAAAAAGGAAGGAGGCGACTGCTCCTAGGTACGGTGGTCCCAGAGAACTCTGGGAAAGTCCAGAGTGACCATGACCATGAGCTGGGCCATGTGAGGAAAAGGGGGGAGACAAGAGGGAAGAGTAGAAGAGGGAAAAAGTGGAAGAGGGGAGAAGAGAGAGCCAGGAAACAAAGGATAGACAAAAAGGGCCAGGTAACCAAAAAGACTGGATTATAGAGGGAAGGGCAGCCCAGGCCCTGGGCTGTAGAAGTTTAGGGTAGGGGGTGTGGGTTACCAGCGATACACTGTAACAGGTAGGGACTGAGGGATGCTGGGAGAATCTGGTGGCCAGTACCACTTTGATATGCTAAATAGGTACCTTGGATAGCCATTGGCCCTAGGTCTAAGACATGATGAAACATCCATGCCAACAAATACTCCAAATTAAAAATGGCCAAAGACTTGAATATCCATGTCTCAAGGGAGAAGACATGAATGCCCAAAAAGTATAGGCAAGAATGCGCAACATCATAAATCTTCAGAGAGCTGAAATAAAACCAAAATCGGATATTAATATGATGGAGATGGAGAAGAGGGACAGTGACAGGCACAGGGAAAGGGGAAAGTCAGGAAGTGGGGCGACGATGCAGAGAAAGGAAAACTCTCAGGCATGGATAGTGGAAATTCAAGCTAGCATAGACCTGTGAAAAATACAGTGGAACTTCCTTTAGTAAAGAGAAGATAGACCTACCATATGGCCCAGTAATCCTACTACTGGGCACATATCCAAACAGAATGGAAAACACTGCCAAACACTCTGTACTCTTGTGTTTATTGAATTAGTATTCATAGTTGCAAAGATATTATTATAGAGAAATGGATAAAAAATGTTATATATGGTTAAATGTTCCTCAGTTATAAACATAATGAAATAATGGCATTTACAGAAAATTACAGACGGGACTGGAAGACGCAATGCCTATCGGTTGAAATATGTTGGTAAAGAAAGGCAAATAGTGTATTTCTTATTGTTATAAAGAAGCTAAAATGTTGATATCAAAAAAGGAGAGAATTGAATAGTGGTTGCCAGAGTTTAGGGAGTGTGTTTTGAATCTTTAAATTAAAAAAAAAAATGTTTGAGTTAATTAGACCTATTACCTGTGTGGGGAAGTACATCAGTTAGCAGAGTGCTTACCTAGTAGATACCCAGTACCACATTAACAGGACATGGTAGCCATGACTGAAATCCCAGTACTTAGGAGGAAGAAACAAGAAGACCAAACACATGAAGTCTTCTTCAGCTACGTTGAGGCTAGCCTGGTATACATAAAACTGGCTTTTAAAGCACAGGGTCCGGTCTCTGTAATTCCTGGGCCAGCGAGAGAAATAAGGGCTCTAGGAAGCTCTGACTCCTCCATGCGGGCTAGGGTGCTGCTGCTGGTAGTGGTGAAGGTGGTGACTTTGGCTCTTTACCTTTGCTTGAAATTCGGTTTTGCTTACTGTTGGGGGAGAGAAAAAAAAGCTGCATTCCTTCAAAGTGGCGACTCCTTTTAAAGGGTTTCCTTTGGTTCGCTTCCAAAGCATTGTTTGTGCAAAGCGCAGGAAGCAGGAGATAAAAACAGAAGGTGGATTCATCGGACTGGGTGTGACAGATGGGTGGAGGCTGACAGGAAGCCTCCACGGAGTAAGGAACTGAGCACAGCTATAAGAAGCTGAGCCGGTGACACACAGCCTAGGGCTGCTCCGGAAGGGGCAGGGCTCCGCGCGCACACGGGAGCGCGAGGCCTCCTCCCGCGGACGCGCAGCGCGCCCCAGGCCCCGCAGTCGAGCGCCGAGCGGCCGATCCGTCATTCCGGCAGTCCGCGCTCGCTTCGCTCGTGGCTCAACCCGCCGTTGTGTAAGTGCGGCGGCTGCCAGCGCGAGCTGGCGGGGCGGGGGCGCGGGAGGGAGGGAAGGAGGGAGGGCGGCCGCCCCTCGTACCCAGTGCCCGGATAGACGCTAGCGCGTCTGGGCAACTGAGGCGGTGGCGGGGAGCTCGCTCCGGGCCTGTGCTCTCCGTCCTGGTCCTCCTGAGTCCTCCCGGGACTTTTCCTCCCCGCCCACAGCTTGCAGCACCTTCTGGTCTTCCTCTGTGCCTAGGCCAAAGTGCCAGCAGTGCAGTGGTTACTGCCGTAGCCGGCTCAGATTTGGGGAAGTTTAACTTGGGACTTTTTCTTTTCCATGCAGAACCCCAAACCCGCTATGGAGCATGCCTTTACCCCGCTGGAGCCCCTGCTACCTAAGGGTACTGTATTTCTTCCTATGCTACCAAGTCAGCAGGAGCCCCGCAGAGGGAGCACATCCCGACCCTGAAGGGTTGCTGTCTGGGTATTAATCCCTATCTCCGTTTTCTCTTTCTGTGGGCAAGTTACAAAACCACACACCTGTGCTTCTGTGTCCTTGTTTAAGAGGTGAACATAAATATCAGTCCTTGTCCTGTAGAATTTTATAAGGACCGAGCAAGTTGGTAACAGTTTGTGTCCTCTTCCCGAAGTTAAAAGAGTAAGCATCTGACACTGAACACATCTCCAACAGCGGGACACTAGGGATGTGAGGGAGGGCAATAGCTGTTTGTCAGGGATGCATTTCTAATCATCTGAAAGTACAAGACCAATAAATGGTTATGTAAAATGTCTTAAAAGGTTTAACACTAAGGGTTTAAATTTTTTATTATAAATGTCTTGGTGCTGGGAATCAAACCAAGAGCCTTGAGAATGCAAGGCAAATACTCTTATCAGTACACTGCATTGCGTGCCCCAAGGATTTTCATTTTCCAGACTTTGAAATTATTGCGCTCCACATGGTAATATGTGGAATGAATTTTATTACTAGCATTTCTTCTTATGTAATTTGACTGCAGTGTTGTAAGGCTAGATGTATTCATTTTTCAAAATGGCCTTTGTATCTATGAATGTTTGTGTAGGTACATATGCATAAAGAGGCAAGATGTCAGCCTCGGGTGTCATTCTTCAGGTGCTGTCCACTTTGTTTTTGAATTTCTCACTGGCCTGGAAAGTCATTGATTAGGCTAGATGGCTGGGCAGTTGGATAGGGACCCCAGGCATCTTTCTGTGGCCACCTCCCTAGGTCTAGGATTACAAGTGCTAGTCACAGTGGGCTCTGAGATTGAATTCAGTTCTTCTTTCTTGATTGAACTCCTCGGCCCCTATTTACCAAATAGTGTTTATTGTGTTTTCACTATGTAGAATTGTGGGTTTCTCATCAGTTTCAGAAGAAGCATCATTTTTCAGCCATTGCCATTATTATTATTATTATTATTATTATTATTATTATTATTATTATTATTATTATTATTTATAAGCATGTGAATTCAGAGGTCTTGTTCTAAGTTTTGAGTTTGACTTGTATTATCACTAATACATCCTGGGAGTACTGATGGGAAAAGCCAACAGCAACAGTAATAGCAGTAGTTGACATTGGTCTTCATGTACAGTCATGTGTCCCTTAAGGCCTGAGATGCTTTCTAAGAATCATAGGGCCAGGTGCCTGTCAATTGTGTGAGCATGTTAGAGTCCATCTGTATGTGATGAGGCACTAGTGTATGTCCTCTGGGGACCCACCCTTTTAAACCTCTAGTGCCTCTCTCATACCTTTTTATCCTATATAGGTGGAGGGAAAGAGTGATAGAATGAGAATTAAAACAGGATTTTTGGTTTTTTTTTTAGCTTGGTTACGGGATTTCCTGTTTATTGTTTTTCAGACATAAAAGCATCACACCATCTTGTGAATTAAATTTTACAGTTTTTACTTATCTGATAATGGCAGAACCAACAGCATTTTCAGAAATAAACATTTGATCTCGGTGGGCTTGTTGACCTTTAGATCACTCACTACAATGTAAAGATGTTAATGTCTTCAGATTGCTAACAATCCTGCCCTGAGAGAAGTACAGAGAGGGCTGAGTGGTGTAAGACGAGGCGGAAGAATTCGAACCTACAGGTTGAAATGTTAGCCTTGCGTCCTAGTAGTTCTCAGACCTTGAGATTCAGTTTCTTCATCCTGAGAGCAGAGCTACATCATGGAGCTATTGGAACTGTTCATTAATTCATGTAAAACAGTTGGATGTAGTGGCTAGGAGCTATCAGGTTCAGTGGCAACGTCTGAAAGAAAACAAAATGGCAGTGGCAGTTCAGGGCCAGTGCTGAGATGGGAGTCATAACGCGCAAAGAATTGAAGTGCTTTGCCTTCGATTTTATTACCGCCTCAGTGGAGACGCCTTGGCCCTTTAATTTCGAGCATTTCTAGGTTTACACTGGGGCAAGGTCTGTAACTCTGAGGTATAGATACCGTGTCAAGTACAAAAATTGCAGAGACAGAATCCAGTGCTCCCTTGGTGGGTCTCAGAATTTCTTCCTCTGTAGATTTCTGCCTCGTTTTTAGCTTTCACCTTGAAAACAAGGTCCCCAGGCATGTTTCTGTTGACTGTAGATCCACGTAAGATGTACTACAACTGAATGGTTGCTATGAGACCAATGCTGTCCGTAGTCCTTCATAGCAACGTAAGCATTGGAGGTTATTTTTTTATTGGAGGGCTTTTTTTTTTCTTCTTTTAAGTAAAGCAAATAAAGCCTTTCCCAAACTGCTAATATTTCACTATAGTCTTCTGGAAATAACTGTTACTACTTATTTTCAAACAAAATGGATATACATTATAAATTGTTTTATAGATGACTGTTTTGGAACAGTGAGTTAAAAGGTAGATGTATGGTAACTTCAAGGGTTGTATGAGCTCCTAGTGTTTCTACCGAGCGACAGATCATTCTGAAACATTATATGATAGCTGGGGACTTAGTGGTAAGGCACATGCTTCCACGTATGTGGCTTGTCCTCCACCCCTCTCGTGAAAATCAAACAACTCTATGTGGTCTTCTGAATCGCGCAGGCTTGGATGTTTAAATAACTAAACTGGGTCATAGAGAGAAGTGGCTTGTTAATTGTCTCTCCTTCCTAACCTCCCTCCTCCTCCTCCTCCTCCTTCTCTCCCTCCCTTCTTCCATTTCTTCCCTTTTTGTTTCTTGTATTCCAGGCTGGCTTCCGGCTTCCTATCCAGCTGAGAATGCCTCTGAGCTTCTGGTCCCCTGATCTCCTCCTGATGATGCTTATTACCTGATTTTATGAGGTGGTGGGGATCCAACCTAGGGCTCTGCATGGCAGGAAAGCACCTTCCCACTAGGCTACATCTGCAAACCCAAGTTTTGCATTTTTCTAATTAACAACCTACATTCAAATTGGTCTTTTTAAAGGGTCATAGTATTTGAAGTTTGTATGGTTCCTCTCTCCAATTCATACTTTGATAAAAAATGTTTTCGAAATTTTATATACATGTACTGTTTGGGTAAATTCCCAGGAATGAAATTGCTGGTGAAAGGTATTGTATGTACAACTCCAGAGTCAGGAAAAGCGATGAGGTGACTAGTGCTTTCCTGTGCCTACTGAGTGCTGTGGGAGATACAGAAGTCAAAAGAGTCTGTACTTCCTGTCTAGGCGTGTACTGTGTAGCAGGAAGTGGTAGGATGGAGTCTACTTCGATGGTACACTGCACAGTGGTTCTGTAGGAGGCACAGGGTCTTCCGAGAAGGGGATGAGGGAAGGCCGGAGTAGGCCGGGAAGTTATGGCTGAGCACACTGTCTGCATCTCTAAAAGGGTGTGCATTTAATTTGTGAGCAGCACTGGGAAATGAGAGTGGGGGCCAGCCTGAGGGAGGGCTGGCGCTGCCCCCACACAGAACAGCACAGATGGCAGTTGTGTGAGGAGATCAGGTGCAGGTGGAAGGCATTGGTGGGAGTTTGAGAATGGCAGAGAGATGAGAAAAATGAGCACATGGCACATAGAGAACCATTTCAGGGAACTGGCTAGAAAATGTTGAAGGGTTTTGTGCACTTGGAATAGTCCATTAAAAAAAAACCCTCTTTAGGCCACCCTCAAGCTCTAGTAAATCCTGCGACCCTCAGCTAGGCGCACAGTTACCATCACTGCACCTGGGAGACTGAAGTAGGAGGTAGAGAAAAGAAAATGGATCATGGTTCTTTGCTAACCTCGTGGCTTTTCACAGATACCTGTGCACGAAGTTGCCATAAGTTTGTAAAGGAGCTGAAAACTCCCCACTGTGTGGTGCTTTTCACACAAATACAGATACACTCAGTCAGAGTTGCCTGTGGTAATCAGTGACATGTTGTATGGGCTCGCCACCCAGGAGCAAAAAAGGTGTGCCATCTAAGTATGTGTACATGCGCTCTGAGAGTCACATGATGACATTGTATGAGGAGATTGTTCCAAGCCTTATCTCAGTTTTACAGGTCCTCCAGTGTCGGCCGCCTGGCTGCCATCCAGATTCTTCTGTCCGTCGCTCTCTGTACCTGTGTTTCCTTATGTGAGCATTCCTTCCAACTTTAATATGCTTTCCTTAGCTCACACTGCATTTATCACCTAGAAAGCTCCTTATTAATTCTTAGACATGTTATTTTTAAATCTTATCCATTCTCATAGATACTCAGCACCAGCTGGTGCTTCAGTTTGCATTTCCTATGTATGGGTTTTAATATATCTTATTGGGCTTTACATATCTGTAAAGCATTTCTATTATCTGCAAAGGAGGCCTCTTTATATGTTCTGGTTAAAATTGTAATTTCTCTCTCATTATCTCTCTGTGTATAAGTGTGTATGTGTGTGTATGCATGTGCATGCACACACGTATATGTGTTGATGTATATATACCACAACACACACACACACACACACACACACACACACACACACACACACGCACGTACTCACGGACTACTTGTGTCAGTCATCTGTTCCATCATGTATGTCCTGGCATTTGAAGTCAGATTGTCACTTGGGTGGTAGGCCCTTTACCACAGTGATATTTTGCCCGCCCTAGATAACAGTATTTTAAT
Source organism: Acomys percivali (assembly GCA_907169655.1). Lineage (NCBI taxonomy): Eukaryota > Metazoa > Chordata > Mammalia > Rodentia > Muridae > Acomys > Acomys percivali. The sequence continues at coordinate 78,126,717 of OU015744.1, forward strand.
TCTTTCTATTTTTCACCAATAAGGTAAGGTGATTACTTCTTTAATTTTTAGAAGAGTTGTGAAGATAAAAGTACGTGTAGAGAGCATTTCACATGGACACTTAGGAAGAAATGAAGCATTTTTTAGCCTTCAGCTTTTAAAATTAATAAAGAATAGTATTTAACTAGTTAATAATATTAACAAGTAGGGTATTCCATTGCTGTTTTACACTTCGTAAACACAGGTAGCTTTTCAATTCATCCTTATAAATCTTCACTTTTCGCTTATCTTCATTTTCACTTTATCACGAAGCCTCATAGCTCTGCGTGTATGAAGCATTTAAAAGAAAGTAAAGTTTATTTCAACTTGATGCAATGTGCAATCACTTGGAAAGGGGGTCACAACAGAAAACTATCTACGTTAGGTTGGCCTGTGGGCCTGTGTGCGGGGATTTGTCTGGATGAGACCGATTGATATGAGAAGAGCCAGTTTGAAAGTGGAAGGCTCCTTTCTCTGAACTCGAGTGCATGCATTAATTTGCTCTTTTCTGCCCACGACTAAAGCTGCTTTAGACTCCTGCAGGTATGCCTGAACAACAGAAATAAAACTTAAGATACAGAGGCAGAAGGATTGCTGTTTAAGGGCATTCTTGTCTGCATAGTGAGTTTCAGGCCAGCTAAGACTACAGCACGAGGCCGTTTCTCAACAAACAAAGAGTTCAAATTATATTTTACAGTCTATGTCATATTAGCTTTTAGCCACTAATGAAGTACTCGGCAAGAGTGATTTATAAAGATTGTTGATTTAACTTTCAATTTTGGAACTTCAAAGTCAAAGAGTAGGTGTGGTACCATGGATTTAGCCTCTAGTGAGGGTTGAGGAGAGTGGTCTTTGTGGCAAGGCGCCATGTGGGAGCAAACATTCCAGTCTGCATCAGAGGGAGGAAGGAGAGACAGGGCCCTTCGGTCTCCTATGAGGATATATCCTGTTTATTCCACTTCATGGACCAAGCCTTCTGTTACACTGGTATGTCATCAAACTGAAGCATACTCACTATATAAAGGTGGAAAACTTGAAATGAGCTGGGTATGTGTCTCGGTGGCAGAAGACTTTAGTGTGGATATGGCCCCTAGGTCCGTCTACAACACTGCACAAAACAGAAGCACACTCCAACCCCTCAGAAGCTGCTACTATTGCCATAGTGTATGTATGTGTGCATTTAACCTGAATTTATATTTACACCCTTCCAGAAACTTACTGTGTGCAAATATGCACTTAAGCGCTTTTTAAAAATGGGAATATAGTTTAAGTTGCTTTATTCAATCATGACTCCACTTACGATATTAGAGAGTATATAATGACATCAATATTTAAATTTCTACTGTTCTAGAATGAGTTTTCCCACTTGCTTGCTTCCTGTGAGGGCCACCTGTGCATTTAATCCAGTCTTATTGAATCTACCAAGCTTGTTCCTCACATTTTTAATTCTCCTTGACATTGTTGGCATTTTAAATAAAGCTTTTACATCAGCCTTAAATAGGTCTGATGGAATAAAAAAAATTTAGCAATTTGATATGTCATACAGCTCACTTTAGAAATATAACTTCTGAGTCAAAATTCCATTTCAGTTTCTCCACATAATTTGATCTTCATAAATAAATTTTATGCTGGTAAGCCTTTTATTGATCACTTTGCATTTCTTTGCAAAAAGATTATAGACTTTTACATTTAGAAAAGACTCCTTTGAGCATGATGCTCTTGGGAGTTATTTCTTCTAAATTGAATTGCCATTATTGAGGCTTATTCTAAACTTAATTACCATTTTAAGTATTATTAATGCACATCTGATCCAGTCAGCATAATTATATTACAGACTTTTGTAATAACTAACGTTTACACGGCATTGTATCCTCAGCATGGTTCTAGTGCCCCAACAGGGCAGTGCCTGTGGAAAACTTGTGAAAATAGTAGGTTTGCGCTCTAGGTGTCCTCATCTCAGTTCGCGACCTTCCCACGTCACTTGGTTTCTAAGAGCCTTTGTTAAAATAGGCATAAATGTAAACATTTAGTCCCCAGGCAAATGTTAGACATTTTAAAGTACGTTTAAGTAGAGGTCTGTTCAAATGTAAATTTACCTTATTAGAACTTCGTACTAAATAAGCAACATACTGATTATTAGACCCTGAAATCTCTACCATTCATTTTTTCTGAGAAATTCTCAAGTGAGGATGCTATTACTTGGTTAAAAGTGTTTGGTCCAGTTAGTTGAAAGAGTTCTAGGTAGGTGTAAACAAACAGCTCTTTGTGGTACTTAGTTACGCGCATCCACGATTGTTGAACTTGTATATGCATGCAGTCAGTAATTGTGGGCCAGTATGGTTTTTATTTTTTATTTTTTGATTCAGTTGCTAATGACTTGAAGTTTTTGTTCAATCTAGTATTAATGATATTTCTTATGTGTCTGGGTACTTCATGACTGTTGAAAATGCCCGATCGAATTTAAATAGCATATTAAAACCTGAGGCAAATACGAACCTTCGCCAGTTACTAATGGCACACCTGGATATCTGTCCTGGAATTCTGACCCCTGTAAACGATACACACATCTTGGCCACAGGCCCCCATTCTTTGTATTTTGCCCAGCATTCACATTTCAAGAACCCTAGTGATGACATTCATAGTGTGGTACTTGCTGACCTCCTTCTCTAAGCACCTCAGCAAAGCAGAGTAGGAACTAATGTGTCAGAGTGATTTGACTTCTGTGAATCTGCATTGATTAAATATGTGTCAGTAAGAGAAGCTGTTTCTTGGTCACGCTACCCAACCAACTAGGGACAGTTGATCAACCTCTCTGGTTTTGTCTCTTCTCTAGCTCTGTGCGCTGCAGCAGTGCAGCCACTAGCGACATGTGGCTCTTGAGCATCTGCGCCCTCCTGCTTCTGTAGCTGACTGTAACTGGAGTAAAAAGACAAGAAGCCTCCACTCCATTACTAGCACACATTCAGTGTTTTGTAACAATATACTAAGTTACTCTGGCAGTCTTAACTGAGCCAAAGTTGGTTGTTTTAGGAACAAATTTTGAGAGACTGGAGAGATCGGGTCAGTGGTTAAGAGCATGTACTGTTTTTGCCGAGACCCGGTTCTCACAGGCACAGTACATACACATAATTTAAAAAATAAATAAAAATATATTTTTTTTAAATATCAGAACTTTATTTTCCCACAGCTGTGAATGCCGGAAGTCCAAAATCAAGGTATCTTGATTTGCTTTGGTGTCTTCTGTGGCCTTTCTCTTTGTCTTGCAGGTGATACTCAGTAGCTGTGTGCACCCATGATTGGCAGTTCCTCTGTGTGTAAATTTTCATTCTTATGAAAATACCAGCCACGTCTGCATCAATACTGACCCATATGACTTTCCTCCAAATAGAGTGGAATTCTGAAGTGTTGGTTGCTAGGAATTCAGCTGTGATTTGAGTTTGAATTTTGATTTATGCTTTAGTGGTCTACATGATGCTCACGTGATAGGACCAACCATCATTAACCACAGTTCCTAGTCGGCCATGCAAACATAAAGTTATACATTTGCCATTCTGTAGTGAAAAATGTTGCTGAGCTGTTATAGCTAGCTAGTTCATAGCTTTGTGAAATGTGATTTTTGACTTACAGTATTTTCAGTTTCTGGTAATTTTATCAGGACATAAACCAATTGTAGTTGGAGTGGGTCCTATAGTCCAATAATTACCAAATAAGTAAGTTTTACTCTCACTGTAATAGAATATAGCTCTTATGTAGAAAGTCACTTTTTGACTTTCTTAGGTATTTTATGTGTATCTGTACATTTGTTTGTTTATGCAACACTTTCTGACTATCCACTGTTAAACATTGTTTGGTAGTATTTATTAAGACACAGTAAGAAATTAAGTTTCAACCTAAAACATTGGAAAAGATTCATCCTACAGCAGGTGGCTTAAGATAATGAACATCATTTTGAAAGTAATTAAAATTTTTTTCCCAGATGGGGGTGGTGGCACGTGCCTTTAATCCCAGCATTTGCGAGGCAGAGGCAGGCAAATCTCTGAGTTCGGGGCGAGCCTGGTCTACAAAGCAGATTCCAGGACAGCCAAGGCTACACAGAGAAACCCTGTCTCAAATAAACAAACAAGCAAGCAAACAAAAAATTTTCCAAATAGCCTCTTCAAAGGGGATAACTTTATAATTTAACTAAACCAGTATCTGTAAAATGTTGCTTTATATTGTAATCAGTATAAAAGTTATAGATGTTATGGTTTACATTTCTTGTTCAAAATTTCCTGGCTTCAAGGGGTGGTTACGCTCTGTTACATCTTGGTTGATAAATTTTCATTGGATATACTTGATATATATTTAGATTGTAATGTAATTTATCACAAACTGCAGATAAGCCTCTTGCTAAGACTACTGCTAAGGGTTGTGGTATTTTATTCAGGGTCTAGCTAGGAAAATCTAAAAGACAACTAGACTTCAGAGTTTCAGGAGTTAATCCTAACATTTCCTTCATCGATCCACGGATAGCCTCATAACTTTGCAATTAACTTCACCAACAATGAAAAGAATATTCCTTCTCCAAGGTCGGCCCTGGATAAAGGCGTTGTTAGAGATAGATTGAGGGGTGAAACCTGGGTGTTCTGCTTCTGTGCTTCTTTGTGTCAATACGGCTTTGTTGTTTGCATTGAAGTAGTGTGCTTGCCTTTGATGTCTAGCAAAGGGTGGTCCTTGAGTACAATGGGGGTTTTCTCATCTCAAGAGTACATATCTCAGAGAGCGAAGCTGTCACACAAAATCAATGTCCATCTGAGCCACTCCAGAGCAGTGGCTTCCAGGTCCTTTGTCTTGTGACCTCAATGAATGAAATTTAGGACAGTGGGAGGGTGAGTTTAAAAAGGAGTTTTACGATGGCATTATAGGTGGGAGCAGAAGACATCTGTAGAGAAGGAGTGGGTACTAGAAAATGGATTCCATCAGCCTGCTGGACTCGCAGCATTTTTGTTGTGTAAGAACGTGGCAGAAACTGGGGTAGGGTGTGAGGAGTGAGCTGGTCAGTCCGCAGTGGCTCCAGGTGCCTCTCAGTTTATGTCACCTTCACACCTAAGGAGTGTTCATATAGGCTGGGGAAGAGGGATAGAAAGATGATGAGAACACGGACAAGAACCAAGGCTGAGCGAAGGGCATTTCCAGCTTCTGGCCCAAGACAAGTATCTGAGTTACCCTGACAAGTGTGTCTCCTGTTATTCGTCATGCTGAAACTTAGAATTAACTTACCAATTTCTAAAAAGAAGTCATGTTGAAACTTAGAACTGACTTACTAATTTCTAAAACAATAACTTTTTAGGAAAAAAAAGGGGGGGTATTCTCATCTCTTTGTGGAATGGTAAATGACAAGGCCACTGCTGCAGTGTTGTGGTCTTTATGGTTATGTTAACCTGTTTCACCCCTGTACAAAAACTCAAGTCCTTCTCAGGTATTCTTCAGCTCTATGGAGCCTTCTTTGACAAGTTGCTGCTTTGACTGCAGTATTTTCCTTGATGTGTAACTCAAAAATGTTGGCCTAAAGTGTATGTATAGCATACCAACACTTTCCACCACCATCTCATTTCACTTTGTATGTGTGCTGTAAGTTTAATTTTTCCCCAAATTTGGTTGGTGGGGTTTTTTTATTTGTCTCGTTTTCTATTGTACTTTTAATTACATTTTATTATGTTTGATGACAACTTTCAGTCCATGTATTGTTAATGGCTAAATTATTTCCCTCATTTTAAGCACTATCAGTGCCAGTGAATGATGTCTTCTCCGTACTATGATCACTGTGAGTTCGAGGCCAGCCTGGTCTACAAAGGGAGTCCAGGACAGCCAAAGGCTACACAGAGAAACCCTGTCTCGAAAAACTAAAAACAAAACAAAAACAAAATCAAAACAAAACAAAACAAACCATACTATGCAGAGCACCAGTCTCCTTGGGTTTAGTGGTACTCAGTCTCTATGCACTCTTCTCCTAGTTATTCTGTAGTATTTTGATAGTTTGGAAACTAAGGGAATCTGATTAACTTAGATTAAATAACTGAAAACATAAAACAAATCTCTGAGGATACTTTTAATATTGTTAATCACACCACCTCCCATGAATTAAAAAGAAAAAAAGAAAATCTGTAGGTTTTGGTACTTTAACAGCAGATGGCTTTTGAGATCTTCCAGAATAACAATGTGTTTCTGCACTAACTTCCTAACAAGGGGATTTTTTTTTTCTTGGTTAAAACCACTGAAAACTGTTATTCTTTGTAGGTGGCAAACAGATGCCCAACAAATGGGTAACCCTGCCTTTATCACACAACTGTTCTTGAAGCTACTCATCTGTCAACAGGAATAGCTTCATTAGTTTGTATGACTTCCAGAAACTTTAAACTTTTGATGTACTGTTGGGTTGTGTGTGAGTACTGCATTGACACCTTTGGTAGTGTTGATGCAGTAATCCATCTGTCATATCAAAAGGAAAAGGAGAACTTATTCAAGGCCAACAAGGAAAGGTACTCTTAGCCTTTGGGCTGGTAGAAGCTTGGGGTGCCTTTCTTCATTCCAAAAGCCTAGTAGTCAAAATTGCTGCTGAGAAGCTTGCTCTACCAAGTAGGAACACTGGGCTTGCATTTTCTTCCTCATCCAAGCTAGTGCTTGCAGTGAGGCCCGTGTTTGCAGAAATCTACACAGCACCCCATTGTGTCTAGCACGTGCTTCCCTTGTGTTTTCCTAGGTGAGATAGCTTATCTCTTGGAACACAGCCAGGCGGCTCTGTCGTTTTGAGAAAAGATACACCAGTTTTAATGCTGTAGTCACCCAGCTTTCACCTCAAAAGAAAAAAGAGAATTTATTCTAGGCTGAGGGTGGGTAGAGGCATTCTTAACCTTTGGGCATGGAGTCCATTTCTACATTCCAAAAACCTAATAATCACAGAGCTAATCATGCATAGAAGTGGTCAATAAATGACTAGGTGCTAACATAACATGTGATGATTTGGTTCTGTGCTTTCAATAGCCTATCTCTCTCTAGTCACTGGAATTGTGATGAGTCTCATAGAAGGTTTAATTCAGATATAGCTTTTTCTTTGGCACTTCCCTTCACTTTGGACAAACAGCTGGTTATTAAAACTATGTGTTTTGTCATGTAGCATTTTGGCTAAGATCAAATATACAAATATATATTAAATAATGGAAGCTTTCTTTTACTTTTCTTAGTTTGAAATGTAAGTAGCATAGAAGACTTTTATTTGTTTTTGTTTATTTACTCTTCAAATGTTGAAAGATCTGAACTAGACTATTTGCCAGGCTAGTATTGACATCATTTGTTGAACCATCACTTGTGCAAATCCATACCCCACACTTTTCAAAAATAGTGAAAACAAGCAAAACCTCATTAAAAAAATAATTACTTTCAGTGTATGATTTGATGCTTCCAGGAAATTATACAGACACATTCCTCTCAGGCAGGGTCATGGAAAGGTACAGAACTTGAGACCGAAGCTGTGCATTTCTTTTTTTTTTTATTTTGCAATTTTATTCTTTTTTTTTTTTTAAGGATTTATTTTATTTATTTATTTTTTTTAATTAATTTATTCTTGTTACATCTCTATGGTTATCCCATCCCTTGTATCCTCCCATTCTCCCCTCCCTCCCATTTTCCCCTTATTCCCCTCTCCTATGACTGTTCCTCAGAGGGATTACCTCCCTCTCTATATGCTCATAGGGTATCAAGTCTCTTCTCAGTGACCTGCTGTCCTTCCTCTGAGTGCCACTAGGTCTCCCCCGCCAGGGGACATAGTCAGATGTGAGGCACCAGAGTACTTGAGAAAGTCAAATCCCTCTCTCCACTCAAGTGTGGAGACTGTCTTGTCCATGGGCTAGATCAGGGTAGGGGTTTAAATTTTTCCGCCTGTATTGTCCTTGGCTAGGGCCTTAGTTTGAGCGGGACCCCATGACCCAAATCTGCCTATCATAATGTTCTACTTGTAGGTTTCTAGAACCCACTGGATCCTTCTACATTGCTATTCACCCATTGCTCTCTCATCTAGAGTCCCAATAGGATGTCCTCCCCTCGGTCCCAGTTTCCTGGTAAGGGAAGGCTTTCATGGGACATGCCCATTGGCCTAGTATGCAGATATAAGTGAGTATATACCATTTGAGTCTTTCTGCTTCTGGGTTAACTCACTCATTATGATCATCTCTAGCTCAATCCATTTGTCCACAAATTTCGGGAATTCCTTGTTTTTAATAGCTGAGTAGTATTCCATAGTGTATATGTACCACAGTTTCTTTATCCATTCTTCTACTGAGGGACATTTAGGCTGTTTCCATGATCTGGCTATTATGAATAAGGCTGCTATGAACATGGTTGAGCAAATTTTCTTGCTGTGTGCTGGTGCATCTTCTGGGTATATTCCAAGGAGTGGAATAGCTGGGTCTTGAGGAAGCCCTATTCCCAGTTTTCTGAGATAGCACCAGATAGATTTCCAAAGTGGTTGTAGTAGTTTGCATTCCCACCAGCAATGAAGGAGTGTTCCTCTCTCCCCACATCCTCTCCAGCATGTGGTGTCGCTTGAGTTTTTGATCTTAGCCATTCTGATGGGTGTAAGATGGAATCTCAGAGTTGTTTTGATTTGCATTTCCCTGATGACTAAGGAGGTTGAGCATTTCTTTAAGTGTTTCTCAGCCATTTGATATTCTTCTGTTGAGAATTCTCTGTTTAGTTCCAAGCCCCATTTCTCAATTGGGTTATTTGGTTTGGTGGTGTTTAATTTCTTGAGTTCTTTATATATTTTGGATATTAGACCTTTGTCAGATGTAGGGTTGGTGAAGATCTTTTCCCAGTCTGTAGGCTGTCGCTTTGTTCTCTTGACAGTGTCTCTAGCCTTACAGAAGCTTCTCAGTCTCATGAGGTCCCATTTATTAATTGTTGATATTAAGGCCTGGGCTGTTGGTGTTCTGTTCAGGAAGTTGTCTCCTGTGCCAATATGTTCCAGGCTCTTTCCCACTTTTTCTTCTAAGTGACTTAGTGTCTCTGGTTTTATGTTGAGGTCTTTAATCCACTTGGATTTGAGTTTTGTGCAAGGTGACAAATATGGGTCCAGTTGCATTTTTTTACACATAGACATCCAGTTAGACCAGCACCATTTGTTGAAGATGCTATCCTTTTTCCATTGAATGGATTTGGCTTCTTTGTCAAAAATCAAGTGACCATATGTGTGTGGATTCATATCTGGGTCTTCAATTCGATTCCACTGATCAACCAGCCTGTTGCTGTGCCAGTACCATGCTGTTTTAATTACAATTGCTTTATAGTACAATTTGAAATCAGGTATGGAGATTCCTCCACAGCACCTTTTATTGTACAAGATCGTTTTTGCTATTCTGGGTTTTTTGTATTTCCATATGAAGTTCAGAATTGAACTTTCAATGTCTTTAAAAAATTGTGTAGGTATTTTGATAGGGATTGCATTGATTCTATAGATTGCTTTTGGTAGGATGGCCATTTTTACTATGTTAATTCTCCCTATCCATGAGCAAGGAAGATCCTTCCATCTTCTCATGTCATCTTCAATCTCCTTCTTCAGAGTTTTGAAATTTTTTTCAAATAAGTCCTTCACTTGCTTAGTTAAAGTAACTCCTAGATATTTTATATTGCTTGTGGCTAATGTGAAGGGTGTGGATTTCCTAATTTCTTCCTCTGCAAGCTTGTCATTTGTGTATAGGAAGGCTACAGACTTTTTTGAGTTAATTTTGTATCCAGCCAAATTGCTGAAAGTATTTATCAGCTGTAGGAGTTCTCTGGTGGAATTTTGAGGGTCACTTATGTACACAATCATATCATCTGCAAATAGGGATAGTTTGACTTCCTCCTTTCCCATTTGGATACCCTTGATCTCCTTTTGTTGTCTTATTGCTCTGGCTAGAACTTCGAGTACTATATTGAAGAGATATGGAGAGAGTGGGCAGCCTTGCCTTGTTCCCGATTTTAGAGGAATTTCCTTGAGTATCTCACCATTTACTTTAATTTTGGCTATTGGCTTGCTGTAGATAGCCTTTATTATGTTGATGAAAGTGCCTTGTATCCCCGATCTCTCTAAAACTTTAAACATGAATGGGTGTTGGATTTTATCAAATGCTTTCTCTGCATCTAAAGAGATGATCATGTGGTTTTTTATTTTCAGTTTGTTTATATGGTGGATTACATTGATGGATTTCCGTATATTAAACCATCCCTGCATGCCTGGAATGAAGCCTACTTGGTCATGATGAATGATATCCTTTATGTGTTCTTGTATTCGTTTTGCAAGAATTTTATTTAGTATTTTTGCATCGATGTTCATAAGAGAAATTGGTCTGAAATTCTCTTTCTTTGTTGAGTCTTTGTGAGGCTTAGGTATCAACGTGACTATGGCCTCATAGAATGAATTTGGTAATGTTCCATCCAATTCTATGGTTTGGAGTAGCTTGAAGAGTATCGGTATTAGCTCGCCTTTGAAGGTCTGGTAGAATTCCGCACTGAAACCATCTGGCCCTGGGCTTTTTTTGCTTGGGAGACTATCAATGATTGCTTCTATTTCTGTAGGGGAAATGGGACTATTTAGCTTGTTTATCTGTTCTTCACTCAATTTAGGCAAGTGAAATTGATCAAGAAAGTCATCCATTTCCCTTAGGTTTTCAAATTTTGTGGCATATATGCCTTCAAAGTAGGATCTTATGATTCTTTGTATTTCTTCAGTGTCTGTTGTTATGTCTCCCTTTTCATTTCTGATTCTGTTGATTTCAATACTGTCTCTCTGCCTTTTAGTTAGTTTGGCTAACGGTCTGTCTATCTTATTGATTTTCTCAAAGAACCAGCTCTTGGTTTTGTTGATTCTTTGGACTGTTTTCTTAGTTTCTAATTTGTTAATTTCAGCCCTGAGTTTGATTATTTCCAGACGTCTACTCCTTTTGGGTGTTTCTGCTTCCTTTTTTTCTAGGGCTTCCAGCTGTTTTGTTAAGTTGCTTATGTGCAATGTTTCCAATTTCTTTTTAAAGGCACTTAGTGCTATGAGTTTTCCTCTTAACACTGCTTTCAATGTATCCCACAAATTTGGGTATGTTGTTCCCTCATTATCATTGAATTTCAGAAACTCCTTGATTTCTTTCTTTATTTCTTCCCTGACCCATGTGTCATTTAGCAGAGAGTTGTTTAGTTTCCACGTACGTGTAGGCTTTTTGTTGTTTCTGTTGTTGTTGAATTGCAGCCTAAGAGCATGGTGATCTGATAGGATACAAGGTATTATTTCAATCCTCTTGTATCTGTTGAGGCCTGCTTTGTGACCTACAATGTGATCAATTTTGGAGAAGGTTCCATGGGGTGCAGAGAAGAAGGTATATTCTTTCTTGTTTGGGTGAAAGGTTCTATAGATATCTGTTAGATCCATTTGACCCATGGCATTGGTTAATGATGTTATTTCACGGCTAAGTTTCTGTTTCAATGACTTATCCTTCAGTGAGAGTGGGGTGTTGAAGTCTCCCACTATTATTGTGTGGTGATCGATGTGTGGTTTAAGTTTTTTTAGCAGATCTTTTATAAATGTGGGTGCCCTTGTATTGGGAGCATAGATGTTCAGAATTGTGATGTCATCTTGGTTGGCTTTACCTTTGATGAGTATGAAGTGTCCTTCTGCATCCCTTTTGATTAATTTTGGTTGAAAGTCTATCTTGTTTGATATTAAAATGGCTACGCCTGCTTGCTTCTTGTGACCATTTGCTTGGAATATTTTTTTCCAACCTTTTACCCTGAGGTAATGCCTATCATTATAGGTGAGATGTGTTTCTTGAATGCAGAAGAATGTTGGATCTTGTTTATGCACCCATTCAGATAGTCTATGTCTTTTTATTGGAGAATTAAGACCATTGATGTTGAGAGATATTAACGACCAGTAACTGTTAAGAGTCTTAATTTTGATGTTGTTTCCAATCGAGTGTTTGTGTAGTTGTGTTTTTGCCATGGTATAATTACCTATTTCCTGAGTAGTTTTGGTTGTAGCTTGACCCTTTGGGATGGAGTTTTCCTTCTAGTACCTTCTGTAAAGCTGGATTTGTGGATAGGTACTGTTTGAATTTGTTTTTGTCATGGAATATTTTGTTTTCTCCATCAATGGTTATTGATAGTTTTGCTGGGTAAAGTAGTCTGGCCTGGCATCTGTGGTCTCTCAGGGTTTGCAGGATCTCTGTCCAGGCTCTTCTGGCTTTTATGGTCTCTGCTGAGAAGTCTGGTGTAATTCTGATAGGTTTGCCATTGAATGTTATTTGGCCCTTTTCCCTTGCAGCTTTTAATATTTTTTCTTTGTTCTGTATGTTTTGCGTTTTGATTATTATGTGACGGGCAGTTTTCCTTTTCTGGTCAATTCTATTTGGTGTTCTGTAGGCCTCTTGTATGTTTATAGGTATCTCTTTCTTTAGGTTGGGGAAATTTTCTTCTATAATTTTGTTGAGAATAGTTTCTGGGCCTTGGAGTCTGATATCTTCTCTTTCTTCAATGCCTATTATCCTCAGATTTTTTCTTTTCATGGTGTCCTGAATTTCTTGGATGTTTTGTGTCAGGAGTTTTCCAGATTTGGCATTATCTTTAATGGTTGCTTCAAGATCTGTGATTGTATCTTCTAGACCTGAAATTCGTTCTTCCGTCTCTTGGATTCTGTTAGAAAGGCTCACCTCTGTGTTGCTCGCCTTCTTCTCTGAGGTTTCACGTTCTCGTTTTTCTTCTGTCTGTGTGTTTATCATTGAATCCATTTTTGTCTTCAGATCTTGAACTGATTTTTTTATTTCTTTCACCTCATTTTTTGTATATTCCTGAGTTTCTTCCATTGCCTCTTTATAGGTCTTCAGAGCTTGAACCGTTTTAATTATTTCTTCCATCTGGTTATTTGCATTTTCCTTAAATTTTTCCAGTTCCACTCTATGTGCTTCTTTTATGTCTCTCACCTGTTTTGCTGCATCTTCCTGTATTTGATTACGAATTTTATTTGTTTCCTCCATTAATATGCTCCTTATTAAGGATTTGAGGTCATTTTCTTGTATTTCCGTTGTATTTGAGCTCTCTGGGTTGTTTTCTTTGGGATAGCTGGAAACTGGAGACGCCATGTTGTTTTGAGGTTTTTTGCGTATGCTTTTACGCTGTCCTTTAGACATCTTGCCGGCTTTGTTTTCGTTGGGTAGATTCCCGAGTTGGATGGAGGGAGTCTGATGATAGATTCACTTGTTTTCTCACGGTTTCCGTAGGTTGGAAGCTCTTATGTTTCACTGTTGTGGATGGCAGGAGGTTAGCCCTGGCGTTTTGGGCTCTCACAGCCAGTGATCCTCAGCTCTCCTGTGCTGTGGGTCCTGTAATTGTTCTGGGTCTCTGGATGAGCGTTGGGTCAGGCCAAGGTATCCACAGCCTTCTGGGTTCCCTGCCAGGTCCAGCCAGGGAAACTAGTCCCAAACCACCGTCCGAGCTCAGCTAGTATCTCAGGGCCTGAACCGTCTGCCGAGCTTAGCTAGGAATTCTGGGCTCAAAATGCACACAGGGTCCAGCCAGAATTTTCGGGCTAGGACTGCGCACCAAGCTCAGCTAGGGGTGTTTGGCCAAACTGCTTGCTGTGGTCAGTTATTGACTCATGCCCGAAACATCCGCGCAGCTCAGCCAGGAATTCTGGATTCAAACTGCACACTGTGTCCAACCAGAGTCTTAGAGCCGGGACTGTGCCAAAGGCTCTACTAGAGACTCTGGGCCCAATCTGTCTGCCAAGCACGGTTAGGGACTATGGCCCTAAGCTGCACGCCGAGCTCCACCCAAGTCTCTGGGGCAGAATTGTGCTCCGAGCTCAGTCAGGGACTATGGACCCACACTGCACGCTGAATTCAGCCCGGGCCTCCAGGCCTATACTGCGTGCATAGTCCAGCCAGAGTCTTGGGGCCGCCGAGCCCGTGTGTGCACAGCTCAGGAAGAATCCCTGGGCCTAATCTGCCCGGCAAGTCCAGCTAGGGCCTCTGGGCTGAATCTGCGTGCTGACCTCAGCCTGTGTCAGCGCCCTAAAACTGCCCTCTGAGGAGAGCTAATGTCTTGAGCAGAACTGCTCGTTGATGTGTGCTAGCGCCTCCGGTGGGACTGAGCGCTCCGCCCAGCCTGCGTCACAGCCGGTGAATTGGCTGCACTGAGGTGGTCCTTCAGTGGACCTGAGCGCTACCGCCCAGCCTGCGTCACAGCAGGTGAACTGTGGCTGTGCAGAGACGGGCCTGGGGTGGAACTGAGTGCTCCGCCCAGCCTGTGTCACAGCAGGTGAACTGCTGCTGTGCAGAGACTGGCCTGGGGTGGAACTGAGTGCTCCGCCCAGCCTGCGTCACAGCAGGTGAACTGCTCCTGTGCAGAGACTGGCCTGGGGCGGAACTGAGTGCTCCGCCCAGCCTGTGTCACAGCAGGGGAGCCGTGGCTCCGCTAAGCTGTTGTCTTGGGCAGAATTGCCCGCTGCGCTGAATCAGTGTCTCCACAGCACTGCGCCCTGAGCTGTACCCGGGACTCTGGGGCTGAACTGTCCGCCGTGTCCAGCTTGGGTCACAAAGCACCACGCGACCCAAATCCTGTCCAGTGTCCCCTCTCCCGCAGCAACTCCCACCGGCCACCACACTAACCGCCTCCACTGGATGGCTCTGAGCTGCAAACCTCAGTCGCTGCTGCTGGTGTTGCTGACGCCGCCTGTGCCGCCGCTGCTCTGATCCGAGAAAATCCGCACTCCTCCCGTGTGTAGGGGCACGCAGGTCCTCCGCACCCTGGTCCTTCCGAACCGTGGAGCACTCCTGCTGCCGTGGTGTCGGGATCCTGGTGTTCCTGGCTCAGAAATCTGTGCAATTCCCCGAACTGTTCACTGGAGCTTCCAAACACGGTCCACACTGCTCGCCGCCATCTTGGATCCTCTGATGCCCCTTTTCAGGAAACTGGGACCGAGGGGAGGACACCCTATTGGGACTCTAGATGAGAGAACCATGGGAGAATAGCAATGCAGAAGGATCCAGTGGGTCCTAGAAACCTTCCGGTATCCGTTCCACGGGATGAGTCCTTAGGTGTCTCTCTGGCCCGCGTGATAGTCCAGCCTGTTCGCTTTCTCCACACGCTCTCCCCGTGCATTTCTATTATATGGGAGTTCCAAAGCAAGATTATCTTTACATTGTTCTCTTACTGACAGCTTAAACAAACTACGTGAGTGCACAGTAACATAGTGGCCCTCAGTCTTAAATACCCTCAAGGTGTATTTGTAACTTTTACAGTGAGCCCCAGCAAAAGTTCTAGTCTCTTAGGATGCAGGAGATATTCTCAGAATATTCCATTGACACAGGAGTCTGTGAATTTGGAATAGAGAAAGGTGGCTTATATATGAGATGATTCCAAAACCTCATGGTGAGTGCTAATGTCTATTGCTGTATAGTTTTCCTTCTAATCTAGTGATGGCCAGTGTATTTCCCTTGTCACTGTCAGGGTGACAGTGCATGGGGATAAGTCGTTAGTGCAGAGGACATTTAATTTGAGAGTGGCGTGCTAATATCCTCTGTTCCAGCAGCACCTCGGGGGACTATCTTCTTTGGGATACTTGGTGTACGTCTCAGAATAACTGTGTATGATTTTGATTTTGTCCAGATACAATGTGAACCTTTCCAGTTGCTTTTGATTCAGTGCTTCTTTAAGTGTTGGGGAAGTAAACCTAAAAATTTTATGTGTTAGGAAATACACTCTAAAAATGGAATATTATAATGGCAATCTTTACCGGCCACACTGTCTGATTTAGAACCACCTAGTAGGTTGATGAAGCAGATGTGAGTGTGTCTCTAGAAATGTTCTGAGGACTAAGAAGGAAGATGTACTGACGGTGCAGCAGCATCCCATAGGCTGGAGCTCAGGTGGAATACGGGGAAGGAGACAATCCGCTGGCATCCCCTCTCTCTGCTCAATGGTCTGCCATGGTGTGAACTGCTCTGCTTCAACAAGCTCTTCCCGACATTTCTGGAAATGAGGAAACTAAATCTTTCCCTGCAAATGTTACCTTTGTCAGATATTGTGCTCACAGCAGTGCCAAACGTAACTAATACAAAAGAATGAGAGGAGTAGTTCCCTGAGAGGACTGCTCATCTGAATGATACACTCTAAATTGTCCCCATAGGCAAGAGGCTTCTGAGAATGAGTAGTTTTTCTCAGATGGATTCAGTAAATCAGTCACATTGGTGCTGGTGAATGAATCCATGATGCTAGTTTTGGGGACTGGGCTTTGAAGATTAATGGAGTTAGAAATTAGTAGACTTTTCCTGGTTCTTCCTTCTGCCTTTCTTCCTATTTTTCAGGAACTCGGGACTCGAAAGTTGTTTGCTCTGAGGCAGAACAGATCCAGGCTATCTGAGAGCATGCTCATACTACATCTCGTGATCATTGTAAGAGGGAGGATGCTCCTGTCGGTCGGTCTGTCTGTCTCTGACACTCTCTCTCTCTCTCTCTCTCTCTCTCTCTCTCTCTCTCTCTCTCTC
>OU015744.1:78148715-78164434 GCA_907169655.1 Acomys percivali
TATACTATTTTTAGCCCCATCTCATCATAGACTCTTTGATAATATGTCTTTATAAAATTAGAATTCTGTCAGTGCTTATACAAAAACATTTAGAGCTTTGGTTGTTGCTGTTGGTTTTTTTTTTTAATTAAGGTGCTTGAAAACATATTAATCGAAACCTAAACCAAGCTTCATGACATTCCCGTTTTAAGGCAGCATGACGATTGCGTGTGGAGTCTTCTGCCCCAGAGCAGCATATGGGCATGCGCGTTCACTCCGTAACTGTTGGAAGCAGGACTTGCAAACTTTAAGTCAGTTTCTTTAGTGTTGGTACATAGCTGAGGCCATGCTTTATCTTTTAGAAAGTCAGTGGAGTGCTATTGAACTTGGAAAATGCCAGATTGACCTCTGTAAAGAAATTGATGAGCTGCAGCAATTGGCTTTAACAAACAGGAAGTTTAAACTTAAGGTGGTGAGCTTTACCTCAAAGTCTGTGCTTCTAATTTCATACTGCATTTCTTCTCTTGGAAGTGGGGCTCCAGTGCTGTTAAACTTTCAGAGAAGCCCATAAACACCGACTTAATGCACAGTGTAGCAGAAATATAATTTCTACTGAGAAGCTATTGCTCCTGGCTTCTGAGTTTTTGTTAGGAAGTATGAGAGAGCACACTGGAACACAGGAGGAGGAACCCCAGCTTCTATCCTGGCTTGAGAGTGTAGCCCTGCACTAAGGGTCCTTGCCTGCTTGCCATGCATAAACATGGGCAGCACCCCCGCACTTTCGAAAAGGGGAGAAAGAGAAGCGAAGAGGTGGTCTCTACATATGTGGGATCTAAATCAGGATGATTGCCTTTTATGTACTCCAACTCAGCCTTCTTCTTCAGGCCTCATTTTATATACTACAGGTTTAATTGTACAATAAATCATAGGCTGCGTTCTAATACTATTTTCCTTTACTTAGTGATTGTACATGAGCAATTGTAACTTTCAATGGTGAAAGCTAATTATAATGTGGAACTGAAATCTGAGCATTCTTGAAGAAGCTTGGAGTATATTGACAGGTTTTTTTTTTTTCCTTTTTGAAAATTACTTTAATTTCTTTTATCTCCATTCAGCATCTTAACACAAGCTTTTAGAATATGAACTAATTTTCCAAAGACTGTTCTTTTCCACAGTTTTAGAATCCTGCATGGTGATAGCATGTTAAAATTTCACCAAAGTTTGAAAGTAATTTTTTTTTTCCTTTTTAAAATAGCAGCTGTCAAGCCCATGGCAGAATGATGCAAATAAGTCTCGTGGGCTAGAACTGTTACTATCCTAAACACATAATTTCAGGCATTGTCAATCTTTATGCAAGCTTGAATTCTAGGCACCTGATAACTTTGCACATGCCAAGATTTTAAAGCTTATTGTATTTTTATTGAACGGTTTGTGTTTGGAGTTGGCTTGAAAATTTGAATGGTTTCAAGTATGAGTGTCCACAGAGCCGATGCCCATGAAGTCTTCATAGAAATGCACAAGTTCCATGTTAGGCTCAGGGGCAGTTCCCCCTTCCCACCACCACCACTTGGAGACTCAGCTACATCTGCACAGGGGGGTCTAGGGTCTCTGCATGCATTATCCTTGGTTGTTGCATCAGTTTTAGCAGGGCCCCCTGTGCCCAGATCCACTGGCCTTAATGGTCTCCCTGTGGAGCTCCTGACCCCTCTGGGTCCTTCCATCCCCCCACCTCTACCCTAAAACTCTCAGTGCTCGGCCCAGAGCCTGTCTGCAAGTCCCCATAACTCTCCTGATCCCTTGCTGGGTGGAGTCTCTCAGAGGACATCTATGTTGGGCTAGTATCCACTTATAAGTGAGTATTTACCATGTATGTGTTTCTGGCTCTGGGTTACCTTACTCAGGATTACTGTTTCTAGTTTGGCCAATTAGTGGGGTAGGAAGCCAGCCCTGGCCTCTGTCAGAGGGTGGAAATGGCAAAAGATAAGAGTGAAGGGATAACAATCAGGATGTGATGTGTGAATAACTTATAATAAAATATATATTTATGAAAAAAGATCATAATTAATATAAACCAAACCCTTTATAAAAAGAAAGAAATGTAGAAGTTTCTAAAGGTTTGAGTGCTTCCTAAATGAACGCTTTGGTGGTTTTCCATCTGACAGGTTTTCTGCCTTCTAAAGGAATGATGGTGGAGTGTTTCTGCCCTGCAATATGGGTGTTCTGATTATGCCATGGCCAGCCCTCGGAGCACAAGGTGTTGTAAACAGAGCAGTGCCTCCGGTTGTATTGTCTAAGGAACTCTAGCAGAACCTAGAGGCCATCCTGGTTTATTCTGAGTGTTATTGGGCTCCAGGGGCTATGACATTAGTTTCAGATCAAAACTGTCGCCTAGATTGAGAACTATCCCTTTCATCTAGATCCTTTTTGCATACCTATGTCTTTAGAGGAGGATGCTCTTCATCCTAGTCTTCCATCCTACGTTTTTCCTGATGAATTTTCATGCTTAGTCTTCATTACCTCTCCTTGAAAGAAACCACCAAGTCGAAGTTCATGGAAGACTGAATTAGATGATACTGATTTCTATGCGAGATGCCTGTGACTCTGCCTAGCTCTGTTCTGTGGTGTAGAGGTCAGGAGCCACGTGCTGGCTAACGAAATGTGTAGCTGTCTTCTGTTGATGGGGACTGGTTGGGGAGGCTGGAGAGTTTAGCTTGTGGTTAATGAAGAAATTGAATGTGGTTTTTTTGTTTGTTTGTTTGTTTGTTTTGTTTTGTTTTTGTTTTGTTTTGTTTTTCTGAAGGGCAGTGAAGGAAGAATGATAAAACAGGTCCTTGCAGGGTTGTCAGCTGAGGAAGTCAGGCTGTGGGTCACAGAGGCACTCCATGCCTCAGTGGTTACAGTAGACGGCTATGATTTTTAGAGCCACAGTGCTGTGTACTTCACTTAGATAATTACAGATACGGAAGAACTTCTGAGCATTCAGCACCAAGGAAGCTTCTGGAAGAACAACAGTAAGAGAATGTGAAAAGTGACAGAAATCTTTGCAACCCACCAAAGAGCCTTCACACCCTCTAAAATTATATGCAAAGAGTGTATTATTAGAGAAAAAGACTTGCATGCAGGTCGGATGATTTTCAGTGATTTCAGAGTCCAAATGGAAGTCTTATTTTTATAATGTGAAACTTTATGGAAATGTACAGGGGGAAAGTAAGTACTTTTCTACTGCTACTGCAGACTAAATATAAATAAATGAGTGTAATTTGGTAGGAAAATACTTTTATTTGGAACTTCCACTGAGTATTTATATGTATTTCTGTGGAATCTAGTTTGCATTTTGTTGCATACTTAACTAAGAAGCGCGGAGGTGAAGCTTAAATTGCAGGAGGATAGATGGCTGTAATAGGCTGTCATAACCACACGGGTAAATCGCAGCCTCCCGTTTATCTCCCTAGTCAGGCTTCTCATTGCTGCGAAGCGCTGCCTGAAAACGAGTCCGGCATAAATATAATTGGTTGTTTATTAACAAACGCATCCAAAAGCATGGACTTGCTCAACTTGTTGAGGCAATAGACTCTGGGCAGTTATCCATTTCTTGAATTTGATGGTAATTTAGGAATATTATAGTAGTACTCAATATATACAACTCATGCTGTGGGAATTCGTTTAAAGTATTTCCTTTTTATTAAGTTAAAGTGCAATAATCTTGTTAGTGAAAAATGAAGTTTGAAGCGGTCTTTTCCGTAACATTTTATTAGAAATAATTGAGATTTTTTTCAATGCCGCATTCAGTTATGTCACATTTTATGTAGTGCTGATTGGTAAAGATTGTAGTAAAATGGAAGTGGGGCTTTGTAATCAACACGGTTGGTACAACTTGGTGGTGTTTTCCCCCCTTAAGTTAGAAATACAGTTTGATCTATGAATGGTTGGGAAATGAATATATTAGTTTGAGGAAACTTTCATAAGGGAGACTAGCATTTTTGAGATTTGCATATTGTAACACAATAATGTGTAATAAGATTTCGTCTTAAATGTGAGGTTACTGCAGAGGCTGTTAATGTGTGTGAAGAGGGGAGAGTGTTTGTTGAGATGAGCAAGCCTAACTTAGTGAGTCTCTCTGTGCCATCTTTCCGTGACAAGGAGGAGACGGTGGCAAATGGTTCTGTATGTAGCCACAGGATGCTTTCATACTGGCAGCAGGGAACTAGCTACTTGTGAAAACAGCATGAAATGTGATGTGGAACAGCTGTCTAATTTATCAGCCAGAACAAATGGCCCATGTTTTAAGGTGTACCCTTTACCCCAGGTACCCATTATGGACATGTTCAGTCTACAAATGTTTGCTCAAAACTAGAGAAAGTTTGCCAGTTAAAATGATTGCGCCAAATGAGCCATAACATTTTTCCAAATGTTCTGTGATTTATTCTGGATTTGTATATGGATTATTAAGAACCCACAAAGCTTCAAGGTATAAGCCCAGAAGATCAGTTAGCTTCGTCTGTCCGCATGTTGCAGGAGCCCTCGTGGTCAGCTCTGGGGACCGACATCGGGTGCCGGCGTTCAGTGACGCTCTTTAGCGATGTGTAGAAGTGTGCAGTTTTCTAACCTATTTCTACAGGAGCTAACTTAGCAAAATTTTTAAGATCATCTTATTTTCTAAGTCTACGTGGTAAAAGGGTTACCTGTAGAGGACTCTTTATGTAACTTTAAACATGAATAGTTCCCGTCCCACTCCCCAGTGACAGGCAAGCGCTTAGAGAACATCTCTCTGATGTGTCACCTCATCCCATCTGCTCCCTAAAATTTAAGTGAGGTAATTGAATTTGGATTTTTAATTAAAATTTTATTTTATGTGTGCATTTGTTTTGCCTGTATATAAGTCTGTGTACCACTTGCAGTGGCAAGGCACCCAGAAGAAGGTATCGGATCCTCTGGAACTGGAGTCACAGAGGCTGCAGACTGCCGTGTAAGTGCTGGGACTAGAGCTCAGTTTCTCTGGATAGCCAACAAATTGTTTTGTTGTTTATTTGTTTGTTTGCTTTTCAAAAGCTCCTAATTTGTGCCGGCTTCCATATGAGTATTGGTAATTGCTGTAAGGCTTGACTTGTTCTGTTTTTTGATACCGGGTTTCTCTGTGTAGCCTTGCCTATCCTGAACTTGCTCCGTAGATCAGGTTGGCCTCGATCTCACAGAGATTGCCTGCCTCTGCCTCCGTGAGTGCTAGAATTAAAGGTGTGCACTGCAGTGCCCAGCTTCAGCATGACTTTTTGTGAAACTGAAGTCAGCAACTCAAAACAGCAGATTTAAAAACCAAACATACTATTTTAATACCATCAAAAGATGTACTAATTTGACATGTAGTTGCCAAGGATTGACAGTAGAAAAACATTAAAAGTCCTATTTTCTGTTATTATACCATTTTTAAATTTATTTTTAAAGATTTATTTATTTATTATGTATACAATGTTTTGCCTGCATGTGTGCCTGTCCTCCAAGGATTGACAGTAGAAAAATAATAAAAATCCTATTTTCGGGCCTGGAGAGATGGCTCAGAAATGAAGAACACTGACTGCTCTTCCAGAGGTCCTGAGTTCAATTCCCAGCAACCACATGGTGGCTCACAACCATCTATAATGGGATCGGATGCCCTCTTCTGGCATGCAAGTGTACATGCAGGCAGAGCACTGTATACAAAATAATAAATAAATAAATCTTTTAAAAAATGTTTTTTTAAAGTCCTATTTTCATTTATTACATCACTTTGTATAAGATCAGAACACTATGTGTAGTACAGTCACTGCAACACATGCCATACAGCAGCTTCAAATGTGAGCTGAGGCGGTTTAGGCGGTGATGTTGGTTGATATTGTGTGCTGGAATGGTGAAGCCAGAGGAGGGTGTTGAATTCCTGTGGGCTGCCTGATGTGGGAGCTGAGAATTGAACTTGGAAAAGCAGGCAGCCCTCTTAACCACTTTTGGCATATGGGAGAACTTATGACATGTTCCTCTTGGAAGTTTCTAATTCAGCAAGGTAGAGAGGAGATGGAAGCAAGACCCTGAGTCTCGTTATCATAACTGGAAAACAATTTATTGAGAACAAAAGAGGCTTGTAATCTATTTATCATACACTAGAACTTCTAAAATAATGATTTATTAGTTTTCTGCACACTTAAAGAATTTATCGACACACAGGACATAGCACATTGTTGGGTGTTCATTTACTGTAAGAATGTGTTTGATGTGCCCATGAACTGGAAGAATTCAGAAGTACCAGAAAATTAAAACTACAGTGTGCAAAAATGACTGCTTTATTGAGAACAGTAGAGACCAGCTTGTTAAAATGAGACGTTTTTGTAAAACTGTAATTGGGTTTCAGTGAACCATGGGGCCATGACACGGGAGCTAATAGAAATCCTTTATGTAAGTACTGAAGTCAGAGCATACTGAGATCTTTCTGGGCTGTTTTAGTCAGCAGGCATGTATCTGTTGATGGCAGAGCACAGTCCAGGCACCAATTCAGTGTGCTATAGGAGAGAGAAAGGGATCTCTTGTGAGGCCTGGGGGGAGATATGGCTTCAAAATTTAGTATTTGTCAAAACAAACAAACAAACAAACAAACAAATTAGTGTGTTGTCCTCATTTGTGCTGTCAGTGTTCTCATATTTGGCTTTTGACTGTCTGAGAACTGTGAAATGTGCAATGAACTATGGGTAGAGTTCTAACAAGAACTGCATCTACATTGAACTGCAAGTAGAATCCGCACGCTAGCCAGTGTTTGATTGGCTTCTTACAGAGCCATTAGCATGTAATTGAATTTGCAAGTTACAGAATATTCCATCAACCTAGGAGCTCTGTTTTGTGGGAGGATATGTGATAAATTCAGAGCGTGCTGTGTGCAGGCTGTGGTTTGTAGAGCTTTATCTTCTAGCTGGTGTTTTTATATATGCTTGTGGGTTACATCAAGTTTTAGTTCCCTTTCTAAAGTAATATCAGTCATCTACTTTGGAACTTCCTTTTAAGGACTATAATTCTATTGACAAGATCATAAAACTCGAGTGGTGAATTTTGTATTTTGTACTTACTTGCAAGTGAATTTTATTTCTTCAAGAAAATTAGTGTGAGCTTGAATAAGTTGCTTTGTAGAAGTTTCTGCACCGATTCCATGGTGGTTTAACAGTTTTCCTTCTCACTGCATTGAGTGATTTTCTTTTCCCATAGTCTTCTCAGAATTTATTCTCTTGATTATAGCCATTATGAATCCCTAGCCTATTTTTATTTAAAATGAGTTTAGGTGTCTCTATAAAATGCTTCCTTTCTGTTGGTTTGTATTTTTTGTGAAAGGGATATGTGGATAGCTAAACTTTTACCCTAAGGCTCTGATGGGATCCTGGTGATAAATGTTTGGCAAGGGTACTAAATGTAGCCATTATCAGAGGTGTGCATTGTGAGAACATTCTAGGACTACCTCCATCTCTCAGTCCAAAGCAGTATCCAAATACTTTATATTGGACCCAAGCCCTGGGACACATTTTAAGGATTGTGGAAATGTCACCACTTGGCATATATTTGTATGATACTCAATTTTAAGGAAGTTTATTATATTTTGAATTCTCTCTGTGTGTGAGGCTGCATGTATGTGAAGGTAACTGTGGAGCCAAAGGCATTGAATCCCATGGAGCTGGATTTATAGGTGGTTGTGAGCTAGCCAGCAGAGCCAAGCAGGTAAGGAGCATGCTGAGAGAGCTCCAAGCTCAAAGTTGCTTGGGTACCCCACAGTCTTCCTTGGTATGTTGGATATTTTGGGTTGTGGCTAGTGCCTGACTCATCTCTGGTGGTTTGCTATCTGTACCCCGATGGGCCAGGCTGGTGAGGAGTGGGCAGAGAGAGAGCCAAGCCCAATGCTGTTCAGATGTCCCACAGGCCTCCTCAGCTGGTTCCCTGGCTGTGTCCTGGATGGGCCAGGCTAGTGAGGAGCAGGTAGAGAGAGATCCAAGCCCAAAGCTGCTCAGGTGCCACATCAACACTATGCTTTTTCCAGTTTGGGTTTTTTTTTTTTTTTTTTTTTTTTTTTAGAACTAGAGCTGATGTAAATATTGTACACTTGCTTTGTGAGGATACGTCTTCATTTCCCTAAGTAAGTACCCGGAAGTCCAGTTTCTGGGTTGTAGTGTAGCTGCATGGTTAATTGTTCAAGCATCTGTCATATTTCTCTAGAGTGGCCATTCTCAGTGAGGAATGCTCAGTTACTCTGTGCTTTCCTATCATTTGGTATTATCATCACGTTTATTCTAGACATTTTGAAAAGTGATAACATGTGGTTTTGATTTGCACTTCCTATTAACCAATGACGGCATCTTCCTGTGCTCTTACTTGTCATCCTTGCGTTTTCCAGGCAAATGTATGTTCATGTTTTGTCACTTTCTAATTAGATTACTTGCTTTATCGCTCTTGCTTTTTGAAAGCTAATTTCCTTTTTTCTTTGTTACGTACATAGTTTTCAGATGTCTTGTACACATCAGCAGCTTGTCTTTCCATCCTCCTAAACAAGATGGTTTCCTCAGGAGAGTAGTAACTCTTTGTAAGGTCCAGTTTACTGCACATCCTATCTAATATGTATTGGATGTCAATCTAGAGGGCTTTTGTAATAATTGTTTAGTTTGGCAATTTTAATGTAATTTCATCATTTCTCTACCTACCCCCATTTCCCTCTAACCCCTCCCATGTACCCCTCCTCTCAAATTAATGGCCTCTTGATTTTAATCTTTTAATTATTGTTAAAGACACACAAACACACACACTCCTAAAGATATAAATACTCAGTCTGTACAATGTTACTTGTTTGCCTATGGTTTTAGGGCTTGTCACCTGGTGTTGCATAACCCTGAGAAACCCTGTCCTGTTCTCAACACTCTTTAGTTTCCTGTTGTTCTTTGTCTAGGGTTGCGGCCTTCTGAGCTTACTCATGTAACCATTAGTTAACAAAGGCCTCTCCATTCCTTCATTTTTGAGACTTTGTTGTTACCATCTTTAATTTTCTCTTTGAAGTTGAGAGAACATATACCCTATGGGTGTTTCTTTTATTTTTATCACATAGTTTCTATATGTATTCTTTTCATTGTTACATAGTTCCTAAGTTGTATTTGGATTGAAGTATAAACTTAATCATCATGTAATTGGTGTAAAACAAAATACCTAAGCAGTCAACCCAGAAAGAGCGAAGGCTTGTAGTTATGAACGTTTCTGTTTCTGGTCTGTTGGGCCCATTGCTACTGAGTTGAGGCTTTGCCCATTGTAGCGAGGCAGTGATTCTGGATGGGAGTGCATGGTAGAGCAAGCTGCTCACAGATAGTTTCTAGAGAGTAAGGAGAAAGGTCAAAGGGAAGTCTGGGGGATCTAGTAGACTCTTCAAAACACTCTAATGGATAACCAGGAGACTTCTACCTGGTCCCTCTTTCATGCTTCTATCACTTCTTAGTATCACCATATATGAAGATTTTTTTTTTTAATATGTGGGCTTTGAGTAGACGTCTATCCAAACCACAGTATTCTCTGTACTGTCTGAGTGAAGTGCTCAAGGAATTATCTACCTGCTCCCAGTGCTGAGAGCCACAGTTTATAGGAGATTGTACAACTGTAGTTCCTGATGGTGTTTAAGAGAACAAAAACTACACAAATTGCATTTAGTAGTACTTATTTCAGCCAAAAAGTGATTCATGAATTAAGCGAGAGTATTAATCTCTAAGGTTCAGAGGGCACAACCCTCTGAAGAAGAAAATAGCAAAAAGAAATAACCAAGTTGGTCTTGAATTTGATTGCACTTTATTTGCATAATAAGTTAAGTTACAGCGTGCCAAATTTAACTTAGTTTAACAGAGGAGAATTTGAAATCCTGTGTTTGTCAGGGAATCCCAAGTACTGGGGAAGGTACTTACAGGAAGGAACTATGGCACAGAATTTACTGGAAGGTACCTACTTATTGGGAAGGGGTAGCAAAGTTTGTTGAAGTGGAGATTGCTACTTTTTTTTTTTTTTCAAGACAAGGTTTAGATGTAGCCTTCGTTGTGCTAGACTTGCTTTGTAGACCAGGCTGGCCTCAAACTCACAGTGATCCGCCTGCCTGCTGGGATTAAAGGCATGCACCACCACGCCCGGCTTGAGATTCCTACTTTTGCTGCTCTGAGAAGACTAGATGCTACGGTATCAGTGGAAAACAATTCACAGTTGTTCTATGACCTACATTTGCTGTGAAGCCTGTTGAGGTCAGTGTGCTGGGGAATCTGCTGTGGCCACTGTGTTCGAACATCTGTGGATGGATGGATGGCCGGTCCTGCTTGTTGCTAGAAGAAAGAACTACATGCTATACCAAGGCCCAGGCCATGCTGGGGAGCTTACTGGGAAAATCCGAATAAGTTCTGTTCTATTACCAGGGACTATGTGAGGAAGAGGGAACTTAGAATTCACGGCCAAAGCATTGAAAATTGACAAAAGATCCCAGTCCTGAGAGATCTAGGCAAGGGAAGCGTGCACCCCTCTGCAGGACCCAGCATGCTGCTAGATAACTCGCACAGAATGTAGAATGTGCTCCTTCAATTTAGCTCCTTCAATAAGGGACTTGCAAATAAAAAAAATTAAAAGAAACAAGGCAAGTCTGAAGAGGCAGGTGTGAATGTTCTGATTCCTACTTGAGTTAAGCAATCTTGAAAATGTTTTTTTTTTAAACAGGACATTTGAGTACAGTGGGTACTAGATATGGAAAAGTCACTTTTATTTCTGGATGTAATAATGATACTGTGATATATATATATATATATATATATATATATATATACACACAGATATAAATGTTGAGATACTTTAAAAAACTCTTGAAGATCCACGTTAAAATAATTATAGATTAAATATTGTAATTTCTAGGATTTGTCTCAATAATGCTTTTGTTACATTTATGTATTTTTTTAAAAACCTCATGGAGTAAGGCTTTTTTCAAATCCTGAAAGTTATGAAGTAGCCCCTATCTCTGCTGTGTACAGAAGTTATCAATCACGAACAATGACCTGTCTTTAAAATAATGTAATTGTGAATCATGTTGTTTGGTTTTGTTTATAAAGAGCTGTTAGGAATTTATGGTGGTGATAACTGGCATTAACTGAGACATATTCCATGGCTACACTCATATGCACATATTTTGACTTGGTAGTTTATGATGTGAACAAAAGTGGCTTGTGCTTTATGGAGTGGTTGGGATAGCCTCATAGCAGAAAAGCAAGTATGCTGTGAGTCTCAGCAGTCTTTTTGACATAGATATATGTTTTCTACTCCCAAGCCTGAATATGTATTCCTCTGACATGTTTACAATATCTGTAAACCATCGTATTCCTAAGCATTGCAAAAATGTGACTTCTGTAATATTTATCTTATGCTGATGCAGTATTTATAACATAAACTGGAGGCATAGAGCCTAAGAAATATTCATGTTAGTCATCAACATGTGAAACTGTCAGTGCCTTTCCTAATTCCTATAGAGTTTTGAAACAAAAGTCTTTGATGGATAATTTT
This sequence comes from Acomys percivali, assembly GCA_907169655.1. Lineage (NCBI taxonomy): Eukaryota > Metazoa > Chordata > Mammalia > Rodentia > Muridae > Acomys > Acomys percivali. The sequence continues at coordinate 78,160,251 of OU015744.1, forward strand.
CTATTGCCCCTTAGCTGTGCATTCATTTACTCTTGCTCATGTTCATACAATTGCTTATGTAGCATATTAAAAACATAGAAAGTTCAAATGACTTGACAAAGGTTAAAGTGGATATTTAACAAGTATTTATAATAGTTGTGGGTGGGAGTGGCTGAGTAGATGAAAATAGGGTACATGGTTTAGTAGATATTTCCCCCATGAGCTGTCTAAACATATGATTTTGTCTGAAGTTAGTAGAACACTCCAGAAAAAGGGGCCTGTCTTCCTTATTCTGATGTATGTATGTATGTATGTATGTATGTGTGTATGTATGTATGTATGTATGTATGTGTGTATGTATGTATGTGTGTATGTATTTTACATCCTGGTTTTAGCCCCATCGCTTCTCACCTCCCAGTCCCACCCTCCTTCCTTCTTCCCATTCCCCTTTCCGTGTTCCTCAGAAAAGGGGAGCCCTCCTACACACCCATCCCAGCTCAGCAACTCGCATCAGAACTAAGCATGTCCTCTTCCCCTGTAGCTTGGCAAGGCAGTCCCTCAAGGGGCTAGTAATCAAAAAGCTGGCAAGAGAGTCCATGCCAGAGAGAGCCCCATTCCCCTCAATATAGGACCCGCATGAAGCCTGAGATACCCATTGGCTACATCTTTGTAGAGGGCCAAGTCCATGCAAGGTCCTTGGTTGGGGCCTCAGTCTCACCAGGCCCCTCTGGGCCCAGGTCAGTTGCCTCTGTTGGTCTTCTTGTGAGCCACCTGTCACCTCCAGGCCCTTTTCTCCCCGCCACCTCTCTTTCCCAGTAGACTCCCTGTGCTTCTCTCGGTGTTTGGCCTCTGCGTCTCAGCACCTGTTCTGATGCACTGCTGGGTGGGGCCTCTTAGAGGATGACTCTGCTGGGCTCCTGTCTGCAAGCATAGAAGAATATCATTAATAGTTGGTTCTCTCAATGGGGTGAGTCTTGAGATGGGCCAGGCATCGATTAGACATTCCCTCAGTCTCTGCTCTATCTGCTCTGTCCTTGTCTCTGCACACCTTGTAGGCAGGGTGAATTATGAGCTGAAGTTTTTGTGAGTGGGTTGGTGTTCTCCTTCCTCTGCTAGGAGACTTGTCTAGTTAGAGGGTGTTGTCTTCGGTCTCTATGGCCCCTGCTACTACAAGTCTCTGCTAGAGTCCCTTTCATATCCCCCAGGAGCCTGCCCTGACTTAGGGCTCTAGCTTGTCACTCAGGTGCCCGTGCTCACGGTTTCTTTTTTCTCTACAAGCCTTTTGTCCTCCTGCCCCTGTCCTCCCCAAGCCTAATCTCCACCCTCTTTTCTCTCTGTGGTTCCTCTCCTACCTGTGCCCTTTCTAAAGAGCTTTCCCTAGAATGTTTTATGGAGCTCAGTTTTCTGCCTAAAAATATGGTGGTGATGTGTGTACGTGCATGTGTGTGTATGTGTGTGTGTGTGTGTGTGTGTGTGTGTTGTGATGCTGTGTATTTTATGAAGTATGGGTGAATTTAACGGCACTTGCAAGCTAATAGTTGCCCAGCTATAGTTTCATGGCTGTTATTAGAGGGGTGAGACACCTGAATCACAGATGGGCTAGTTTATTACTGCAGCAGCTGTAGCCCGAGGGTAAACACCTGGGCCTGTTTTTCTAGATGTTATCTTTTAAGGACACTTTGAGGGAGCATGAGAAGAACCTAGGGCTTAAGAGTCTCAAATTTTTATAATGAAAGGAGCCCACTCGGAGCATATCATCTTACGAGGCTCTTTCTTCACGTATGACACTTCCATCTCACAAAAGTCCCTAGAAAGATGATCTGCAGCAAGAGCAGCAGATACCTTACAAGACGTGCAGAGGACAGGAGAGACTCTTGCAAAACTAAATCCCAGCAACACCAACACTTGCTGTGGCTCCTGATGAATTCTCTCTTGAAAATCCCACTCTGTCATCCACACCGATTAACCAGATGATGACAAGAGACTCTTCCAATCTATTCAGTTTGTGTTTTTAAAAAAATGGATCTGAAGGCAATATCAGAAATATTCCAGCCAGGAAGCAAAGACCAGCCTGGGAAAGGATGCTGGTAATATCTGAAAGGGAGTGGACCTCAGGAAGATTTAGCAAGACTGATGCTGGCCAGATCTCTGGGATGGAGTGTCAGCGGGTTTCACCTGCTGAGAGATGCCACATCCATTTTCACTTCTGTGCTTTTTTAGAGACTGAATGGCTGCGGCAGCCCTGTGGACATGGGGTGGCAGAGGTTGAGCAATCAGCAAACCAGGAGCAGGCACCTGTAAAAGACTTCTCAAAACTGAGGCCTGCAGCAGTATGTGGATTTGCTTCAAGTGCTGGGGTGGTTGATAAGGTTCTCCCCTGCTCCCCCCCCCCTCTCTGTCTCTCTCTCAGGGGCAGCCTCCATTTCTTATGAAAAGTTGAGATGCCTCCTGCTCTCAGACCAGCTGTTCTTTGCATGTGTCATTTCTGTTTAACAAGTTAGCCTTATTTGATCCTTCAAAATAATTACCTCCCTGGGAAGAGCTGAACCAGAGAGTCATAAGGCAGTGAGTTTCAGGAGTCCCAAAATGAACTCATAATCAATTTTCAAAAAGTGTGTACTGATAACCCCATGAGTGACGGGAAGAGTCTAAAACCCCAAGTATACCTCTGGTTAGAGATTACTTCCTGCTGGACAATACTCTTATTGATGGACTTGTAGCATGAAGATATTGTTAAAACTGGAGGCCAGAGGTGAGAGAATGCCACAGTACACAGTTTGCAACTGTTGGACTCATGAGCTGCCTTTCAGCTCCACTTATCCTTCTGTCCAAAGTTCATTAAACAATTGGCATTTGATATGGAACAAGTAGTAACAAATAATTGAATGTTTCTGCTTCCAAAGAGACGATTTAAAACCTGTTGCCAGAGCCTCGTGGGAACTAATTCTTCATTTCTGCTTTGAGGTTAGATATTTTATTAATATTTTAAAATGTTTACTCATATTATCTTTGGCTTTCCATAGTGTTATATTGGTTGTAATTAAAAAAAAATATTTTCTTCTGTAGTTTTTACATCCTATTTCATTTTCATTTTAGGATATTTCCTGGATGTATTTTCCTCTTTCTGTATCTAGATCTCTAGTACAGACTCTTGCTGGTTATTGCCTTTACTGAGTTTGTTTACTTTTAAGTTAATCCTTGTAGAGGTTCGAACAGGGCCCCTTATCAGCCCTGACATGTGAACACTTGGACACCTATTTGGTGGTGCTCCTGGAAAGTTCGGAGGGAAATATGCAGTGGGGTGAGGATTTCAAAGCGAAAATCCTCCTACTTCCAATTCACACTCTTTGCCTTATGGTTATTGTTCCGAGATGTGAGCACTCGGCTCTCCCACTCCTGCCACCATTTTTGCCCTGTGTTGCTGTGTCTTCCTCTGAGCTGTAAGCCGAAATAAACTCTTCATCCTATATGCCTTGGTCATGGAGTTTTATCCCAGCAATAAGAGGGTAACTAATGCAGTCACTGTCTGTGTAGTCCCTTCTTGCTTTCTTCATCATTACTTTGCAATTACAATGCCCTCACTCTACCAGAACACTCATTAACATGGCTCTTGCTGAACCCCTGGCAATCCCCGTGAGGTGGTTGTTCTGCAGTTAACCAGTATTTTTCATATCCTTGCTTAGACTTGTATATTTATTGGCCTTAGTTGTCTTTTTTACATTTAGCAATGGAAGGTTTTATTGATTGGCCCAGACTGGTATGGCTTTGCTCTATGCTTATGTGGGCTTGTATATCCATAGACATTTTCCCATAAAATATATCCTCACAAATTCTTGCCACATTGTTAGTATTAGTACATTTTACAGGATGCATGGACTTTTATTACTAACAGTGAGGTTTTTGAAAAGCTTCCTAGTATCAAGACCCAGGATCTAGTTACCTAGCATTTTGCCATAATCTTTGAAAATAACTTGAAAAGTTGAACAAATCAATTTTATAATTAATTTTATTCAAATTTATTCTAATTCATTCAAAAACAGTTGGTGGTAGTTATACACTGAGAAATGGGAGTTATTTCACTCAATGGGTTAATATCAATTTTGCTGAAAAAACTAAGAATTCACTTTCCTAAAAGTGCTATTTTTCCATGAAGTCAGATGTGTGTGTGTGTGTGTGTGTGTGTGTGTGTGTGTGTGTGTGTGTGT
>OU015744.1:78170459-78187240 GCA_907169655.1 Acomys percivali
ATATTATTTTTAGTCACATTGAATCTTTGTATTTCCTTGGATCCAAAATATCTTTATATCACTAGCCTTGTTATGATATCATTGAGAAAATCATGGCTTACAAATGATAAGTACCAGTGCATAATCATTCCTTACTAATAGCTGATGTTTTTTTCTGGGCACCTTTATCCCACAAACTTCAAATTATGTATAAACCTTACTACAACTCATAAATACTCAAGATTCTGGTGTAGCCTAGTAATGTGTGTAACAAATACTGGCTGTGATTGTATCTGTGGTGCCACTAATGTAAGTTGCCTCATTAATTTATGCTGCACAAGAAAGAATGTAACTTACCTAAGCCATCAGTGCTGAGGTGACAAGGACATTCTGAATGCTCCAGGATGCGTTCTGGAGATGGTAAAGGTGCAAAAATATTCACTTTCAGGTTGGTGAACTGAGTCATGTCATGTCTTCTAATAACTCTGAGGAACAAAATGAAAGGCTCGGTCTGTATTTGTTTTCCCTTCTTTATATGTTTTTTTTGTGGGGAGCAGGTATGCTATTGAGTAGTGATAGTACAAGCTGTCATACAGCAGGATGACACACATGCTCATAATGATCCTGAGCACATAACAGATTACATAGAGAATAGACAAACAAAGCAGAGATATATTGAAAATTAGTGAACCATATTATTCATAAAAATTATAAGTGATTTGCTCATCTTACTGAAAAACATAGTGTCTTTGTGTTGTCCTTCCCTTGGGCTTGGATCATTTCCAGGTGTGTGCGGATGGAGGGATGGTGGTGAGACAGTTCAGATGGAAGGAAGCCTTCCAGGCACTGGCAACAATTGGTATTTTTCGTAATTAACTTTCCCCAAAAGTCTTAAGAGTACTTTATTCTTCCCTCTTGAGATTCAGCATGTGACTTTATAAGAATGTCATGACAGAAATAGAATGCAGTCTGCAGCTGACTTAAAACTGGACTATTTGATTCTCTGAGGGAGAGATGTCCAAATGAACCTGTCATAGCTTGCCATTCATCTTCCTTCCCTGTTGACCTCACTCACTAGTCAAAGGTTGTGTTCCTATTCTTACAAGGTATAGTGTTATCATAGCCAAGTTTGTAAGGGACAGAAGTCTTAAAGCTTAATTAGAAATCAGTTAAGAACACCCTAAGGTTATAACAGTTTTGTTTGTGTGTACATGTACATTTTCAGTCTTGTGGGTTAGAGTTTTAGCAGCACAGTTAATAGCACCGGGAACAAGTGACACTTCAGGTTCATGCTAGAAAACAGTTCATCTTTTCCCAGGTCTCAGGCTGCTCTTTGAAGATAACAGGAATTGCCAACTTATGCTTTCTTATGTCTGAAGTTTATAAAATGTTGACAGAGAAGTAACTCATTAACATAGAAGAGGATCTAGTGGTTCAAGGGGAGTAAGATGTTTTCTTTAGGTTTGGAACCTACCTATCACTGTGCTAGAGAGGAACTCCATCTGCAGAGACTTAGCTTCCTCAGTGTTGGTAGAGCTTTTTCTATGTGCATTTAATTACCCCTCCCACTCCCCTATTATGATGTCCCACAGTGTTATAAGTTCAGAGATGTTAAACACAACCCCCAAGTATCTCAGTCATACAGCTGGTAAGTGACGCAGCAGAGGTTTAACTGATTGCAGACTCCATGTTCTTTTTTGTTTGCTTGTTTTCAAGACAGGGTTTCTTTGTGTAACTCTGGCTGTCCTGGAACTTACTTTGTAGAGACCAGGCTAGCCCTGAACTTAGAGATCTGTCTGCCCCTGCCTCACAAGTGCTGGGATTAAGATTGTACACCATGGCACCTGGGCAGCCCTGTATGCTTACAGTGAAGTGTTCTGAAGTATATTCAAGACGGAAGTGAAACCACGAGTGAGGACATGAAAACAGTAAAGATATTTAGTGTGTTTGTTAAATGGTAGGCAGCTGCTGGGGTGAAGCTGAAGTAGTCTGGAAGCCTAGGACCTGATGTGGTCCCTGTCAAAGAGGGCATTCCGCTCAGTATGCATCTTAGCTTTTGTTCTATATTATGGAGAATCTGCTGTGGACCAGGCAGTGTGCTGGGTGCGAGGGAATAAGAATTGAGCACATCCACTTGCATTTGAATGATAACTCTAATTAATGATGCTGGCATTTTTTGTTGCAATTTTCTGCTTTGTATGTTTACTTAGAAAGTACTTCCTTAGCCAGTCTTCATGCAAACTTTCATATTTTTATCTCTAGTTTCATAAGTGTATTTAAATGTATGCAGTCTGGTCCAATTATATCTGTGAATACTCATGGTAACTTGATCCTTGGCCACCTAGCTTTGAAGGGAGAGCATTTGAGGAGCTGTCTATGTTCTGGTGAGGACTGGTTCCGCTACAGTAATGGCCTGCTGGAGTGAACTTGCCCCCTTCTGGCATGTAACATGATGATGTTTCTCTCTCACTCCTATTCCTTTCACCCTGCAGGGAATCTGAAAACCGCATTCCGGATGATGGCACCTTTCTCTTTGTTCTTCTAGCTGCAGGTCAGCTCAGAAGCCTATGATGGCTGTGACATTAACAAAACCCACTTTGGTTTTGGACTTCCTGCATTATGCACTTGATTCTTTATCCCATGGACTGTGTAACCAGAATTAACCCACCATTCTGTCTTCTGAATTTTCACCTGTACATTTTCTTGATTAGAGAAATTGGATGAAAAACACCTTGATTTTGTTTAGTAGAACTTAGAGCACATGATAGTGTGGAATGCAATCCATGCCAATTAAAGGACTAGCAGAAAAACTCTGAAACTAGTCCTATTTCTTGTTTCTTTTCGTCTCTCAAATTGAAAGTCTCAAGTAGTCACAATTATTTCCAGTTTAGCTTCATTTGACCTTATTTTAATTCAAATATTGAGATGACTATTCAGTAAAATAGTTTTAAAGAAATATTTTTAAATGAAAAAAATCTTCTCCATTTAATACATGCTTGTTTTCTGTGGTGTAGCATGTGGAGCGATTGACGCTTTGAAGGCTATCTATCTATCTATTAAACTCTCCTCACCAAAGCTTACTAACACCAAATAGAGTGCCTAGAAAAGGCATTGGAAGGGTTGCCTTTTGATCTGTGAGTCTGGTTTGCCTTCCTTCTTACTACTGCTTGTGGTTGGGGTTCTATGTTTTTTAGTGTGGTTAGAAATGGATTTGGAATATAGGGGTAGCTCTATATTTATTTGAGAATCTCATATAGCTCTGTCTTTAGGAAATGCTCAGAACTGACTTTTCAAGTGTGAAGAATATTTTGGGCCCAGCTGTCAACACATCAAAACTGATATGACAGACTATAATTTCTGCACTTTATGACGAACCCTTAGGGTTATGGCCTTTTGTCCACAGTTTGCTGGGAAGTGATTGATTTTCTTGATTGACAGGAAACATGGTTTATTGTGATCCAGGTAGTCCAGATCATCAGGGCAAAGGACAGCCGATGGAACTTTGAGCTCTGTCAGTACTCAGGAGGTGCCAGTATGCCTAGATGAAGAATTAAGCTTCATTTAGTTGTGTTATACAGTGAGAGTGTTTACTGGGAATAAGAGCATCACTAACCTTTACGAAAGTGAAAAAGAAAACATTCTATGGGGTAGCCTTCTACCTTCATAGCAAGAAAGACTTGCTACTTGGCCGGCTTATGTCCTCTTCCTTCTATTTCCTATGCAATAGAATCTTACTAGTTGTAAAACATTGCATACATTCATAGCACATACGAATTCTTGTGGCAACGTATTCCGCCATTTTGTCTATAGTGGCCTGGAATTTAGAATAGCTAAACACAGTCAGGGCCATTACTGTTGCATCATGAGAGATAATGATTTCAAATGGAAGTTGGTTTAAATCTTTTCAGATCTGTTTACACTTTCAACCTGAAAACTTGAATGATAATAACCAGATATATGGTCAAATCTGTGGGACTCAATGCATGTTATTTGGATTCTTTGATTCCTTAAGTAGGTGTTAAGGATAAGCATGTATTTAGCTTAAAAAGCCGATCTGTTCTCAAAGAATTTTCTCACTCTTGCGGAATAGCGGCTCTTCTGTGCCTTATCTCTAGTTCTGTCGGACAGTCCTGAGATGTGGTGAGCAAAGTACCACGTAGCTGCGTGAAAGCGAGAGGAGTGCTTGTTGCTCTTCCCGATGTCCTCTCAGGAACACTTTATGCACTGTTCATTTAGTAGGGATGCTCAGGGCTTCAAGATGTAGACAGAGCTATTGGCTTTTAGCAGGGAGTAGTTTCATTCTGTGAGGAATTAATAGGGAAGCATCCAAAGGGAAGAACGTGGACACATTGGAGGCATCATTTGTTCATTAAAGGAAGTGTCTGGAACCAATGGATTACAAGTGGATGTAAAGTCTGTGTTGGAAGAGCTACTCATCTGCTGTCCATTGAGTGCTTTCCATGACTGTGCCCTTGTTGTAGGCAGTGGATTCCACAGCTTATGCTATGGAATATGGAGACTATCTGGAGATATTATGAAAAACAGTGAATGAATGTATTGTTGATAAGAAAATGCTCCACTTCACAACAGGGACATGTGCTCAACCATCTTCATAGTGGCCTTATTCATAATATCCAGAACATGGAATCTGTTAGGAGGAACAAGACAGGTTCAGAGTGCAGGCAAGTACGTGGTGGAAATGTTGCCATTTTATATAGAAGGACAAGAAACTTCTGTGGTGATTCACATACAGGACTGTAGGGGATAGCATGAAAGACTAAGTAGGATAAACCAGTTATGGACTCTCCTGTGAGACCAAGATGGCCGCGGCAAGATGAGGAGGGGTTATTAGCTCTCAGGTTTTTTATTATAAGGCCACTGTTGGCCTTGGCAGTGATTGTTTCAGATATTGGAAGATAAAAAAAGCCTTTTAAAATCACTTTTGCTGAAGAAACAGAAATGGGGTAGAAGCTGGCGATGATAGAGGGTAGAGTGACTTTATCATTTATTATCAAAACCAAGGCACGTTAGTAATAGAAGGGTGACTACTTTGATTATGTAAGGGGAGCCTTGGGTTCACACTTGGGGGAGGGCAGCAAGGATTTCTCCAGTGTATTTATCCCTAATCTTTGTTCCTCTTTTCATCTTTTCTTATATTCGACTTCTCAATTCTTCATAGTCTACTGGTAATTCAATTATTTTAATAGACTTTGGTATAGAATATTTGTTCAGAGCTTTTTAATAGCTATATTTCATCCACATATAATTTATTTCCTCAGACAACAGATTGATCTGACAGTGTTGATTTCCCTGTGCACATATACAAAAAAAGTCTGTTGGAAAGTAGATGTTAATGCAATACAGCTATGAGACTAGTGCCCCAAAGTTTTTATTATTTAACTGCAATGTATTCTAGGAATGAGAAAGTCATAATAATGGTTTTTAGTTCTTTGACAAAGTGACAGTTATGTATGTAATGATTGGCATGTGTTTTGGCTAAGATTAATTTTTTCCTCCAATATTTTTAAATACAATATGTACAAACTTGACGACTTCATAATTCATTTGAATAATACTTTTTTCTATTATAATGGTATATATATACATATGTATGTATATATATACATATATATGTGTGTATATATATACATATATGTGTGTATATATATACATATATATATATATATATATATATACACACACACACACAAATTCTTTTAGTCCCATATCATTTCATGTGCTAAGAGGTGATCTGAAGGACTCAGGAGATTGCTCTGTGTTACATCGGTTGCCATGGAAGCATGAGGACCTGAATTCAGATCTGCAGAACCCTTGTAAGAGCTTGGCACAGCAGTGCACATCTGCAGTCCCAGTACTCCCAAAAGATAGGAGAACGAAACAGTAAAACCCTTAGAAGCTTCAAGTGCAGAGAGACTGATTTGAAGAAGGTAGAAACTGAAAGCTAATGCCTAAGGCTGTCTTCTGACCTCTAAATGCACATCATGACAAGCGTGCAATTACCTGCACATACAAATGTGAACACACATACCTATGTACACATACACACAGAAACCACACACACAGAAAAGGTAATCTATACCTTCTCTATACATGCTATAAACTTGTTTGATGCCGTTTCCAATCAGGTGTATTTTTTTCATTAACTTTTTTATTTTTTATTTTTACTTTTCATAGGCAATCAATATTTTTCCTTTATTATAGTAGTTTAATCTTAAGTCATCCTTCATGATAATGTAATAATTCACATTAAAAATATGCCATAGGCCTGGGGATGTAGGTCAGTATATTATTCGCCAACTCCAGTAAATTCCTAGGTTCTAATCCTAGTATTACAGCAAAATCAATTCCTCCCCTGCCCTCCCCTCTCCTCCTCTCCTCTCTTCCAGTTCCCTCCTCTCCCCTGACTATTTATGTTTCTGTCTTCAGCTGTCAGTATAATTTGATTGGCAAGCCTCAGCTGTTTGATGCTAATGCATAAGTGGCTGATTTACCTTGAAGCTTTCTTGGCACCTGTCCCCAGGATTATAATTAAGGTCTGCATTCCCATATATATTCCTATATTTTTTAATTTATGTGTATGCATGTTTTGCCTACTACAGTTGTCAGAGTCTCTGATGACTTGGAATTGGAGGTAAGGACAGTTATGAATACCCATGTGCGTCCTGGGATATAAACCCTGGCCCTCCTAAGAGCAGCAAGTGCTCCTCAATGTTGAGCCATCTCTCCAGCCCCAGTGAGGACCGTTCTTTCAGCTTTGGTCCACAATTGCTGTCTTTGATTTTGTTCTCAGACAGGTCTTACTCATTATGTACCTCTGTCTGGCTTGGAATTTACTATGTAGACTAGACTGCACTTGAACTCACAGAGATCCTCTTGCATCCATGTCTTAAAGCTGGGATTAAAGATATGTGCTACCACATTTGGTTTTATTTTGATTTTTAAAAATTATATACAAAATATTTGAGAAAGCAGAAGTTAAAAATACAACAATGAAATAAATGTTATAGCATAGCGTTGTTTTGCCAGCAGATGGCTCAGTGTGTAGGGCACTTGTAGTCAAGCCCAGTGACCAAGTTCAAGCCTAAAGACCTACAGCTAGGAGAGAGCTCACCCCCTCAAGCTATCCTCTGACCGCCAGGGGACACCAACCCTTCCCTTCCGAAATAAATAAACGAGTAACTATGCAACTAAACAAATATGATTTTAAAAGAAATCACTAACATAAACCAACGTCATTATTTACGGTGCTTGTCAGCTGCCTTAGTGAGTGCTAGGAACTACAATCAGGTTCTTTGCAAAGGTAGCAAGTGCTCTTAACCATAAGCTGTTTCAACTACTTCTTGTACCACACATCGTAGGCACGAGTTCGATTTCAATGACGTGTTAAATGTTACTTTTTAAAATTTGTAACATTATTGTTAATATCCTACAATCATTAGGACACGTTCCTTTTTTTAATGTCTTAATTTTTTTTTTTTGAGATTATGGAACAATCACATCATTTCCTCCCTCCCTTTCCTCCCTCCAGACCCTGCTATATCCCACTCCTAGCTTTCTTTCAAATTCATGGCCTCTGTTGAATACACAGTCTTAATATATCAACATCTTATTGCCTGTGTAGCGTGTAAACTTACTCTTCTTTAATCCCCGAGTAAATGAATGTAATTTATGTGCATATAAATAAATAAGGCTTGTTTCACAGGAAATATCCTTTTCCTTACCTTGTCTTTTCCTGTTTCTAATAGTGAGAAGGTGTACAAAATGTTTTTTCTTATTTCCAAGCTTGACGCTTATTTCCAAGAGTGCTTGAACTAAACTGACAGATTGCCAACAGCCTGATTGCATTTTCTTTGTACTATATCAAGTTTATCATAGAGTGTTCAGAGGCGATTCATTTTTGAGTCCCATCTCAGCTTCAGAAATCTGTTTCTTCTTGAACTTTGTTTGTTTTCCCTTCTAAAACAGCCCAGAAAATAACATTCCCAAGATCTTCATATAGCACTGTCTGAAAGAGTCATGAATGAACATACTTCTTGGCTTGGTGAGAGTACACACACGGTTTTATATTAGAAAGTTCAAAGTAAGGTGTGATATAATGAAAAACAATCACATAGATGAGTGGGAATGAGTGTGATGTATTACCCCCTAACCCCTGGGTCACACCAGCATCTAAACACGGCAGGATGGCACAAAACCAGCCGCTAGCCAGGTCCATCATATCAGTGGTAGATATGTTTATGGTTGAGAATTCATATTTTATCTCATGCCAAAAAAAGTTCACTTTTGTTTTACTCTGACCTGTTTTCATGTTACTTTTCTCACGGAAATGTCTGTCTGTGGGAGACATAAACTTGCTGATGCATAATCCTGTTGATGCATAATCTCGTTAAAAAGGAAGGTACCTGAGAGTAACTGCCATTGCAGCCTAGCTCTATGTACGCGGAGCTTATGACATAGACCCAGATGATAGGGAGGGCCTCAGTTCGTCTGCCTGTGTGTTTTACCCTTTTTCTTTTCCTTTAGGAAACCTGAAATACTGCCTTGTGATTCTTAATCAGCCTTTGGACACACGCTTTCATCATCTTTGGGAAAAAGGTAATCTTAACATATAATTGTCTATCAGACTCCGTAACATGACTGGCATGGACCTTGGAACCTAACTGAAACAGAAAAGGCCCTACTTTGCAAGTACTGTAAATATATATATATATACTGTAAATTAGATATCAAAAGTTTCACGTCTGACATAAACCAGTAAAAACTTATTTATAGAAAATGAAAATATGTATATTGTCATGTATTTATAAGACAGTTCTTAGTTTTCTGGCATCTGACCACTGTATGATTCAGATACCTTTATAAATCAGAAACAAAAGGCAAACCAGGGTGTAGCCGTGGATGTAAACATGTTTTTGTTTTGATCCCAAGTGTCGGATGTGGAATAGACTTGTGTGAGGGTGTTTTTCCACTGAACAGGTGATGTTTGTCCCCTGGAAGAAGAACGACCTCTTGCAGGGGCATGGTCTTTGCCAACTGATAAACATCCTAATACAATATCTGAGAGGATTTATATATCCATACATATATGCCCAAAACAAAAGTGGGTCTTTTTTTTGGGGGGGGGTTGGTCTTGGCTGTTCATCACTCCACTTTCTTCAAGATGCTCCTAGAGAGAACTGCTCCAGTTCTTTGGCTTTGAGTCTCTGGGCTCTAGCTGCTGCAGTAACAGTCACCTTCGCTGAATTGCTGGTTTATTCTTTAGCTGGCCTATTGGAATCCTGCCATTTACACCAGGGGAATCGCTCCAAGGAGCTTAGTATAAAAAAAAGGCCTGTGTCTTCTGTTTCTATTAACCTCTTTTCTTACCCATCTAGGGTAGGTGGGTTGGAAGGGAGGTGTAACCATTAAAGAACCCCAATAAAGTAGGTTTGAAGAAGTCCAAAACCTACAGCAGGGCTCTGCTGGTTTAATAAGGAGCTGAGTGTGTGTGTAGCCTTCCCTTCCACGTTTCTGTCGTTCCAGATGAAGGTAGCGTAGCAGAGCTAATATGAGGGGGGCTCGGGGAATGTGGGTGAGAAAGAGTATGGAGTGGAGAGAGTTTCATAGTCTGGAACACCAGCTCGTTGGTAAGGGCTCCCGATGGCCGTCTCTGTCGCTGCAAATTTCTCATGCCCACCAGTTTTGTAACACTTGTGATTATAAAGCCTGTGAGAACAGAGCTGAGGTTGGAAGCAGGACTGTTGAACTATGGCAGAAACGCGTGGAATTTGTTGCATTGACACATCTTAAGATAAGGTATCTAGGCCATGCCCAAGGCTCCCATTACATAGCTCCTAACTGCATTTTAGAAAGAAATCTATTTTGAAAATTTGTTTTTTCTTCTGCTCCTTAAAGATTTAATTCATAATACTTATGAAATTTACTTTAAATACCCAAGGAAAGGGCTAAGGAAAACTTTTAGACACTTTTAAAAATGAATTTTCCTTTTTAAAAATGTCCATTTTACCTAATGAAGTCTTGATGAATGTTTTAAAAAGAAGTTCCTACTTTTCTGAGAATTTTATAGATTTAATTTAATCTGGCGATTAAAATTAATATTTAGGCAGGTAAATAGAAATCTAAAGTATGGTTAACACCCAACATTATTTAAACGTCAGACCAGTCACTAAAAAAAAAAAAAAAAAAATTCAAAACAAACAATATGAAACAAGAAGTCTATAGAAGTATCGAGTTTGTTTTGTGGTAGCCATCTACTGTTGGGTGTGGGAATTGTATTTGAGAGTGGTTAACATATGCAGTGAGACTCCATTGACAAAAGCTTAGTTTTCCTGTGTGAGCAGATGCCAGTTGGAGATAGTGTCATGGTTAGGGATGGGAGCTCATGCCTACTTTCCCCTTTCAGTGCTGGGACCCCATCTGCCTTAAACCTATGCAGGCCCTGTGCATGCTTTCTTTTCTTTGTTTGTTTTCAATGTAAAGAATTAAAATATAGATATATTATTTCTTCCATTTTTTTCCCTCCCTTCAACCATTCCCGAGACTGTTTCCTCTCAAATTCATGGCCATTTTCTTTTTTACTGTTACATATTGAATCTAAGCCCACTCTAGTAGGCACTGTGCTGCCCTTGGGCCATTGCCACAGCTGTTACCATGGCAATGAGCCCATATATAAGTCCATACTTATAAGGATGCATTTCCATGGAAACAGCTGCAGCAATGGCCGTTATGTTAGATCCCAGTAGCTTGACCTCTCTTCATTCTGAGACTCTCCAAGGGTGTCTAGACACCCAAGCTTCTTCTGTCCAGGTGCATCTTTCTCTCAGGACTTACTGGCAAGGGTCCTCAGCGGAGCCTTGGGATATCAGTCTGGGTGTATCTCAGAGGAACTTCCCTGGGAGCTGCCACACACCCAGTCCCCTCTCTCTCAGTTGGTGCCTTCAGCCATGGAAGGAGGTGGGCTGGTAGCCATGCATCTTCTTAGCTCAGATGTGCACAGCTCGGCACTTCCTGAAGCTTCATCCCTGAGTTCCTTGCATTAGAACTTGGTGCTGCACAGTGTGTGCGCTGGACTATCCCAGGTAGTTAGTTATCTGGTACTTACCCTTTTTTGCTGATGCGTATCTGCCTCAAGTCATCTGTCACCACATCTCTCTGATTCTCTGTGTGTGTCATTCCTTGCTTTTGTGTATCTTTGTGTTTCTGACTGTCAGTGCAGTGAAAGTAGTGATTTCTTCCAGGTAATGGCATGGTGTCCAGAGTCATTACTGCTTTCATTAAGCCACCTATTCCAAATAATATTTCACACTTAATTTAATTGCTACCAAATCATGGTCTGTACCATAGCTCTGTAATATTATACTAATCCAGTAAAACTTAAACCATGTAAATCCATAGGCCAAGAGCTAATGTCTTAATAAAAAGTATACTTAGCATTATATAAGAAAATTAAAAGCTGATCTCTTTAAAGGAATAAATATATTATTAGAAAAGCTGATTTGTTTATTTGCATAATTAGGGGAAAAAAGAGGATGTTAGGAAAGAACCGATTCCACAGAGTTGTCCTCTGACCTTCCCATGCATACCGTGACCTGCATCTCCCACATATAATGAGAAAATAAGCAGTTAATGGCCACTGAGGGAACAAGTGTCAGTTTTCTCCAGATACAAGTTCCCTGATAGATTATACAGTCCCAAGTGGTCAGCCCAAACATAATTACACATATGTAGTAAGTACCAAAGACCAGCATATAAATATAGTATACTCATGTATATAGAAAATTCTCAAAAGTTAAAAAAAAATATTTAAAAGGAACATATATTTTAAAA
The DNA here is from genome assembly GCA_907169655.1 of Acomys percivali. Taxonomy (NCBI): domain Eukaryota; kingdom Metazoa; phylum Chordata; class Mammalia; order Rodentia; family Muridae; genus Acomys; species Acomys percivali. Next base: position 78,182,286 of record OU015744.1, read on the forward strand.
ACTGTGTGTGTTTCAGAGGTTACTATCAAGAAAGTGAAAAGATATCCCACATACAGGAGGAATTACTTGCTAACTTTGTATATGAGTGAGACAGTGTCTTAGTTACTTTTCTGTTGCTATAAAAGCACCATGACCCAGGCAACTTAGAGAAGAAAGAGTTTATTTGGGACTTAGAGTTTCAGAACGTAAGTTCATGACCATGATCACAGAGAGCATTGCAGTAGGTGGTAGACATGGCACTGGAGCAGCAGTAGATAGTTAGGAGCTCATACCTTGAAACAGGAACCAGAGGCAGAGAGAGACAGAGAACGCTAACTGGGAGTGGCGTGGGCTTTTGAGACCCAGAGCCTACCCCCAGTGATAAACCTCCTCCAACCAAGTATACCTAGTAATCCTTCCAAAGCAGTTCTACCAACTGGGGACCACGTATTCAAACTATGAGCAAACTACCCCAGATGGACATTTGCCTAGAGCATATGAGGAACTCTTACAGCTGAGTAATGAAAGAAGGAGGGATCCAGTTTTTAAAAAACAGACAAAAAAATCTGAATAGACATTTTCTATGAAAAATATGCAAATGACCAACATGTACACACAGATGAAAAGATGATCACCATCATAGAAGTCTGAATGGCAGTGAGATGCCTGTCATCCCCACTAAATTCTGTTGAGAACAAGAGTTGGGAGACTGTGGAGAAGTTACAATTCGGATACACTGGTGACAGGAATGCCAATAAAGGAATAACTTTTGAAAGCCACTTGAAACTTCCTCTAACTGAGTCATCACTTGCCACACTTCTACTCCCAGATACAAACACAAGCGAAATGAAAGTACGTGTTCACATGAACGTCCATAGGCATATTGCTTAATTACACAAAAGAATGAAGCACTAGTATGTAACAACATTGATGAACCTCGAACATAGTGATCTTTGTTCAGGTACAAAAGCCAGCTGTCTTACAATTCAACTGAAAGTAAATGCCCCAAGCTGTTGAATCTACAGCAGTAAGAAATACATTCATGAATGCTTAATACTTATCCATCATGGTGATAAAATGTTCTTGAGTTAATGGAATGATAGTTGTGCAATTTTGTGAATTTACTAAAATCATGGCTTGTATGCCTAAGTGTGTTTTTTTTATATGAATTATATTTCAGAGGGCGTTGCAACAGCAGTAGACATTAAAGCATGCTGCAGTGTTTTCTAGTCATTCTTAACAATGAGATGCCCACTTCCTTATGACATTTAACATATCAAGGTTTGGAGACTCCATTTCCACTTTTGGAAATATTCATGTAGTAAGTGTCTCAAATCTACCATGTTGTCTTGCATAGCCTTTTGGACACAGTGGATATGGAGCGGAGATGACAAATCCATATTTCTAACAGATTTGTTTGTCGAGTTATTTATTCATTAAATAAGACTATTCTAGTATACTTTAAGAACTAGTGGTTTAGATTTTAGGAGGATATCACTTTATTTTATAATTATTATTTTAAGTGCAATTCTATTTTTTTTTTTGTTTAATGCTCCTTCTATTGAGTGTCTACTTTATTTCTTTTTTTAAAAAATTTTTTATTAATTTATTCTTGTTACATCTCAATGGTTATCCCATCCCTTGTATCCTCCCATTCTTCCCTCCCTCCCATTTACCCCTTATTCCTCTCCCCTATGACTGTTCCTGAGGCGGATTTCCTCCCTCTGTATATGCTCATAGGGTATCAAGTCTCTTCTTGGTAATCTGCTATCCTTCCTCTGAGTGCCACCAGGTCTCCCCCTCCAGGGGACATGGTCAAATATGGGGCACCAGAGTTCGTGTGAAAGTCATACCTCACTCTCCTCTCAACTGTGGAGAATGTTCTGCCCATTGGCTAGATCTGGGTAGGTGTTTAAAGTTTACCGCCTGTATTGTCCTTGGCTGGTGCCTTAGTTTGAGTGGGACCCCTGGGCCCAAATCTGCCTTTCATAATGTTCTTCTTGTAGGTTTCTAGGACCCTCTGGATCCTTCTGCCTTGCTATTCTCCCATGCTTCTCTCATCTAGAGTCCCAATAGGATGTTCTCCCCTCGGTCCCAGTTTCCTGGTAAGTGAAGGCTTTCGTGGGACATGCCCCTTGGGCTAATATGCAGATATAAGTGAGTATATACCATTTGAGTCTTTCTGCTTCTGGGTTAACTCACTCATTATGATCATTTCTAGCTCAATCCATTTATCCACAAATTTCGGGAATTCCTTGTTTTTAATAGCTGAGTAGTATTCCATAGTGTATATGTACCACAGTTTCTTTATTCATTCTTCTACTGAGGGACACTTAGGCTGTTTCCATGATCTGGCTATTATAAATAAGGCTGCTATGAACATGGTTGAGCAAATTTTCTTGTTGTATGCTGGAGCATCTTCTGGGTATATTCCAAGGAGTGGAATATCTGGGTCTTGAGGAAGCCCTATTCCCAGTTTTCTGAGATAGCACCAGATAGATTTCCAAAGTGGCTGTACTAGTTTGCATTCCCACCAGCAATGAATGAGTGTTCCTCTCTCCCCACATCCTTGCCAGCATGTGGTGTCGCTTGAATTTTTTATCTCAGCCATTCTGATGGGTATAAGATGGAATCTCTGAGTTGTTTTGATTTGCATTTCCCTGATGGCTAAGGAGGTTGAGCATTTCTTTAAGTGTTTCTCAGCCATTTGATATCCTCTGTTGAGAATTCTGTTTAGTTCCAAGCCCCATTTCTCAATTGGGTTATTTGATTTTTAAGTGCAACTCTTAACTAATTGCTAAGATAATGGTCTTGGTTGGTTTAGATTATAGCTCAACAAAATTCCATGAAACACTAGTTTTTATCTGTCACTTATACCAGAGAAAATAATATTTGCAATGCTATAGTTGAAATGTTCTCTTTCTTTTTCTGAATAATTTCTTCACCCCATCTGCATATAAAATTTGGTGTTTAAGTGGCAGGTTTTATTTACTATCTAATGGTCAAATCTTTTTTTTTCTTTAACATATATAGTAACAAATAACTTTCTTGTGAATATGTCTTGGAATATAAGAAACTCTAGTGCTGTATGAAATAAAATACTTACAGAGAAAGCACAGAGCTGATTATTTTTTCATAGCATGATAGATTTAAGAAGCTGGGTAGAAATGTCCATTGTTACTGTTTTTGTGTACTTTTTAATATTTATTGTTTTAATTCTCAGATCAAAGAGTGACTTAGGTTGGCTTTAATTAGAAGATCCTTGTTTTCAATACTTTTTACTAAGGGTGAGCTTCCTATGAAGAGTGTGGGAGGCATTCATTATCAGCATTAAGTTCTTAATTAAAGAAGCCGAATTCTGAGAGAATTTATCTTCTTGATTTAAACAAGCAAGCAAAATGTCTCAAGAAAAGGATATATCCTTAGGAGCCTGCCAGTACAGTCCTTAAGCCTCTTGTCCAACATTATGCTGCGAATGAGTGATCATTCAAAGTCACTAAATAAATAAGCTATGCGTCTTACAGATCTGGGATTACACAGGCAGAAGTACAAGATCCTTTCCTTGAAGAGATTTGCAGTCTGGCTGTCTCTGGAATCAGTCCATAAAGATTTACAACAGCACGTGAGACTTTACCAGTGAATTGTTGAGGATGCTTGAAAGGGAGTTTAAGAAGCAGGAAAGAAAAGCTCCGCCCATGAGCAAATGGGACCCAACACAGCAAATAATCCCCTGTGTGTAAGCAGGGCTGCTTAGTGGTGCCTATGGACTGCTGGAGTCCTAAGAGGGACTTTGGGGATGGAGACCTATGTGGATACACACACAGATCAGGCGCCCATAAGAAAACTGCTGCAGGCAGAAATGCCATCTCTGATAATGAGTTGTAAGGAAATCAAATGTGATGTTTCAAAATAAGAAGAAAACAAACAAACAAAACACCAGTGAGATGTAGTGTTCTTTATTTTATTATGCTGCATGGAAGGTAGCAGCTATTACATACCAGAGTTAGGAATCCTGACTGATACTGCCCACAGTAGTGCCCTCGCTTGCCTGTTGAATTATAAAGGGCTCTTCACGTTTGGCTTTGGATGGTCTTGTTTGGGGACTTGTTTGGAAGACCAGAAAAGCCTATAAGCCACAACAAAACAAAACAAAACAAAACAAAACAAAACAGTAACCCAGACAGATTATAAAAAGAGTATTTTATAATAGTGAAGTAAGTAATCCCCGAGGATTAAGAAGTCTATTTTATGAAGAGAGGTAGAAATACAATGAAAAGGTAATAAAATATTTTAAGTCAGAGATTATTAGAAGCAACCCACAACCACAGATTTATCTGCCACATTTGAGCAAAAGGATAGCTTCGAGTCACAACAACCTGAGCAAATTCTGTTTGGAATGACTGTTCTTAGCCAAACATGCATTTCCTCTCCTTGCATGGGTAATAGAGATGGCCTGTGTGGAAGAGTCTGCTCAGCCCGCTGGATATTGTCTGATGAAAACACTGTGTTTGCTGTATACTGCCTTATGCAGTACACTGGTTCATGCAGTGCACGAAACCACAGTCAGGTTTCTGTAAGCATTTTACTATGCTACTGCAAATGGTTTTAGCTGGCTCTTGAGACATTTACTGCATAAAAATGTGACCCTGACTTAGCCAATTTATTTATTTACATGACAGTACAGGTGGAGGTCAGAGGACAACTTGAATGACTTGATATGCTCCTTCCACCATGTGGGTTTCTGGGATCAAATTGAGACTGTCAGGAATAGTGGCAAACACCCTCCCTACAGAGTCATTTTGCCAGCACAGTGTAGCTGGATCAAAATAATCTTTTGTTACATATACACTGTATGTACATCATTTTGTCCCTCTCTCCTTCCAACTCCTCCCATCCCACCCCCTATTCATGGCCTTTTTCCTTTTTCTTTGAAACACAGACACACACACACACACACACACACACACACACACACA
>OU015744.1:78189816-78204934 GCA_907169655.1 Acomys percivali
ACACACACACACACACACACACACACACACACACACACACACACACATTTGTAGTCCAACTAATCCAAGAATCACTGGCTGAGAATTGTAAGTCCAAGAATCTAGTAGTTACTCGGTCCCTCAGGGCTAGAAGCCTCAGCCGATTGCCTGTATATAGCTGGAATCCCGAAGTAGAAGCTCCAGTGACCATGAAGGAATGGATGTACTGGCAAGGCGAGGGCAAGCTGGCAAAGAAGAAAACCTTCCTCTTTCGGTTGTCCTTATATAGACATCTTACAGAAGGTGTGGCCCATATTGAATGCGTTCTTCTTGCCTCAAGATCTGGATTGAGGGCATATTGACTTCCTGCTTCAAGATCTGGAATGACACAATACATAAGCAGTACTAGTATAAAAATTATGTATAAATAGCTATTAGGTAAGAAGTGTGGGGGCCTTTAGGAAGATACCTCATTAAGTACAGTACCTGCTGTGCAAGCGTTAGGACATTGAATCACCAGGGTTCATGTAGAAGCCATGTACAGCAGCCACGTCAGCAACCCCAGTGCTAAGGAGGCTGAGAGATCCCTGGAGCTTGCTGGCCAGGGTTGCTGAGTCAGAGGCGTCCAGGTTCAGTCAGAAACCCTGTCTCAAAACATCAGACGGAGAGAGAGAGAGAGAGAGAGTGGTGAAGACACCAGACATTGACCTCTAGCCTCTACATGCAGAGACACATATATGCACATGCTACATATCTACCTGAATACATGCAAATACCTCACGTGCACACACACATTCACACAGAGGATACACATAGGCAGTTTAGAGAATATGTGATTCAAATGAACTCCAAAGATAGGAAAGGATAATAAATTCCCCGTAATTGTGCAATTGCAAGTTATGCCACATGAGATGTTATTTTCTTGTGATTATACTGATAGACATGGGAGAATAAGTGACTACTGCTGGCAGCACATGACACAGGCTCATCGGATAGCTGTTGGCAGATGCAAATGAATATACTCTTTTCTTGGACTTCTTTGAACATGAAAACCAGTCTTTAATTCTATAGTTCCAGATGCTATGATTTTCTGACTTAATTGAAATATGAATCAATACATGGGAAAAAGAAAAACATGTATCTTCATATTGCATAAAGACACATGTGTACAAACGTAGACATTCATTGTAGCTTCTTAATAAAGACAGAATATTGGAAAGCAATGTAAATGCCTACATGTTACTTAATAGTACCATATATAATGGTACTGTGGATTATCAGTGAAGTTGTTTATTAGGAAATAAGATACAAAAGCATTCTGTTTAGTTTATTCACCTTTTCTAAAATAAAAACACTAAGGCATACGTCTCTATGAATTTGTTAGTGTTCTGTGCATGTGAAATTTTATGCATGCATGTAACCAGGGGCAGCATGCATCTTAGCTTTTTTTTTTTTTCTGGAAAAGGTTTAGTGGAAAGAAATGAACAGTTTGTGAGCATAGAGAGGTGAGAAGCAAGAAAGAAAAGAGAGTGAAAATGTAGCATATTTAAAAGCATTTGTAATACACACAGATTTATAAATGCCTTAATACATTTACATAAACTGTACTGAAAACAAGCAGGCATTACTTATAGCCAAACTCATTAGAAACTTACAAGTAGAAGATTATGATTGGCATATTTGGGCCAAGGGGTCTCGCTCAAATCAAAGCACCAGCCAAGGACAATACAGATGGTAAACTTTAAACACCTACCCAGATCTAGCCAATGGATAGAGCATTCTCCAAAGTTGAGTGGAGAGTGCGGTATGACTTTCACATGAACCCTGGTGCCTCATATTTGACCACGTCCCCCAAAGGGGGAGACCTGGTGTCACTCAGAGGAAGGATAGCAGGTTACCAAGAAGAGACTTGATACCCTATGAGCATATACAGGGGGAGGTAATCCCCCTCAGGAACAGTCATAGGGGAGATGAATAAGGGGAAAATGGGAGGGAGGGAAGAATGGGAGGATACAAGGGATGGGATAACCATTGAGATGTAACCAGAATAAATTAAAAAAAAAAACTGCAGGTATACTTGCAGGTGCTTACACCTCCAAAAAGAAAAAGAAAAACGAAAAGAAAAGATATAGGTCACTTCATTCTGACCAATGACACATCGAACAGATAGACACTATTGCAAATCCAACTCAGGCGCACTCAGTTTCCTAAATCAAACACTAGGAGGCAGTATGCCACAGAAAACGCAACACAGTTGAGATATGTAAGTTCGACTCCCTGCTTTCACCAGTTTAGGTTATATAGACAAAAATTAATAGAAACCAAACCAAACCAAAAAAAAAAAAAAACCAACAAAACAGTAGTATTAAGTGACACAATGGACCAAAATGCCCCTACAAATGCTACAGCATATTTTACTCTTCTCAGCAGTTTGTGTAAATTCCTCTAAATATGTCACATGTGGGGACACAAAAGACTCTCAACAAATTTAGAAAAATTAAAATAAGTCTATGTATTTTAATCTGACCATAATAGAATAAGCCTTTTAATCAGTAGCAAAAGAAGTTCCAGCAAATTTGTTTGTTTATTTGTTTAATCTCGTGCTTTCTCTGGGTCAAGATTCAAGAGCGTTTCACTGTGGTAGTCCTGTGTGGTGGCCTTTTACAAATATGTACTCAAGATGTTGTCTACAGCTGCGATCAGTAAAGGTTTACGCTGAGTTGAATTGAGACCACCTACATGCTGGCAGGAGACTCTCCCACAGAGATGCTCATGTCTGCACAACACGTAGATTGCCTTCCCCTAGAGTCAGTGATTCAAGAGATTTGTGAGAAAGGTTCCCCAATGAACACTTGTCCTGATTCAGGTTTGTCAGCAGGATAATCTAACTCCAGATTAGCAAATGTCAACAAATACTATTTGTGCTGGCCCAGCGTTCCCCTCCTGGACTGGGTGTACTCTCTTACTGTTTGGTAATGACTACTAATTTTGTGTCCTGCCATTTAATTTTGGTAGAAAATACCAAGCATTGTGCTTTAGCTCTGGTTCCTGAGGTGGTAAATTTTTCTAGGTATAGCTGAATGTCATCCCTGGCTACTGTGATGGGCTCAGGGATAAGCATATCACTATTCTTTGTTTTTCTTTGGTTATTTGTCTGTCTGTCTGCCTGCCTGCCTATCTATCTATCTATCTATCTATCTATCTATCTATCTATCTATCTATCTATCTATCTATCCCCTTTTTAAAAAGCGTGGCCTGAAACTCACTCTACATTCTATACCAGCCTTGAACTTGCATCAGTCCTCCCTCCTCAACCTGTTATTTTCTGGGATTACTGGCTTAATCAGCATTCCTTGGATTATGGTTTTAAATGGCAAGTATCTAAGTCACCTCCTTTCTACCATCATCTCTGCATAGGAAAGCTGACAGAGACCTTCCAGCCACCGTTCATGCTTGGAATCTTAGGGCCAGAGGCTGTAGCAGAAAGCTGTGAAATTATTAAAGGATATTTGTAAACAAATCTGCCTACTTTGCCTAAGGTATTTCAGGTTGCCAAAGGTATTTCAAAAGGATTCTTCTCTAGCCCATTAAAATTTAAAATATAATTTCAGCCTCTTGGTATCCTGTCTTCAGTGTGAAATCTTTGCACAGAAATCTCGTCATCCATGAGAGCTGAGAGGAGTTTTGCTTTTGTTGTAACCAGCACTGTTTCTTACACCCTCTTGTCATTTGAAATGAAAATTATTTTCTATGTGGTTTCCAAAAACATTTCCCTTACACTTAGGGAAAGAAATTATTTCTTGGGTCAACTAGTGAATTTTGATATATAGCTTCTAAAAATCACTACCATTGTGAAATTACTAGGAATTTTAAATTAGTGTTCAGTAAAATGTGTAAGACTTTGAGACTGCCTAGGAGTTCATATAGTTTACCTGCTGAGAAGAAATGTCATTTTGAATGAGGGAAAGTGAAGTCTCAACAGTAACAGAAAGATGAAGTTATGAGCAGTTCATTTTGTACACAGGACATTTTTTACAGCAAGCTTCATGCCGCTAACGAGATTTGCTCGGGAGAATAGGCAATTTAGATGTAAATTTTATTGGCAATATTTATCTGCAGTTTACCAAAATACCAATAACTATACATTACTGAAAATGTACCTTTTATTTTACTTGCTTTGGTTTGTTTTTAGCGTTTTGATCCTATACATTTATTTTTAAGGTTCTTGTCCTTATACTTCATTTTCTTTGAAATGAATTTAAATGATGCTCTGTCTTAAATACTATAGTCACATGTTCACAGTTTACAAGTAGAATTATGATTAACTTTTCTGTGGATGAAGATACCCTGATTTGAAAAGTGATGTTCATTCTATGCTGAATAATAAACTATACAGAAGTTCTTATTTAGACAAGATCTTCAATTTTCTTGTGGGTTTTAAAAGATTTTATATAATGTTCAAGCACACATGAATCATTTAAAGAATAATTTTATTTTGGAGAAACTTTTACAAAAATATATTAATCTACAGAAAATGATTCTCTAGGGAAATAAGTTGATCCAGGATACATATTTGTTTACAGATTTGTGCTATAATATAGGTAGGACAAATAATTTAAGTTTAATTTTTTTCCTTTGCTACTTATTTAGAATAAATATGTTTAGATTTTTCACTTGGTTTTGAAAATTCCTCTTGGTCTGTTTTGCCTCTAATATTATTTAAAGGACCTACTTCTAAGAAGACATATTCAACATAATAATTTGAACATCCAGTTAATGGCATTAGAATGAATTATACATGCTGACTTATCCAGCTATCTATTTAACATACACATTAGCCATCTTAAATAGTGAAGCCATGGACATTCCTATCTGATGACTTCCAGCGGATTTATATGTTGTTTTCCCGGAACCTAAGGCTCACTGGTAACTTTGTTATTCTCTGATAAGGCCTGCATTTATTGGCTAGTGTTGACTTTGCTGCCATCCACGATATTCATGACCGTTGCTCACGGGTCGCAGAGTTACGGCATCATAAATAAGGAGGCACAGAGGAAAGAAGATAGAGTGCATGGTTTATTTTCATGCATTTTTAGCTATCAAGTAAATCACTGCTGCCAGAGGAAAGTGGAATTTAATGGTCATCCTTAACAAGTTTAAAGAAAAATCTGTTCAGTTTTACTTCCTCTGTGTTGTGTTTTGTGGTTACATCACATTTGGTTGATAATAATGATGATTCAATAATGACTTTTTTTATCATTGAAGCTTGAATGTTGGGCTTGGGAAAGTTGTTGGTTTAATCCTTCTGAGTTGCCAACAGTTTGACAAGGGTGAGAGACACTGACTGATGCTGCGCAGAGGATGTGTTTGATACTTTAGATGAAGGGATGGAGCTAAATTGACAACAAAATCTCCAGTCTGATCCAAACCTTGTATTGCATGTGATATTTGTTCCTTGCAGTGTGTTTATTTGAGTCTCTGTCCAGTTTCATTTCACATGCATATTTTGAGGATGACAAATGCAAACAGATTGGATTATATAAAGCATGTATTTTATTCAGTACCTCTTTTTATAGTACTTTAATTTTGTTTTATTTGGGAAAGCTCATCTTTCAAGACCCATCAAATGTGAGAAATCTCAGAAATCCTGGATAGATGCAGGAGAAGACAATGCCCCTTCAGATGAGGCAGAGTGTGTGTGTCGCTCTGATTTCCAAGCCTTCTCTCTGCTCAGAAGCATCCCCCTCTCACCTGTCATGTGTTTCATGCAGAGCTTCCTTCCTGGCTGATCCCCTGCTGCTCCTTAGGCTTGTTTCTTGTGCACATAGAAAGCCAGTCAACGTTGACATTATAAAGAGGTCCAGCGATGTCCTCTAACCTGTTCAGGTGGAATAAACCTGTAACCGCTTCATTTTAGGTAATTTATGAGGTCATACTACTATAGGCAAGGGCCCTTTCCTCCTACTGGGTTGGCTTAGTAGGAGAGGAAGTGGCTGATCCTAACAGGAGAGGCAAGGATATGCCATGGCTGTTTGATATTCATGATAGCCTTGCCCTTTTCTGTAGAGAAACTGAGGAGTGGATTGGGGGTGGTGGTAGGTTAGAGAAAGAGACTGGGAGCAGAAGGAGGGAGAAACTGTGGCCAGGCTATTAAATAAATAAATAAGTAAACAAATAAATAAATAATAAAGTGTGACTAAGTTAGATACAGATAAAAACAGCTCTTAATATATTGGATAGAACAAGGTTTTTAAATGCAAGAACATTATTCATCAAGTTCTCAAAACATATTTTAAAAGAGCTGTAACTGGACATCCTAAATGTTCCTTTATTGGTGTGGTTTAGGAGCAAGGATGACTCCAAACTCCAGTGAACTCACATGCCAAGGAAAGATCTTGGCTCCACTTAAAAGCATTGCTGAATAAATGTATTTTCTGTGTTTGGAGTTATTTTTTTTTAAGATTATTTTTAAGGAAATGAAACTATACCATATTCACTGGAAATGAAATCTATCCAAAGCAGGTATACAGATTTCTCTTATAACTGCAATTTTGGCCTTTGGTAACAAGTTTCTCTATATTACCTGTATAGCTTGAAGGAAAAGAAAAGAAAAAATGCTCATTTAAATTTAATGATAATGATTTACATATGATTCTGCTGATAGCCTTTATCTAAAATGCAATAGCAATAGTTTAAACTCAAGCACAAATAGAAATATATTCCTTTTCAGTAGGTGTAAACTAGTATTCACTGATTAAAGGTTTTGAATTGATTTTAGATACTTATAATTACAACTGACCACTAGCCCTTTGACAGCTAGTGTGGCTGACCCTGTTCAGCGTGGTCACATGCCTGGTGGGCTTTGCTCTTCCACAGCTCGAGTGGCCAGACAACTGCTTCTCAGTCAGTCCATTATCCTTGTCAAGGGCCACTCGGAGCATCACTGAAGCAGTTTGATATACTGAGTAAAGCTTTTGTTCTGAATTCAGAGGGCTTTAAGTGTTGTAGTAAAGAAATTTAGCCACCACTGTCCTGAGTAGCCTTGTTAGACACAGATAGTATTAGCTACACACTAATCTACACACTAATGAAATCCTTGTACTGTCCTGGGACCTCTGGCTTATTGGTGGGTAATGGAGAAGATGAAGAGAGGTCATTAAAAGAGCTGTAAGGGCATATATAGAGACAGCAAGATTAAGTAAAATACCATGGTGATTAGGGTATGCTTTCTGAAGAGATCACCCTTAAGTTACAGTCTTTTTTTTTTTTATTAATTTATTCTTGTTACATCTCTATGGTTATCCCATCCCTTGTATCCTCCCATTCTCCCCTCCCTCCCATTTTCCCCTTATTCCCCTCCCCTATGACTGTTCCTGAGAGGGATTACCTCCCCCTGTATATGCTCATAGGGTATCAAGTCTCAAGTTACAGTCTTTACATTGGAGGAATCTAGAAAACAAGGCCTCCCTTGCCATGAGATTCATGGGAGCAAAGGCAGCAGGCAGTGAGCTTTGCTTATCTGACAAACAAGAGGCTTAAGAGTTGGGGTGCTTTGAATTAGAACGCCCACATAGGCTTATGTTTTTACATGTGCAGTCCCCAGCTGTTTGAAAGGATTAGAAGGTGTATCCTTGGAGGAGGTGTGGCACTGGGAAGGGGTGGGGGAGCTTTTAGGGTTCCAAAGCCTATGCCAGGCCCAAGTCCTCTGCCTGCCGCCTGCAGATCAGAATGTGAAGCTGCTTCTCCAGCATTGTGCTTGATGCCACGCTTCCCTCCATGGTGATAACGAACGAACCAACCGGCAAAAGACGCTTCCAGTTAAATGCTTTCTCTATGACTTACCTAGCTCCTGCTGTCTCTTCACAGCCATAGAATACAATTGAGACAACAGAGAATAATGCACATACATGTTTCTTGGTCAAGTCACGGAAAGAAGAAAGCCTCTTTGCATGTGTCATGTGTGTTTATGAAATTGCCCTAAGCCATTGTGTATGCACGCAGTTACTCGCTTTCCCAAATTTGAGCTGGTATAATTTCTAGAGTTCCTTTTAGTGTTTTAGAGTTCACGTGGCTGCTTTCGTTGATGGAGACTGTGAAAGACTGCATGTCTAAAACTGGAAAGGGAAGTACTGAGAAGCCTGTTCGTCCACAGTTGTGTAGAAGCAGAGATCACAGAATCTTGTATTGGATGAGGATCATGGCTGTGATGTGCAGTGTCATGGATGGGTGGCAATTCATCATGTCTTCCTTGTGTCATTTGGCTCTGAGGCTGTTCTGTAGACTGGTTCGTTTAACTCTTAGGCTAAGAAATGGTGTTTTCATGAGTCCAATGTGACAGATGAGGGAACTGAGGTTAAGAGCAGTTAAATGACTGGTTCAATGTCACACAGCAACATAGGATACCTGGCAGATCCGGGATTCAGCCCTAATTTATCTTCTCCAAATAGCACTGTGAGGCCTTTAGCAAATGATTTCCTTTAGATTTTGAAACTAATTAAATGAATGTTTATTCTAAATATGCCAGAGCTTTATATGCAAATCAGCGTCTAGGCTATATTTATATGTTCTATTAGAAGATATACATGGTGATTGCAGTGATTTACAGAGCTGCTAAGAGAATTGTAAATTGTGACATCTAAGGAGTTATAGGCACACTGTATCCCAAAACTCATCCGAGCATAGTGGGCAAATGTTCAGTATTCCACTATAAAATATGAAGCCATGTATAACTATTTTAGGATGCCAATTCCAGGTTGAATAAATCTTTTTAGCTCCATTTTGGTAGAAGCATGTCCCTGTATATTTTATTCTTTGAAGATTTCACATATACATACAATGCATCTTCATTCGAAAAGTGTATGAAACAATAAGTGATTTAGTTCTTGTTCTTCATTGCTAGTGAACACAACTTAGTTTCAGGCACATAACAAAGCTGAGTAGACTAAAAGTAAGATTGTAAATTCCTTCACCACTCTTTTTCAAGTGGTGGAAAGCTATCAGGCATAAGGCTTTGGATCCTCTCATGGTTAAAATTGCTGTGCTTGGGATCCAATGTGTTAGCATTAACCCGTGCATCCAAAAAGTAGTGACACAAAGGAAATGGTTCAGATTATCTCAGTATCTCATCATTTACACTTTATTAAAAATATCCTAAATCCAAACTTTAAAGTGAACTTTAATGCCACAGTTGTCTGTACATTTTACATCGGAGTGCAATTATAAAAAATAAAATAGTTTATCTAACATTTAGAGATTTATTAGCAGCTGCTTATGCTGTCAGTTTTCCCTAATGCATTAATGTTCATGGGGTGTGTCATGTGTTGTTAGGTGCAGCACAGTGCATACTGTTCATATGTCTTACTGATCTAACCTTGTCTTGCAAAATCTTAGCATGTGAGTAATGATTGCCTGTTTATTAATTCTTTCTGGCTCTAGTCAAAGTTTACAGCTTTATGGGAAGGCAACGTTGAACAAAGCAGGGTTTCTATCAGTTTGTTGCTTGTGCCTTTTTGTATTTATATGTAAAAATAGCTATAATATGTCAAATTTTTCCTTTTTAGTAAGAATTACTTACAAATGTCACTCTCACATTTTACAACATTATTCTTTAAGAAGTGTATCTGGGTAAGTCATTAGGTTCATTTAAATGGGTGAATGTGCTGAGGGGGTTTCTCTTCTTACCCGTACACATGCACCATGCGTCTTCGGCTGCTAACTAGAGCTAGGACTGCCTTGTATACACTCTTTCCCAGAGGTTTGTTTGCAGGCAAATATGAGATACCATACAGTTTTCACCCATAAAAGAGACATTATTTTTAAAATGCTTTCTAGGCCTTATGTGGTTATGCTTTTTATTAGCAGAGCATACCTCAGCATCTTCCCTTGAAAGATGCTGGAGGGCCTCATCTGGCATGCATGAATTAAACCAGATGCCCGGCAAAGATGTGCAAACAGATGGGATTTTATGTGGTTTAGATGTTGTGATCAAATGTGTCACCAGTCTTTCTGCATTTCTGATAGAAACACTGAATCATCTTTGATGCTTTCTCTTTTCCTGTGCCCCTTTCTTGGTATGTCTTCAACGTAACTGATTGGTTTTTCATTATTTCAGTGTTTTGTGTCTTACTACTGCTGCCTCACTCACGACTGTAAGTCCCATAACCTGTTCTCCCCCGTTGTGCTTTCTTTCCTGCTGCGTGTCATCTGTCACACCATGCAATAATTGCGATCAACTTGACACAACCCTAGATACACCTGGAAAGAGGGACTTTCAACTTAGGAATTCCCTCCATTGGCCTGGCCTGTAGACGTGTTTGTGGGATATTTTAACATAATTGCTAATTGGTGTGGGAAGGTCCATCCCAGCGTGACCTGTACCATCCCTAGACAGGAGGGTCTACCCTGTGTAAGACTGACAGCTGGATGTGAGCCATTTGAGCAAGCCAGCAAGCAGCATGCTGCTGACTCTAGGGTCCTGTCTGGGCTTACTTCAATGGTGGACTGAAATCCATAAGCCATGGTGTTGCTTTTGGTTATGGTCTTTATCACACCATAGAGAGGAAAGTGGAATGGACTGCTCGTGGCAATTGAGAACTCCTTCTGCAGTGTTTCCTGTCTCCTCTCCTGCTTCTACCACATTTAGTTTCTTTTTCCTGATCATCAGTATCTCACCCAA
Source organism: Acomys percivali (assembly GCA_907169655.1). Classification (NCBI taxonomy): domain Eukaryota; kingdom Metazoa; phylum Chordata; class Mammalia; order Rodentia; family Muridae; genus Acomys; species Acomys percivali. Next base: position 78,200,471 of record OU015744.1, read on the forward strand.
GCTGCCTGCCACTCTCTCACCTCTTTTTTTCCTCTTGTCTTCTTTTCTTTTTCTTTCTTTCTTTCTTTCTTTCTTTTTTCTTTCTTTCTTTCTTTTTTTTTTCTTGTGCATTTTTTGCTGCTGTCCTGGGTACCCTTCACAAGTGTTCTACCCTTTATGCTCTGGTCACTCTGTGTTTGCTTACACACTTTGCTCAATTTGCAAATCTCTCTTCCTTTGGTGGGTTTGTTGTTTTCTCAGTAGAGCCCAGATCATTTTTATAAGTCCTTCTTGACGACACCAAGCCAACACTCATCTTTGTTTTCAAGATTTTCAGAAGTGAGAATAGTTGATGTTATGAGGATCTTACTCTGGCCTCCCCTTCATCCCTCTGTTCTTGTTATCTCCATTGAAAGAATTCAGAGGAGACCCACAGAATATAATGTAAATATAAGGAAAGTGTACTTCAGACTAAGGTGCAGCATTCCCAAAAGATGACAGGAGACAGTGGCCAAAGGCACTACTGCCCTTCTGCAGTTTGTACAGGTTTGATACTTTTCCAAAGTTTCTGCATCAGACAGCTTTCCTTTCCAGGTGATTGACAAGCCCGTTTAGATGGACTCCTACAGGAAGGGACAATATTGCAGGAAGTCCCCTGCTAAGTAGTAATCCTATAAGGTTTCACGGCTTAGGGACCATGGCTTATGCAGCTATCAGAAATGACTTCCCAGCCAGTTTAGGAAGTCACTGTTTCCCCCCCCAGGGCTAGAGATAGGACTCTGGTCTCATTCTTCTGACCAGTAACAGAGATCCTGCATTTTCTGTGCTTGGCTTTACACTCTGCTGGTTGTTAAGGAGGAATCCAGCTCCTTTCAGTCTGCTGATACTTAAAAAGTGTCCTAAGAGCTGATGCCATAAATTGGGTTCTTAGCTGTTCTTTTCTTGAACAATCTTATGAATTCCTTGTAGATTTTTCGTGTGTGTATCTAAAATGGATAGATACTTGTGTACAATGGCATCTCAGAACAATCCCGGATACATAGTATGTTATTTACATGTACCCAGTGGCTACTACTCTCTTTTCTTAATAACTTAAATTTGGCGTATATTCAGAATAGCAGACCACCTATCTAGGTTTTATTACAATGCACCCCCACCCCATATTCTCCTCACAGTATATTTGATTCTCTTCGTCTTTAAAATGTTAGGCTTTTCACTTTTTATAAATGTGAACTACTTGGCCCTTGCTACTGCTTGTGTATTTGTCCAAACATTCGTTGCCTTCATCGTAGCCTTTTTCCTGTCTCTTCTACAGATGAATGCGTATCAGTGATGTCTAAAGAAGCAGGGCAGAAGGGGGTGCTGAGGGTTGTTAAACCCGTTCCAGAAGGTGCTTTAAACTAGCAGAGCTGTTAAATAAAGAGCAAAGCTTCGGATCTTCTTTGGCAGGATAATGTGCCATTAGTGCAGGAGGAAAGAGAGGATCTGAGAAATACGAATCAGCTTCGAGGAGAGCCAGACGAAAGAAAACACTAGTGAATTAAGAATAGAGAAAGAGATGCAAAAATGATTCTCCAGAGCATTTCTGAGTAGGAAGAGGAGTCCTGAGGGAATAGGTTCTAGGCTATGACAAAGAGAGCAGACGGTATGCTGGAAACCTTAAAGGAGAGGTTCTAAGCTATGACAAAGAGAGGAGACGGTATGCTGGAAACCTTAAAGGAGAAGAAGAATTCAGGGCTGATGCTCCAGTTTCTAGGCTGAAGGATGTAGCTAGTTTTGCTAGGAATGTTTCAAAAAAAATACATTATGGCATTTGTTGTTCAGAGTTGACATTAGAGGGTAAAATGAATTAAAAACCTTAAAAGATTTTTACTAGAAGTAACTATTGATAGTCCCAAGCTGCTTCTCTTTGTGAGTTGTTGGTCTGTTTGCATTGCTGTCAGGTCATACTCCACATTTATAGTCCAGTCACTGGACTGTCAGGTGAGCTGAGGAAAGGTGATGAGTGACCAAGCTTCTGAGCATGGAGCCATGACGCTTCGGGGGTTGTACTGTTCAGACAGTGGTGGCAGTTCAACTTAGGTTAGTTAACATAAGCGCATACTGAGACTTAGTCTTTCTCCCTCCTCATTACCTTGCTGGTGCTTACTGGCATCCCTTGATAGAGATTTCCAGGTCGGCAGCAGAGGTTATGAACTATTTTCTTCTTCACAAAATGTTAGTGAAATTTAGAACATAAAATTTATTAGAAGAAACTATACATTTTATAAATAATACTAAGTAGGAAAAATGCTTTTGTGAATAAAGCCAGAGTATTTTAAGCATGCAACCTATTGCCACATTGAAAGTTCAAGCTGTTTGTAAAGAATATACCCGAGTTTGCAGTAAGTTCATTGACAGAATGTGTGAAATCCTTCTTTCTTTCTGTTGCAAAAATTGTGTTGTTTGTTTTTTTCCTGGACAGTGTTCTTGGGTTTCTAAGAGTCTACCAGCACACTCTCAATACGCATGTGTATCTCCTTTGCTTTGACTTATGAACAGAATATCAGGCATAAGAAAACAAAAATCTATAAAGTCTTTGTACAGTCTCATAGGTAGTAAAATGTTTTCTATAATTACATATTTGATATTTTACATGTACTTGTACACTGTTCCCATTTTTGACCACTGATAAGATTCTTCCATGGCCTGAGGTGCCAAGACCCTTATTCAGAACACTGCATTGTCTGCAGACAGACCCTTCAGCAGAAGTCAGGGTTTAGCTGACAGAGAATGTTCACACCTTTTGCAGTAGTCTGGATCATGACATTGTTGTAAAATTGGATGGAGAAAAATATTATACACCTAATAATGAAACAAGGTTTTTACATCTGTACATTACCAGCCATTGTCAAGCCACAGCGGAACACTGTGTGCATGCGTGTATCTGTAGGATCTTTGAAGAGCAGAGAGTCTCAAGAATTCTCACATAACTGAAGGTGGAAGGATATGGCCTACAATAAAGTCAGTTTGGTGTTGTTTCAATTATTTGTGAAGCAAATATTGACTCTGAAGAATGAATGCTTCTAGTCCCAGGACTTTTGTTGTTTCATTGTTGCAAAGTCTTGTCCTATTTGTTTTACTTTTTATATTTTTACTATATATATAATGTGTGTGTGTTCATGTGTGTATATGTATACACACACATACATATGTGACTTTCTAGAGGGAAAAAACCATAATGGTATCAATGTTAAAATGACAGTTTTATCTTTTTTTTTTTTTTAAAAATCTTTCTCAGTGGTACTATTTGATATGTCTTTTTATGTTGATGCCTTAGTTATGACCAATATGTATTTGAGTTTTTTAGTTAGGGAACAAAGTGTCCTGGGTATGACATGAAATAGAGGAATGGGTCCCAGGTTTGCAGTATCTTAAAAACAGTGAATTCATGTTTTTAAGCCTTGAATTTTAGGCCTTAATTATAATAGTAAGTCTAATTTAGTGATTTTTAACTATGAATAGTCATTATTCTGACCTGGAAGAGCTTGCGGGTTAAAAATGTCCACACCACACTCATGAGGATTCTGGCATTTTAAAGTTGAGATAAGATCTGTATATGTGGTATTGATGTGTTAAGTGTGCAACTTGATGAATGTTTATAAATTGTATAAATACATCAATAGTCACTCCAGTCAAGGTGTGGCTATTTCCACCATTCCCCCTTTACCCAGTGCATTCCACCCTGAGGCTCAATCGCCATAAGATGGATAAGCTCTTCTTGAGCTGTGTATACAGGGACCATTCATATGTACAGGCTCTTACTGGTTCTGGCTACTCATATCCATTGAGGATGTTCACCTGTGTGAGGTGATAAGTATGATAATTCAAGTCATAGTTGCCTTTTATGTGCCAATCCTACCCCAGTAAAATCAGGAAAGCCATCATCATTTATAATGCTGGGGCATCTTAGATTGTTGTATTTAATTTTCTCTATGGTAACCTTGAGTCAGTTCCGGTGTGTGGGTGAAGGAGAATGCTCTTCTGTTCTCCATTTGTGCACCTTGTCCAACAGCAGCTGATGGAAGTCTTTGGCTCCTCCATCTTCACAATGTCTTATTCATGTGTTAGAGGTGATATTTCACCCCAGATCTTTTATTAGTTACCTTTGTCCAAGTACTCCTTCACCGTTGTCCTGCCATGTACCCTTAGTACTCCTCAGTAATTCTTTCTGCCATATTGATTTTCAGTGTTTTCTCTTATTTGTGCGTTTTGGTGGTCCTTGAATGTAGGAGGCTCTAGTACCCCTACATCCCACTGTTTCTCTAGTTCTCTTAATTCCCTTTATACATGTATGTGCTGTATGGAAAAAATAACCCCACTTTTATCATTTTGGGCATTTTCATGGATGCCCTTGTTAGACCTGGATGATGACTTAGGGTGTAACGGAAGTTTTGGTTACTTTGTAAAGCCAGTTGTGTTATGTAGATATGTTTTTGTTCTAAT